>CM074753.1:927500-1212500 GCA_037367245.1 Phrynocephalus guinanensis
TCCAACGGCTGGTCATTCCTTCCTTCAACCAGTGGTCCCCAGGCAAACACTATACGGGAATTGGAAGAGGTATTCTGGACCCCCCCCCCAAATCCGTGGAGAAATGCAATAATCTCTGGATGTTTCAAACATGAACTCAAACATGGCTGAGATGCTAACCCCCTCCTTTTCTTTCTTCCCCTGGTTCTGTTTGAGATGGGGCATCTGGTGAGGGGCAAAGACTTAACAAAGTTGGTTGTGGGCCCCTCCCAGTGGGGGTTTTCTAATAGTAAGAGCCACCATGATTTGGAGCAGCAGCCAGTGGGCAGGTGTTCTCTGGGTACCAGAGGAGGGGCACAAACCACCAGGGAACATTGGGTTGATCCAGCCAACCTTTCCTGCCAGTCTGATGCATCTTCAGATTTTTTTAAAAAGTATAAAATGGCCAATCTAAAGAAATTGGCAGCAGCTGCAAGAACAACAGCAACAAATCCAGAGACGCCTTGAAAAGGTTGCAGCACAGACTTCTAAAAAAACGGCCCAGCTCATCAGAGCAGAAAAAGCACAGGGCATAACAAATGTGGCCGCCTTTCAGGTGCTTGGAGAATCTAAATCTTGGACAGGGTCCCTTTTGTTCACCAGATGTTTTGGCCGAGAGTTGCCGCCAGCCCCTACCTGGCATGGTCCATGGTAAAGGAGGTTTGGAAGCGGGCGCCTGAAAAGGTCTGGAGAAACAAAAGATGTCCTGTCTTTTTCTGAACGGAAGGATAAGGCAAGCCTCCACGTAGCTGTTTCTAGAGCCACCATTGTTCCATCTTCTCAGCGTGCCTGAGAGCCCGTTGCATTTAATTATCTTTTAGGGAAGCAGGCAGTTGGCTAACTAATCAGCCTGAGCCGCCACCGAGGCTCTCCCATCCTGCCTTCTGCAGAGCCGAAACGGAAGGGGAGATGTGTAAGAAGAACTATTTAGTGAAGGAGTAGCCAAACAAAGCCAGGGAAAGCAGGTATCAGGCAGGAGGAGGAGGAGGAAGAGGAGGAGGTGGTGGTGGCAGATGAAAAAGAAGATCAGAGAGAAAGCAGTGAATAGGCGGGCTTCAGGATCACCTGCCTGTGTCAAAATGGAGTCTTTTCGTTGAGAGAGAGAGAGAGCATGGGCTCCGTTCTTTATCACTAATACACAGCACATGTTTCCGTCTAGGTAAGAGGAGTGGAGAAGGCTGGAGGACAAAAGGAGGCAGGAGAAGATGTGGAGGGAAACAGCAGGCAGTGGGGAAGTGGAGGGTCTGCCTGTCCCAGTTTCCGCCTTGTAAATACCACTCCGCCTTTGAAGGATTTGCATATTTAGGGGACGCTTAAATGCCTCCAGATTGTGGAGTCTCTCAGGGGGAGTGGGAGGGAAGAGGAAAGGGATTGTGTGTGTGTGTGTGTGTGTGTGTGTGTGTGTGTGTGTGTGTGTGTGTGTGTGTGTGTGTGTGTGTGTGTGTGTGTGTGTGTGTGTGTGTGTTTTGTAGGGGTGGGGGGAGGAAGGAGGAGGGAATTTTCAAAGCTAGCTAACCAGAAAATGTCTAATTTAATGTGCTGGGATCCAGAGCAGGGGAAAGGGATCGTGCTTGGAATATCCCCACCTTTCCACCTGGGCAGCCATGCCCGTTGTCCTGGGCAGAAGCCAACAGCTCTGCCAGGTTCTAGGATGGCAGGGCCACTGCAGGCAGTGGCCACAGCTATCCAAGAGGGAGGGGGAAGGTCATCCTCCTCCTCCTCCTCCTCCTCCTCATCCTCATGCCTTGTACCTGATTGCTATAGGTGGAGTCCTGCGCATCAAGTCCTGCTCTAAGAATGGAACCTTTCCCCTTGAATTGAGCTTAGATGGAGCACTCTCTGTTTCCCATCAATGCAGCCTCTTTGGCTCCTCCTTCAACACTGAGGTCTTCCTACCAACCCTGTCCAGCTGATAATAGTCCTGGGGCCTTATTTGTTTTTATTGGGAAAGCCCAAACAACCCGCTCTTCTGGCCCTGTCCCCTCAGCGTTAGTGACTGTGAGCATTCCGTGGCCATCCCATTTGGGACAGGTAGAATGGGCATGAACATTCCATAACACCACATGGTCCAATCTGCACAATGTCTTCCCAGTTAGAAACCTTAAGATTTATACCCACAGACTCTTCTGTGGTGGAGCAATGGTGCCCAGCTGGTGGTCCCTGCCTCCGTTTCAGGACACAGAAAGAACCTGGGCTGGACACGGTTTCTCACAGTAACTACTAAGAATTCTCTCTCCCTCAATTCTCATGTCCGCTTGCAAGTGGACTAATGAATTTATTGCCCATTCTACTACAGGGATGGTTAATTTTATTTTGTTTTTGTTTTACTTCCAGCGATACGGCTGTAATTTTTGAACGTCTTTGCAACTTACTGCAAATGACCATTATAATAACAGAACGCCTGTAAACCTAGAAATATGCTTTTCAAAGTGTGTGTTTTTGTTTCTGTTTTGTGAAAAGAACGGCTTTTGGATCGAGCTATTAGTGGGGCTGAAGATAGCGGGTTTGGAGCTGAGGGAAAGAACTGATCTCAAATACAGAAGCTGAACTCCGTTGGACATTATGGAAATGTCTAACAGAGTTCAGGTTTCACTTATTGTCATAATTACAAATGAGCGTCATGGCGGCACCTCCCCAGTGCTAGCATTTGGACAGAGATTGAACCTGGAAGGTTTCTCGCTCTTGTAAAATATGCTGACACTTGTACGATGGAACTCTCCGCCTGGACCCTTTGCTAATTCCCCCCCCCCCGTTTTTGCATAGAGATAATTATATATGCATAATGTAGATGGCAAAGAGTCCTTGCCAGCACTTGGAAGAAAAGATATATTTCACATTGTCACCAGTGAGTGATAATTCAGCTTGAGTTAACAGTGGTGCCTGTGAGCATCTCCTCTCATTTGAGAGAGAGAGAGAGAGAGAGAGAGTGTGTGTACATTTGCCCTTGTGGCCTTATTACCAGGAAATTACACTGAGATCCAGGGTGCTGATGCCCAAAGGACTCATGGGATGACATTTGAAAGTTTTGCCTCTGTCCTTGGCCTAAGGCAGGCATGTCCAAACTTTGGCCCACCATATGTTTTGGACCACAACTTCCACAGTCGTTTGTCATTGGCAGTCTAAGCTTAGAATTCTGGGAGTGGTGGTCCAAAACATCAGGAGGGCCGAAGTTTGGACATACCTGTCTTAAGCCATCTGCTACCGGACGGCTCCAAACTTCAGAACATCCTTCTGGTTATGTCTCCCTGGGTCGGAGCAGTGTGTTTTGGCCCAGCATTGCCATGGAGATGGCCTTTTCTGATTTGGTGGCCAGTGTGCACATGTTCAGCACTTGGACAGGAGCTGTGCAAGACGGGGGGGGGGACCTCATTTGGAGAGAGGGTTACATCAGCACCTTGGACAGCTCCTGGGAAGTGGAGATTGGCTGTTGGTGGCTTCCCTAGTGCTGGGTGTAGAATCATTCTCTTTCATTCCACAAAGTAGCTTCAGGATTGGGGGTGGGGGGGAAGGAAGGACAGTGTCCGTGGCAGCAGCGGTCTTCTAAAGGATGGCGAGGTGGGATAATGAGCCAAAGATAAATCCCCGTTAATGCTAATGGCAAGTTATCTGTGGTTAATTACCCCCCAAATGCTGTATCTTCAATCATGTCAAGTGACTTTGTCAAGACCACGGGAGAGTAAGAATCCACTTACCCTCTGGTGGCTAGAGTTCCGTTGCCTGCTTCTCAAGTTTAAATCGCCGTCCGCCAACAATTCAGCACCAGCAATCCGGGTGCCACAACTCATCCAGTCTCATCCCGAGCCCTCGGGTCTTAAAGATCTTTGCCCGGTCACCAGCATCCCCTGACCCTTGACGTTTGAGAACCAAAACCTGAGAGCAGGACAGGTCCCTTGTCATGTTGTCAGACAAGGCCCTGGTGAGGTCCAAGGTGCACTCAGGTGGGAGAGATTGGCATGAGTGGCAAGTGGAACACACACACACACACACACACACACACACACACACACACACACACACACACACACACTGAAATGCCTTGGCACTGAGCCTTGGTGCTGGCTGGGAATGAGTGGCGATGGGTGCCCTGACCTTTAAGACAGGCCAGCCCTAGAAGATCCTTTGATGGTCCCAGCATACGGTGGTTATGGTAAGCAAGAGCTGAAGGAATTTTGTGATGTTCTGAGCAGTGCTTTTTGGTAGGAAATCTGTTCTCTTGTATTATTATTTTTCCCCCAGCTGTCCCAAGGTTACAGAAAGGTCAGCTCTCACCTGACTGGGGGGGCTGTACAAGATGGGATGGCAGCTTTTTTCTGACTGGGCTTTGTCCTGAGAGTGTGAGGTTCCAGTGGTGGAGAATGGGGAGGATCTACCTGTTTGTATTCCCCACCACCACCTTCTTCTTGACGTCTGACTCCCCCCGCCCCTCTTTCTCTTAGTTTATTCCAGACCAGTTCACATTCTTCTCTCTCCCCACCCCAAAAAGCCCCCGAGCAAGTAACAGTCTTGAAAACACAGGCTGTTATTGCCGCATAAAACGCACATTTATAGTGCCGACATAAAAAATAATGCTTATAAAACGGATTTGAAAGATATATTTTATCTTTGGCGCATCTTTAAAATATATGGCAAAGAGGAAGCTTTACTTATCCGTGACGGTAAAAGGGGGGGGGAGGAGGGCCAGGATGGTGTTTGTTTCCTGCTTGGGATGATGGCGGTGGTCTCTGGACAAGCCACCAGTGGGAAAACATGTTGCTTCTTGAGATGGAGCCAAATGGGTCGGATCCTTCCTGTATTGAGACCAGAGCCAACTGGTGGCACAACAGGTGTTTCGAGAGCGCAACTCAAGCTAGCAGAACTGTCGTGTTCCACCCCTGGCTTAAACCACGCGTGGCCTTCCAGGTGGCAACTCCCTGTAGCCAAAAGTCTTAAGGCAGACATATCCAAACTTTGGCCCTCCTGATGTTCTGGACCACAACTCCCAGAATTCTAAGTTTAGATTGCCAATGGCAAAAGACTGTGGGAGTTGTGGTCCAAAACATCTGGAGGGCTGAAGTTTGGACATGCCTGTCTTAAGGGGAGGAAGGATGGGCCTTCATGTCACAACGCCTGAAGGACCTCCTGTTTCCCTCTTCCAGGATCAGACAAGCCCAGAGCATCACTGAGAAGTCAAGCTGGAGGAGACTCCAGTGGGGTGGAAGACTTCTTTCCACATTTTGCCCTGCTTCCCCCCCCCCACGCTCCCTCATGAGATCTGCAGCTGAGGGACCCCCGACTGGTAGCCACCCCATCCCTGCTGAGAAGCCGCCGGGGAAAGAGAGCCTACCATGACGCTGCAGAGGAGGAGAGACCTACGGATGGGATTTTGTTGGGCTTGTTTTCTGCCACCACCACTTCGGGCAGGGAGCTACCGGTGAGTACAAGGCAGCGTTGGTGTGTTCATACTCTGATGCTTCATCATGTAAAAAGTATTTTGTTGGCTTTTTTTTTTTTGGTGGGGTGGGGACATGACCATTGAGACTGATTAGGGCCACCATGATGTCCCTGTTTTGTGGCTCTCTGCAAAGAAGCCTCCCCTAAACTGGTCTCCTCCAGAGATGCTGGAGCAGAGCTCTTGCCATCTCTGGCCTTAGGTGAAAAGGTGGCTACCATACCATGTCAGGATGCTACCGTATCATGCCAGGATGCCTCTGTTCTTTTTCCTGATGGTGGGAGCCCATGGCCAGCTGGAGTGGGTAGAGCCCTCAGGATGATAGAACAGACCCATACACCCAGCCTCCCTTGGTGGGCAAGGGATGACTTTCTGTCCTTCCTTGGGTTCTCAGATAAATCTCCTTCTACAATTCACTTAGATGCTGATACTGAGAACTCCCAAGGTTTTGCCAAACAAGAGACCAGATTCTGAAAGAAACTAAATTAAAGAACCAGATGAGATTTTCCCAACAACCAAATAATAATAGTAATAAAAAGGGGGACAAGATTTAGAAAGGAATTTGTGGAGTGCAGCATTCTGGGGTGACTAATTGGTCCCTAATTTGGCTTCATCTTGGAGAACAAAAATACTGTATCTCATGATCAGGTTTGACCTTTTCTTCGTCTACACTGTTCGCGCCATATTTGGGACTTCTGCGGGGTTCGGCTTAATTCCCTGCGAAGGACACGAGGGAAGAAAGGAGACAGCAAAAAGCAAATGAGACGGCCAGCCTCTTCTCCCTCTTCCTCTGTTTCCTCATTAATCTTGATTACAGGGCCCTGGTGCTGAAGTTAATTTTTGTGTAGATGCCTATCAGTCATGTTAGCTGGGAATCTCTCTCCAGCTAATGAGGAATTCATATTCCTTGCTATTTTATTATGCCACTCATTAGTGCCCAGGATTCTGCTGGATGGGCCTAGAAGGAAAATATCAGAGTGGTAAAGAGGTCACAAAGACCCCCAAAACCCAGCTGGGGTTTTGAGGTGGAATCTCAAGAGGCCCCAGACTGGCTTTGGATGACCCCAAAACCCTCCCCACCCTCGTGAGATCATGCATGACACAGAGTCTGCAAAACTTCCTTCGTTAGACAGTGGCTTCCAAAGTCACCCGCATGGCCAGGAGGGGTTGCTGGTCCTTGACGCCCCAATAAGTAATTTTTCTGCTGTAACTTCGCTCCGTAGAGCATCTCGCTGGTGATCCGATGGCCCTGGGTCCAAGTCTTTGCTTGAGAAGGAAGAGGCTGTCTTTTGTTATTGGGCTGTGTGTGGAGAAAAGCCAGAAACGCGTGACACAAGGAATGTTTTGCTTACGTGCTCTCGTGTACCTTATGTTCATAGGGCTTCTCTGCTCCCCGAGTGCCCATCCGAGGAGGCTGTCAAGTCTCTTTTAAGTCAAACGAAGGGTGGGTGGGGGAAACTAACTAAATAACGGGAAAGTGAGAAATATAGGCAAAGCTTACTTTGTTATTAAATCTGAAGGAACTTTAGGAACAACAACAACAAAATGTATTATGCATAACTCCCGGTACATAATGCAGCAGCACCATTTGGTATATTTATAAAATTTAAAAGTATAAACATCTCAGTTTTAGTCTAACAATAATTACATATATATCCAGTACTGGAGACAGAGCAGCTAGCAGCTGCACCTGAAGGTACTTACGTATATTTCCATTTCCACCCCTCTTTCAGTAGGGGAAAATAAAGAATTGTGTGTGTTTTTTTAACGCTGAAAATAAAAGCCATCAGCGCTGGAATAAACAGACAGCAGGTTTTTATTGTCTAAGTTTCGGAATGATACTGAGGTTTCAGCATATTCAGTAAAACAAAAACTTCATATTTTTTTTAGGGGGGGGGAGACTCAAGAAAATTAATTATGCCTTAATATAATTATGGAATAGCTATGAATCTGGGGACTCAGCTGAACTTCAAGCACTCAGCTCTTGAAGAGCATGCAGGAGTTGTAAAAAGTGAGGCTGCCTTCCAATGCACATTCAGGTTGTGAAGCCGCTTCTTGGCATTATCTTTATTGGGGAAGACCAGGGGTCCCTTTCCCCAGCCTGGTGCTTTCCTGGCTTCCTGGACTATAGACCCCATCATCCTTAGCCACACTGGATGGGGATGAAGGGGGTTGTAGTCTGTGAGATACGGAAAGTGCTGGTTTGATGAAGTTGGATGAGGAGGACATGGAAGAAGGTCCTGGTTTCCCCCTTAACCCAGAGGCATGGAACCCAGCAAGGGACCTTGTGCTGCTCTCTCTCTCTCTCTCTCTCTCTCTCTCTCTCTCTCTCTCTCTCTCTCTCTCTCTCTCTCTTCTCTCTCTCTCTTCTTTCCAGGACTACCTCCTAGGGTGGTGGAGGTGGTTGTAAACATAGAGTGGAAACAGCAAGATCCGTAAACCCCACTCATGGCTGGCAAATGGGTATATCAAGATGTATGAGGCAACCAATGGCATAGCAGCAGCAGCAGCACCTCCAATCTGGAACGAAATTTTGTTTGTTTGTTTTAACTTTGAAAAGAATCCCAGTCCAGAACAAGCTTCCTTGCAGCTGTGCTGATGTGTTTGTTGCCAGGCAGCTCAGCAATTTTTGGCCTGAAACGGGCGTTGCTGAAGCCATGCAAACAGAGGCCCTCCCTCTGAGATGCTCCATCCTGGACTGTCTTGCATTGGCAGAGGGTTGGACGCGTCCTCCTGGCCTCTGAGAGAGTGGACAACTCCCCACCCCTGTCCTCTCCCTGGCCTCTGACATTGCTTGCTGGCTTCCTTCCTCTCCCAGTTACCAAAGGGTATCGGGAAGCTGTGAGACAAAGCCACCCCAAGCAGCTGCATTTTAAAATGATTTGGGAAAAGAAAGCAAAAGAAAATCCCTTTCTCCCTTTGGATGAGTTGAAATGGCAAAACAGGCAAGAGTTTGGAGGAAAAAGTTTTTCTTTCTTTCTTTCTTTCTTTCTTTCTTTCTTTCTTTCTTTCTTTCTTTCTTTCTTTCTTTCTTTCTTTCTTTCTTTCTTTCTTTCTTTCTTTCTTTCTTTCTTTCTTTCTTTCTTTCTTTCTTTCTTTTGTAGTTCTGCAGTTTTCCCTCCCGGGAGTAAACCCCACAGAAACCCATAGGGCTTGCCTCCCCATAAGCGTGTCTCTCTCCTTCGCAATTAGGTGCCTTCTGGATGGATGAAGCTACAGCAACCATCTCTCCCCACCGACAGGTCCACTGGAGAAGTGCTAGGTGTCCCCTCCTTCCACCCCCCCACCCCCGGCATCCCTGCTGCCAGCCATCTGAGGTCACCTCACTCCTGGGTGCAGCCCTCCTAGATCAGCTTCTGACAATGATTTCCCTTGCAGCTTCCTTTCTCACTCAGCGAGCGACATACATCTTGACCTGATTTGTCCTTTCTTGCTAAACAAGACAATACCAGGGAAAACTCGTCTTCTTGCAAGCTGGCACGGTTTTATTCACTCTTTTGCTGATCTCAAGGATATTTCATAGTCTTCTCAAGGCTCCTTGTTATGCACTTTTCTTGACCGTTCAGAAGAAAGAAAGCAAGAGAGAGAAAGAGAGAGAGAGAGATACTGGCCAAACAGTTGTTTTGGATGGGTTGTGTGTGGCTTTTGCGATCCATCCAAGGGCTGCCTTCCCAAGCCAAGCAGAGGCTGTCTCCTAAATAAATTCACCAGATCTCTTCTTGTCTCCCCATTATCCAGACATGAGAATGAATCTGCAGATGGAACCGCGACCCTCATTAGCCCCTGGAATGTTACATGTCCAGATTAAGGGGGGACTCATTCGTCACGAAGGGTTCTCAGGATGCAGATTTCCCACCAATAGTTGTGCTCTTGGGGATTTTGAAGAGGTTTTTGTGGGAAGTGGTTGGCTAGGCTGGAATGTGGCTCAGAAGCCCACACAATGGCTCTCCAGAAGTTGACAAACTGCTACACCCATCTAGGGATGAAAATTCAGCTCATAGTAAGAAGCAAACTGAATGGGTTTATCCAATTTGTGATCTGCAAAGTTGGGTTTTTTTGGGGGGGTGGGGGGAGAAACATACTCCATTTTTTTCAAAATACCCTCAGTTAAGACCAAGTCACCATGGTTAGGGTCTCTCCCCTGCTTTTCTTTTTCAGAGTACTGTATATGCAAGGAAACATTATGACTAGAAATGGAGACAGATACTCACTGGCAGAATGCAAGTGGAAAGGTATTAGCTTGGCATGCAAGAGAAAATATAGATGTATATCACAGAGAAACACATGCAGAAATGTGTGGATAGGGAGGGATGGGCACTAAAAAGTGCACACGCAGAAAGAAAGAGGCCTGGAAGCTTGATTGGAACTTGGAAGCCAGTAGTTACCGGGAACAGTGTTATCGGTTACTAATTACTATTTGGGCAACAGGCAATGTAACTAGCAGTTACAAAGCTACTGATAAGTGTAAGGCGCAACCTCCAGTTACTCTGAAACGTGCATTCTCCTCGAGTCCAAAAGAAGCGTTGCAAGAGGGAGGCCCCTTTAATGCCTAGGCCTTAAATCCTTCCTCCTCAGATCTTTCTTTTGGAGAGTGGCTTTAACAGCTTGTATATTTCTTCTTCTCTGTATGTGTTGGAGAGCGAGTGTTTTTGTCCTTTCTTTGCTGGGTGTGTGTGTGTGTGTGTGTGTGTGTGTGTGTGTGTGTGTGTGCTTATAATGTCTGTCATCAGAGCTTAAATAATGATCTAAAAAAGACTTGTTTATCAAGCAGATCCCCTCCCGAAATCATAAAAGCATTAATAACGTTGTGTGTTCCCAAGCAAGCTGGCACATTTGCATCCTTTTAAAGGACAGGGTGACTTTCTGAAGGCAAAAAAAAAAAAAAACCTCCTTTGGTTTTACGTCTTTAAATCTGAGTCAGTGCCTGGGCCCTGTGTGGGTTGTGCCTCCTGTCCACCCCCACCCACCCCCATGTCCAACACCCCCATTCTTGCTTGCTGGAGACTACACACACACACACACACACACACACAGAGAGAGAGAGAGAGAGAGAGAGAGAGAGAGAGAGAGAGAGAGAGAGCATCTCCTTCTGCCCAGAGGCCTTTTAAACTAGTGGTTCTCAACCTGTGGGTCTCCAGATGTTCTGGGGACCCACAGGTTGAGAACCACTGTTTGAAGCAAATGTACTTGCAAACAGTGGAGAGGATTAGGTAGGAAATCGGGCAGGGAGCAGGCCCCGGGGGGGGGCAGACTTTGGGGGAATCATAGAGGAGGAGGCTGCCACTTTTATTCTCTAGGAGGCACAGGCGAGATATAATTTCTATTGATCTTGAATAGTGTGTATGCACAGGGGAGGTGGCAATGGCAGTGGCGGGGGTGTTCCGGGAGAGATGGAGAGCCAGCTGAGTCAAGAGAGGCTCTCAAAATAATATAGAAAAATCGAACTGAGCTGAGGGATTGGATGGGGCATGGGAGAACTGTTTTGAGAGAGGGGGGGCTGTTTAACACTCCCCACCACAAGAGATGGCTGTGCCAAGCTCCCCTCCCCAGAATGGACACACTGTGAGGCTGATGGAGTCTGGCAACATTTGAGGGGTGAGGGAAACTGCAGGTCAGATGGCCGATACCTCCCAATCCGTGGGGTCGTCTCATGCCCCTAGACCAGGCGTGTCCAAACCTCGGCCCTCCAGATGTTTTGGAACACCACTCCCACAGTCCTTTGCCATTGGCAATCTAAGCTTAGAATTCTGGGAGTGGTGGTCCAAAACATCAGGAGGGCCGAAGTTGGGACATGCCTGCCCTAGACCTTACCCTCTTGTCCTCGGTGCTGAAATATCTCCCGCTAGGATGGCTGTTCGTAGGTGACCTCAAGAATGGAGAAAGGCCTCTCCTTGCAAATTATTTGGCACACAACAGGGCACTAAGCCATGCCCGAAAGGACTAAAAACGCACCAGGACTTCTTGGTTATTCAGGGACAATGGATGCCGCCTGCTCCTGTCTCCAGGATCGTCTCTCCTTTCTGAGCTTAGCTGCCATCCTCAGCTGAATGGACCTTTATTTTCCCCTGGCAACTATCTATTTTTAAAACTGTCTCCCAAACACATCTGGTGGGGCCGCTGTGAGATACAGGAAGCTGGACTAGATGGGCCTTTGGCCTGATCCAGCATGGCTCTTCTTATGTTCTTATGTTCTTATGTTCTTATGTCTCTGTGCAACGCTGCCTTTTGGGGTGGCTTGGCCTTGAATGGGTGAGGAGGGGACATTTTTGCCCCTGTCCCCGTTTTTGCTTCTGGAGGGTCTGCCATTGTGGAAAATGTCTTGATCCATCGGGCAATGAGGCTCTCTCTTGAATCTGCGGGCATCTCTTGGCACCTCTTCCCTTCCCTGCTCTCTTCAGTGCCGAGGGGGGGCTGCCACAGAAGCAAAGCAACTCCCCTGAGTCATAGCCCAAGTTTATCCTTACCATTCTGCTCACACTCACACCCGCCCTCTCCAAGCCAAGAAAAACCATTCCCCACATGGCCACGCTGGAGGAGGAGGTGGGATTTAAATACCTGCCAATTTGCCGAACTGGTGCCTTGGGACCCTGGAGACAATGCTTAGACAGAGCTGGGTAATTTTTTCTATCACTATTAATAACATTTTTTAAAAAAATATCTCAGCAGGCACAAAACAGGGCGAGGGAACATCCTACTCTGACATGGAGAGGAAACCAATTTCTTGTGCAGTTTCAGATAGGAAGGAGGCGGATCTGTGTTCTGTGCTGTTCCGTTCATTTGTTCCCCCCACCCACCCCAGTTTTAAAGGAAACATACATCATCTCATTCCCCCAAGGACTCGGCCTCGAGTGTCCTTGTAGCAAAGGAAGGCCACGGAAGGCATGACCTTCTGGATGAACCCAGGCTGGGTTTCCCACCTTCCAGGTCAGTAGAGCCCCTGGGGCTCCAGTTGGACCCCCCCCCACACACACACACTTCATAGAGACCCAGAAGACCCTTAACAAGGAAGGAAACAGAGGACTCTCTTTTTAGCAGGAGGTCTTTCAGCTTTTGCTGACATAACCCATCCAGACACTTTTGACATGTGGTGACCTTATGAATCAGTGACTGGTCATTCACAGCCTTTCCCGGGTCTTGCAAAGTCAAGGTCCGTGTCTTAGCATTTTTCCTCAGATGGGGAAATACCACCGCATGGAGAATCTTGGCCGTGGCCTCCTTTTACCAGAGGGCCTTTCTGAATGCCTTCATGGCTGCCCTTCTGAGTCTTGGTCCTCTTCCAACCCTCTTAGCTACAGTTTACACTTGGCTCAGTGGAGAAATGCAGAAAATCTCAAACAGTTTCGCTTCCTTCACGGTTTAGCATTGGACTTACATAATCCTCCCGCGGCCCTGATTTCTCCCTTCTTCACACTCCCTTGCGTTTCTGCTTTGGTGCTTCTTCCTCACAAGCCATGTCAAGTCTTTGTTCTTTGCTGCCAGCAGAGGCTGGGTGCATTCGTTTTGGGCAGGCCACATCTCCGGTACAGCTCTTGCATTGAGCAAGAATTTGGGCTAGGCCAGGGGGATCCTGCACTTTCACCCTGGAGGTGTGTGTGTGGTGGGGGGACTGTTTGGCCATCTGTTCACAGAATCTTTGGCCACAGGCCATGCTGGCTTTGAGAGCCTCCAAACTGAACTGGCTGTGAAAGGAAGGCCTGGTCAAGGGTGGGTGTGAAGACTTCCCTTCTGCCCTTGCCTTCTTCACAGGGCCAGATCTTTCGTTTGCTAAACTTGAAGCTCCAGCGGTTGATTTGACCTCTGTCCATACGCAGTGCGGGTCCTGTGCCCAGTACGCTCACCCTCTGCTGTATCCAGAGCTTCTTGTTTGGACTACAAACCCCAGGCTGGCTGGGGATTCTGGGAGTTGTAAAGTGCCAAAGCTATGGCCGCATCCCTCTCCTGCCTTTGGCCTCACACTCTCCTTCCGGTATGCTTTCGGTCACCTCCTCCTTGGCCCTGGTTTATGGTGTTGGCAAGCAAAGATGGGCCCTTGTTTTGCGTTGGTAAAAAGCCCCTTGCCCTCCAAAAAGAGCCTCCAATTAATTAGCAGTGTTGTTATTATGGCTGTTCCTCTGTCATCAGCCTCTCTGCCCAAGGAGCTCCCGATGCCCCCAATGGATGTCCAAGGCTGATGAAAACGCCACCTGGAGCAAAGGTCTCTCCTCTCTGTGTGTTATCCTCTCTGCTGTCAAATGAACTCAAACCTCATTACTAGATGCCCTTTCGCCGCCTCCCTTTGGAATAGGTTGCCATGCTTTTGAAGAAGGATTTTATTTTTATTTTTTTCAAGAAAAAAGGCTTGTGGAAAGAAGTTGGAGCACTAATTGATTTCCCCCCCACACACACCTTTTCTCACCCCAACATGGTTTGCGGTTGGCTTCTCTGTTTGCAGTGGCTGCTGCTTAAGGCTTTCTAAACAAGCCAGGGGGAGGGGGAGGGGGAGAGAAGGACCCTGAAATACATGAATTAGGTCTTGAACCTGCATTAGTGTATTTTTTTTTTTAAAAAAAACCTCTTTAGTTTCAGGAACTGAGGGTGAGAAGAAAGGAAGCAGAATCTTGTGAGGTGGGGGTAGGGAGACTGAGAAATCTGCCTGGCTGTCCAGCACAAGATGGAAGCTTGGATGGGGGAGAATATTGGGAGAGAAGGGAATGTTGAATAGTTAAGGAAAGGTCTAACATCTTAGAAACATTGTCTTCGGGACTTCAGACTCTCAGAATGCTCTGCTGGGGATTTTCTGAGTTGTAGTCACTGAAAGCCAAGTCCTTGAGTCTTCATCCTTCCTTTTGCCACCCCAAGGATCCCCTCATAGAATGGATCTTCTCTTTTCATCCACACTTGGGAGCCACGAGGAAAGAGGGCAGCTGGACCTGGCAGATTCAGGTCAAAGTCAGTCCGGTTCAGTCGGGATATTGGTCAGGCTGTGAGGAAGAGGGACGGACCAGGTCAAGGTACGTTGAGTTGAACTGGGTCAAAGAAGCCAGGTCAGAATCAACCAGAGGGAAGGAAATCCATGCACCAATGGACCAGCAAGGACAAGTGTAAAGAGTTCTCCCTGCTAGTCCCCAGTGAGCGTTCAGGACCCTAGACAGCTCCTAGTGTGCCTGACCTAAGGGGAAAACCAGGCCTATGGGAAGACCTGCTGAGAGGTCTGAAGAATGTGAGTTGTTTGGCCTTCCAAGTCCTCAAGAGTCGCATTGCTACACCCAAAAGGCCAGTGTCTGATTCTGCAGCTCCCTCCTTGTGTCCACCCCAGATCCTGGGGTGAAGGGCAAGCTTCTCAGGTCACCAGGGTGCTTTTGTGTGTGTGAGAGTCAGAGGAAGAGAGAGGGGGGGAGGAGTGAGGCAGACCAAGAGAGAGACACAGAAAGGGGATGAAGGCAGAGGCAGAGAGGGTTTGAGGGAAGGGTGCCTTGTGGTCAATTTCTTGGTCTCAGTTTGGACTGCGATTCTCACCGAGAAGCTGTAAGCAGGTCTGGTGAAGGACCCAGCCAGAGGCCTCTCTGGATTTCTAAACTGTCACTCAATGTAACTGACTTCTTCTTCGCTGCGTTAATTGAAGCATCCTTTTTGTGTGTTTCTGCCCTGTTGATTTGGAGGCTGGGGGGGGGGGATTCTCTCCACCGGCATGTCTCCCAGGGCATGGACGGTGGTGCTGTGCGTAGCTGCAGAGACCCCTGGCTTTTCCTTTTACCTTGAGGTAGACGGTGCTGCCCTCTAGTAGCAGCAGCACAGCTGCGTTCATCTGTTTGTGTGTCCCTGCTACCTCTGTTGTGCTGGGGTTGGAGTGGCCAAGAACCCACAGAATGCCACTCATCTCCAAAGGGGCAGATGTTCAGCAGATGTTGAAAATAGAGCACAGCCAGGCCTGTACTAAGGACGATGGGCCTGCAGGTGGGAGCAGTGCTAGAGCTCCAGGACTAGAGTCACCTGATATGGCACATGCCCTCACCTGTTTTCCTTGCCTGATATTTCCTTCCCTTGCTTAGGCTGATACTCTCAGGATGGCTTTAAATCCTCCTTCGCTCTCGCCGGACTTCCTCCTTGATACGCAATGGGGTATTGAACTCCCAAATTCCTGGTGCTCTCCTGACTAAGGCCAAATCAGCAGGTGGGCGGGCTGGATTAGAGCCCGCCAGGTCAGCCTAGATGGCCTTATGGGTGGTCTGAACAGAGCCGAAACCCTCCGATTAGGGAAAGGCATTATGCTTTCCTGCCTATGATGGGACTCCTAGCCTAGCCACACAACCCCTCCCTTGAGGGAAAAAGCCCCACCAGACCTTGAGGGGACTTGCTTCCGAGTAGACCCATGTCTACAGGGACAATGCTGCTTCTAAACGTTTATGGGGAAGGCAGGGTTTGCAAAGCAGTCTCAGGGGGTCACTGCCCTCTAGCCCTGAGGGATGCCCTTCCGGCCTCCTCTGGTGGTGGCAGGCGGTGATGCCCGCTGTCTTCCCGACCATGGCAGCCTCCCCGGGCTCCTGGTTGCAGAAGGGTTAAGCCTCTCTCTAGCAAAGCTGGGCGAGAGAGTGGAGCCTGTGCTAGGAAGGGAGGAGGAGCAGAAGAGAGAGAGAGAGAGAGATTGAGAGAGAGAGAGAGGAGAGAGACGGGGACGGGTTCCCTCTCTCTCTCTCTCCCCCATCCTCTCCTCTCTCTTGTGTTGCAATAAATCCGGCTTAAAGGAGGAGAGCTGAGGAGCCGAGGATGGATTAAAGGAAAAGTCTGTCTAATACAGACGCCAGCGCAAGAGGAAAAGAGAGAGAAAAACAGCACAGGCAGGCGGGCGGGCCGGCGGGGGTGGGCAGAGAGGAGGAGAAACAGGAGGAAGAGAGGAGGAGGAGGAATGAGTTGAAGGGGGCTCTCCAAACTCCGGCGGCTGCCCTGGCTGGCCCCCGCAAGAGGGGAGAGGCCGGGGCTGCGAAGCAGGAGCCGCCTTGGGGGAACCACTTGAAGCGCCATCGCCTGGGTACCACCGCCGGGAGGAGCATCCGCCGGGCACCGCGCGGAGCCTCGTCCGGGCGCCTCTCGCGCCATCTCCTGGGTACCACTCTCGGCATCCTCCTCGGAGCACCGCTTCCCTCCTCCTTTGGCGACCCATCTCGGCATCTGTTGGGGACCGCGGTCAGACTCCGCGGGTACTTTTCTTCGCCTTAGGGCTCTCCCCCACCCCCACCCCTTGGACATTGGCTTTTTGCGCCTCCCTCCCTCCCTCCCCAGCTGGCCTTTTCTCCTTCCCTCCTCCCTCTCCCCGCGGGGGTCCCTCTCTTTCGGTTCCTCCCCATCCACCCCTTTCCCCTTCACTTTTCCTCCCAAGACTTCCCGGCGATGGACACCACTGGGAGTTGCCCATGTGCTTCCTCCTCCTCCTCCTCCTCCTCTTCCTCCTCCTCCTGCCGCCGCCGCCGCCGCCTCCTGCTGGTCTCCTCGCGTCTGCCCGTGTCGGTGTCCGGAGGGTCGCGATGCGGAAACCGGGCTGGCCTTTTCTGAACCAGATGGAGTTACTATTTCCGCCAAGACACCCACGATGAGCCCCTTGCTCCCGTTCTGCTTCCTCCTCAGCAAACTCTTCCAGGCGGCGCTGGGTGAGTGCCCGTGGGCGTGTGTGCGTGGATCTGTTGCGAGAGCGCGAGAGTGTGCGTGCGCCCCCGGGTATATGTGACACCTGCTACACCAGCCGGGTGGGGTGTGGGAAGGGGTGGGGAGGAAGAGCGGGGTGGGGGGGGCTTGGATTTCTCGCCCACCCCTCACCCCCCTCAGCCAGGGAGAGGCCTGGAGACAGAAGCCTGGGCGAGAAGTCTGAAATCCCCACCCCTCCAACCGGCGCAAAAAAAAAAAAAAAGCAAGTCGATCTCCCGAAATAATCGGCGGCGGTAGCCAGTTTCGCCTCGACTCCTGGCGAAACCAGCCCCTCTTCTCCTCCAAAGCGCTAGGTCCCTTGCCTCTTGGTGGCGTGGAGGGAGGGGGTGAGATAAGAGCAGCTGGTGGGGGGAGAGAAGAGACAAATCCGGAGGCCCTCCCCCCCATCCCGTGTTTCCCCAAACTCTTGCCAACTTTCGCCAGCCTGGGAGTGGGTCTGGATGGGGCCCTCCTCCTCACATGCCTCCATCCCCTCCTCTCGCTCGCCTGCGAACAGTGGAGTTATTTTTCGCCCGAAGAAACAGGAAGGAAGCGGAGATTTGGGGGGGGGGGATTTAATGCCAGCCTTTTTATGCCAACACGGGCAGCTCGGGCTTCCTCTCTCCCTGGAGTTTCCTGGTGTAGGGCTCGCTGATTAATAATAATAATAATAATAATAATAATAATAATAATAATAATAATAATAATAATAATAATAATAATAATAATAATAATAAATGGCAACGGTCACGGTCTTTCAGTGGCATCTGGTGAATTTAAGCACCTCCCCCCCCTCTCTCTCTCTCTCTCTCTCTCTCACACACACACACACACACACACACACACACACACACACACACACAGAACGCGCACTCTCACAGAAACCAGGAGGAGAGGAGCTGGTTGTGAAGAGCGGAAGGGGTGTGAGGCCAGGCGCGGGAGGAAACGGGCACAGCGGGGACCAAGGGCTGGCCGTCGGAAGGAGGCTCGGAGGACGGGCGCCCATGGGTGTGTTCTCCTCGCCGGGGAAGGGCCATCGGCTGAGTGCTGGGCTCTGTAGTCTTCTGACGAGCCTGGAGGGCAACTGGGCTGAGGGAGCTCTCCCTCTGGGTTGAACTTTGGCCGTGAGTGCGTGTGTGTGCGTGTGTGTGTGTGTGTGTGTGTGTGTGTATGGGTGGGTGGGTGGGTGGGATGCAGTCCTTTGGGAGCGCAGCGCCCCGCGTGCCAACAGTACCCTTGCTTGCTGCGCCCGCGCGCACACACACCTCTCTCTCTTGCGCACAGTGTGCTTGGCCCGGCGCGTTTGCCGCTGAATTCCGGCTGAAAGGAGCTGATCTGGAGGAAGATCAGCCTCTCCGGGGTTACTCGAGGGCAGATGGTGTCATAGCCGGAAGGGATTGGGGGGGAGGAGAGGGTGGACGACAGTGGCAGCGGGGCAGAGAGACGTGCCTCCCTGGTTTCTTTTCAAAGGAAGCGCCGAGTGGCTCAACAATCCAGGGCAATCAATGCAACCATGTATGGTAAACTACATAAAATTATATAGTAGGAAGTCCCTAATTCCTGGAAAGCTGGCCTGAAGTGGAAGGTCTTTCCCGGAAAGACGGCAGGGATGGGGCAGTCCTGGCCTCCAGTGGGAGGGAGTTCCAAAGTCTGGGAGCAGCAACAGAGAAGGCCGTTGCATGTGTTAAGACTCAAATTCACCTCCAACAGGAACTCCTGGCTCCCACCCACCCCCTCCCCAAACCTGGCACCCTCTGGTTGAGTTGGTCCACATGACTCATCCTCCACTCCCAGAAGGGCACATTCCGTGGGGGTGATGGGGTTTGTAGTTGATTTGAGTTGAAGTTAATCCCTCTCTCTCTCTCCCCTAAATATTTGGCTGGTTTTGGTCTTGTTTCTTTAGAGAATAAGAAGAAACCCCTGTGGTACTCTGTCTCCAGGAAAAATGTATTGTCTGTCTATTTATTTTTCAGTATCTTGGGGTACATTTTAGGAGGAAGATCTTACTGCTCGGGGTGGTGGGGGGAAGCAAAGGGGATGGGATTCATTACACTCTCCCTGCAGTGACTTCCGAGACGGTGGGAAGGAGTGAGCCAACCATACCTGGAGATGGAGACGGAGAGGGTCTCCTGTCTCTTTACGCAGTGGTTGGGTTATTATGCAGTGGAGGAGGATGGAATTTGGCCTTTTACTCATCTTTTTTTTCTAAACCATTCTCTGAATTTGGCTCCTGAACTGTTAACCTGAAATTTGAATGAGTGACAATTTGTGAATCAAGCTAAGCAGCTTCTTAAGACAACATCTAGGCTAGGCCTCCATGTTTCAGGGTGGTGGTGGTGGTGGTGGTGATGATGATGATGATGATGATGATGATGATGATGAGACGACGACGATGATATGATGATGATGATTCCTGGTGGGAACAGCTTATCACCTCTACAAAAGGACCTTATTATCACGCAACTCAGAAATGAACTGGGAGTTGAGTCATGGCTACCGGACTTCTTTTTTGAGAGATAGAAACGTTTCGCTGTTCATCCAAACAGCTTCATCAGAAATGACTGATGCACATATAGGATTATCTTCTGCACCCAGGGAACGTACCGTTCTCTCATGGAACAGGGGGGTGTGAGACCCCAAAAGATTGGAAAGGACTGCTGGGGTGGGAGTTCTCTCGTTTTAAAAAGGACCAGCTTCCTGTGTTGTGGAAATAAACCGTGAGGAGCTGCTGCATGGCCACAAGCGGATGCAGAGGATTAGTAGAGTCCAGCATCATACTCCCAGCCACGCAAGCAACTCACAAGTCTTCTTGACAATCATACTAATTGGATAAATTGTAACCATGGCAGGCACACTCCTATGCGTTCAGATAGCACATGAGGTGAGCATTGGTCATGTGGCAGTTAGTTCCGCCGGCTCCGTCTGCATTGAAGGAAGGCGCCTGTCCTGTCTTTGATCTTTGGTTGGGTGTCTGTCAGTGCCACAGAATCCCAGAGACTCCAGTCTGCGTGTCAGTTGAGTTACACATCATGGGTTGAGTTACAACCAGCCAAGTTCTTGACTACACAGTAGAATCTGTGAACAAGCCAAATTTGTCTATTCAGAAGATTGCAGCTGGACGTCTTGAGTGCAGGCATTTGTGCCGGGAGCAGGTAGACCCATATCAGCAATGAATCAGTTTGGGCAGTTTTCATCCCTGCCAGGAGAGGGTGTTTTGCAAAGCTAATGGCTCTTCATTGCCCTTTTCTCCAACCAGCCATTCTGACAGATGCTGCATTTTTAAAAAAAGTCATAATTGAGTCACGGCCCTGTGCTGTTGCTGGGAGAATCTGTCACACTAAAGATAATTACACAGAGGGAAAATAGGCTCGATGCAGAGGCAGGCAGCATAAGCACCGCCACACCTGCTCAAACAAATCCTCTGGCCGCTGAACCTCAATCCTCTTTGCAGGTAACAAGAACCAGCAAGGTTGCTCCTTTGCCAGCAGAGGGGGCATTTTCTGGTCCCATTGTCCCAGGCCAGGCATTGAAGGAATTTTGGAAACTAGGGTGTGTGTGTGTGTGTGTGTGTGTGTGTGTGTGTGTGTGTGTGTGTGTGTGTGTGTGTGTGTGTGTGTGTGTGTGTGTGTGTGTGTTGAGGATCCGCCCCTCACTCTGTTTGACCCCCTCTTCTCAAAATCCCCAATGGCCCTCCTTCATTCCCAAACTCCCAATGTTTTCTCCTGTGTTTCTCACTCTCGATCCTTCCTTCTGCCTCCCTGCTGCCCAACTTGGGCCCAACTTGGGCTGGGTGCTTTCTCTTGCAAAAAAGATGTGGGGTGAAAAGGAAGTAATGCACTAGTAGGTCCTTGGAAGAATAGAAATGGCTACGGGTGGTGGTTCTTGTTTTTGTTCTGTTGGTTGGCTTTTAAAAAAAGCTGCTGCGAAGGCTGTAAACAGTTAACAGCCCGGAAATGCCAAGGGTCAAAGGCCATGGCGACCCTAAACCTCCTGTCAACATGACACTCAACTGTGCAGAGGTGTTCTGTCCTTCCAGATGTTAATCCTCCTGTTTCTGGGAATGCACATCTTAGGGCAGTGGTGGAGAACCTTGGGCACTCCAGATGTTTTGGACCACAACTCCCACAGTCCTTTGTCATTGGCAATACAGGCGTGGAATTCTGGGAGTTGTAGTCCAAAAACATCTGGAGTGCCAACGGTTCGCCACCCCTGCCTTAGGGGCATCCTTCGCAGGCAGGGTGTGGCATGGCTAGCTGTACTAGGAAACAGAGTGAGATAGGTGCCTCAGGTGGGAGATGCTAGGAGGTAGCCCCAAGGTGCTGGAAGAGAGTCCGCTGTTTTCAGGAGGGAAGGAGGACCTCCCCCACACACACAAACACTATGGAAAAAGATGTGGTCAAGGGCGTCACCTGACACTGTGGTGTATCAAAAAGAGGAGACACAAGCTTCAAGCCACTGTTGGATGCCAGCATGCATCTAAGAAGAGAGTGTGCGGGTGGAGTAAGTCAAGAGGAACTAGAGAAGCCATTAGCAGGCATTTCCCAGTTATCTTTAAAAACAAACAAACACGCAGCTCCTACCAAGTGGGCCTGTTGGCTTGGTCTTTCATTTTGGCAGAGAATTTTCGATGCACCACGGACCCAACCCCAATTATATGGAGATGATCCCGAGTTGGTGAGTCAGCCCCGTTTCTTCCATCTTGTAAAAAGCTTGCCAATGAATCGCTCCTTCTGTGGGTCCGCTGTTGAGCATCACTTTCAGACCCTTAACGTCAAGCTACCCCCCCCCCAACCATGGTGGTATTGAATGGGGAGAAGCGGACCATCAGTATTGATAGCTTCCCTTGATCACGGCAGCTGTTCAGAGGTGAGCTTTGTGGTCGGTCACTGGAGGTTGCCTTTGTATGGCGCTTTGGTTATTAGTGTGTGTGTGGTGGTAAACTCTGTCTGGTTCTTAAAATATTTTGGGACAAAGGAAGCCGACCTCTTGAGACTCTTCTATAGAAACGGCACTGCATTCCTTCGTTTCTTCCCCACTTTTAACCACTTTCTTAAGGCTAGCTCTGTTTTTTCGTCCCACCCTGGCGTGCTCTGTGTGTTCATCGCCATGAAGCCTTGAAGATCTGTTGCTCAAAAAAGCAAAGTAAAAAAAAAGTGGGCTTCTTCCTGTTTCCCCCCTTTTCTTCTTCCTAGATTCTTCCTAGATTATGTTTTCAGATAGTCACAGCGGGGGGTGGCTGTGTTTCAGGTTTTTTATTTATTTTCTGCTTCAAAGCCTTCTTGTCGTATTGGTTGGGGGAGCAGAAAAGCTCCTTGTTGTGGAGCCCTTAGCGGAAGTCTCTGCATGGCGTTGCCAACACTGGTTTGGGAGTTTTTATTTGTATACAATTCAAAGGGGCCTCAGAGGCCATCTAGTCCACCCCCCCTGTCCCTACTGCCGCTAAAGCGTTCTTGAGAGGTGACCTCCCCATGCTCATTCCCCAACCAGGAAATGAGGGCTGGTCTCCATAGGGGTTGTCTGTTTATGCCACAATTGGGAACCTTTGGCCTTGAAGATGTTTTGGACTTCACGTTGTCTAAGGGTAGGGGAAAATGGGAGCTGTAGTGCCAGACCTCTGAAGGGCCAAGGGTTCTGCAGAGGAGGGTCCATACCAACAGCCAGGGGGGGGGGAGCTGGGCGCACATCAAAATGACTCAACAGCAGAGATAGAACAAATCCAAATTACGTTTCCAGGCCGAAGCCGTGAGTCTGGGGTGGAGGAACTGGTTCCCCTCACGCTCCAACAGGTTTTGAGCCCACGTTTTTGGGATTAAAAATGCCCATGATGAAGCAGGATTTGCAAATTTGGGCAAATGTTTACCTGCCAGGAAACAGAGGTGAAGTTCTGGTCTGTTGGCTAAGTTTAAAGGAAGGTGTGGGGTGGGGAGAGGAGCTGGGCTTCATCTCCTGCCTCCCTCTGCTTTTAGGCAATTAAATCATCATGAACAAAATCAAGAGCCTCCCTCAAAAAAATAAAAAGCTGGCTGCCCAAGTGCCTCCTTTGCCCCCCCCCCCCGAGGCCCCTGCCTTCCTGCTGAAGTGCTTCCTTTACCTTCTCAGAGAAATCCTTATTAACCTGAAGGGTTCTTCTGCTCCTCTCCTCTTCCAGACTAATGACCGGGCACTGCCGTTATCTCCCGTTCATTATCTTTCCCTCCTTCTTCTTGACAGCCAACCGAAAATAAGCTGTCAGTCAGTGGCTGTTTTATTTCCTCTCTTTTCATTTCGTTGGTGGGGACTCCGTTGCATTGGGAGTATCAGGGGGGGGGGGGCTTCATTGCAAGCACAAGTGGCAACGTGCCAAGGGAGGGGTGGTGGGTTCTGATTTTATTTTTTAAAAACCTATTCAGGCCTCTCTCTCTTTTTGCTATCGTGGTTGGAGAGCTACTTCTAATTAGTGGGCACCGGGATTTGAACTCCCTTCCCTGCCTCCAAGGCTTCCTGGGGTGACGTGGGCCATGCCATTCCTCCCCGAGGTGACCTGGGTGCCGCTGAGACCAGCAACTGCTGCGTTGTGGAGGCTAGGTAGGTGATCAAATACAGGTTTTTTACCACAAACCTCACAGGAGTTACTAAATGGATGCTATCCCATGTGCCACCACTTGACCCCTCCACCTTGGACAGCTCCTGGGAAGCCTAAACTTTTTTTTAAAAATGGAGTAGATCCGCAATCAGCAGTGGGTTATCCGAAACTCTCCTCTGATGGGCGATCTCTGCCTAGGACCTGCGGCTGTCCGTTCAGATTCCCCTGTGGTGGTTCTTTGTCAGGCCGCATAACAGAGCGAAGGCAATGCAAAGCCAAGCGTGCTGCTTATGTACCCCCCCCCCCCCCACCCCTCCCCCAATGCTTAGAGCGCTTGCCGAGCACTTTACAGTACTCTATAATGATGCAGGCTGCACATTGCGTCCTTTGCCCAACCCTGCAATCTGTTTAGAGCCACACACCACAGTCTGATGTTATTTTATTTTTTTAAACGTGCTTCTTGGGAACACAATAATTTGCTCAGTGACTCAGGCAGCAAAACCACCCTACTTCCCCACCCCACCAAAAAAAGCAAAGCACCACAAAGCCCGAAAAATCTTTACACCTAAATGGCTTCTCTCTGGCGGAAGGCAATAAGGTACTGGGCTGTCTCTCTCTCTCTCTCCCCCGCCTCCTCCTCCTCCTCCTCCTCAGCCTGCCTCGTGTGCTGTGCCTTAAATTTAGACGATCAACCTGAAGTGCTGTCATGATAGTTATTTTTACAAAATGCTCTAAAAGCCTTTTTGTTAAACGGCAGGGTACGTAAATGCGCCAAACAAACAACTAATAAATAAAAACTCCATTGCATTAGTAGAAGATATTCTGTTTCGACAGGGCCCTGGGCTAGATAATGTTGGGAAAAAGAAGAAGAAGAAGAAACTGAACTAAACGTCTTGAAAGTTTCAGGACAAAAAAAATGGAAAAATAAAATTAACAGAGCACAACAATGTAAGAGCTTCCCGGCTGCTCCTAATGTACCTGTTTAAGGCATTTCTGGCGCAGTTCCCACCTGGATGGCAAGCCAGCGAAGGTGATCTGGTTTGATGATCTCATTCTTCCCTGCTGCTCTTCTATTTTAATGGCTGCCCCTCTGTGCAGAACAGGGAGGGACACCGATGCCTGGCGCCCTCAAGTTGACGGGCTACTTTGTCCTCTATTGAGAGGACAGACGCTCATTGGGAACGAGCTTCCCATCCTGAGACCGTCCAAAAGGATCACGATCCACAAGCAGGAGGAAGATTGGGGCCCTGGGAGGTGTGTGGGTTGTTCCGTCGCAGCCTTACTCACCTGCACCGCCATTCCCCTTTACACCAATACTGTTGCTTCCGATTTTGCATCTGAACATTAGAGAGTAAAAATTCCATGTAATCATGCATGGTAGACCATCCAAATGTTATGGGGGATGGAGACTAACATTGAAAACATAGAGTCAAAGCAGTAACACAAGGGAGATAGGAACACAAAGTTATAAGTGGTTATAATAAACAAAACAGTCTGTGTAATCATGTATGACACAAAGAAATATAAAGGTATCTCTTAGGCTCCCGAGTGTGGCCCTGAGCCCTGCCAGTTGGTGTCTTGCACTCTTAACTCTTCTGCGGGGCTTCCATGTCAAAACTTTTAAAACGTGAGTTTTCTCCACTACAACTCCCAGCATGCAGCCTGGGGATGCTGGGAGGCAGCAGGGGAGACTGGAGGCAGAGTAGGGGGGTTCCCCCTTTCAGCCCCCCCCCCCAAGGGGTGTGTGTGGCTGCATGAAAGGGACCCCTGGCCTCCTGCCTGTGCCTTTAACGGAGGGCCAGGGGAGTGGCAGCAGCTGTTGCCCGTTGACCTGAACAAGCCACAGGTGCCCAGATGCTAGCTTCCACCCAAATGGCAAAGCCCAGGCAAAGCCAGGGCTCTTTCTGCTCTGGGGGCTTCCATGTGGCCAGCCTCAGGAGGCCCCAGAGGCCGGGGGGGGGGGACGGAGGCACCCCCTTGCAGAAGGCAAGGCTCCAAAGAGGAAGAGGAGGGGAAGGGGGCCCTGGAGAACCATGCCCCCCTCCTCATGAGTAGGACCTCTCCCAGGTCAGCCACCATGGTCCCAAAGCTGAGTGGTGAAGGAGGCTGGCTGAGGCAGAGACTTAGTCCATGTCTGGCCACCCGGTCCCCATGGGAGCCAAGCTGCCAGGAAGCTACAAGCAAAGGTCAGTGGAAGGGTAGAATCGACCTTTTCCCCACCAGGGCCAATCCTCCTCTTCCTCCTTCCCTCCCTCCCTCCCTCATTTGGGCTTGGAACGTCCCTCAATGTGTCTACTAGCGTTGCTTTTGCAACATCCCCCCCTTACCCTGGCTCAGGAGTGAGGAAGCAGCTTAAGGCTTGGAAAAGTTACATTTTGGCAGTGGGGTGGAGGGAGTTAAAAGTGCCCTAATCCTTCATCCTGAATAGTATTCAGGCCTGAAAAAAATGTATTTATTTGAAATATTTTCACCCTACCTTTCTCCTTAAAAAAAGAGACACCCGAGGTGGCTGGTGTTAAAAGCACACTATTAAAAGTGTGTGTGTGTAGGGGGGAGCAATGCATTATTGGAATAACGAGATTATATTGTCTGGGGAAAAGCCAAGCCAAAAGCACTTCCCTGGCTCCTGAGAAAGGCTGTGGCTGGAGTTTTGCAGGGAACTGAAAAGGCAGGGACCGCTGCTGCTCTCGAGTGGAGGAGTCCAGCACTCTGGAGAGGAGAGAAGGGCAAAAGGGCCACCGTTCCAATTAGCACTTCCTTAAAGATGTGGTTGTTTCAAAGTTAAAGTCTTGGGCTTGGCAGAGGAAGAAGAGGGTCAGCTCATTAACCTGTATGCGTTGGGGGTGGGGGCAATCTCAGGAAGTCAGCGGAAGCTTTTTCTTCTTCCTCTCTTAAGAGTGAGGGGGCTTGGCGGTGCTTGAGAGAAGCCCCACTCCTCCCTTCTCCACGGCCACGGAACCTCCTTCATGGCCTGTCCATGAAGTTGAAATGGGACGGTGGTTGCCACCAGGTTGGGAAGCAGCTGAGAGCGGTGGTTTTGAGGGAAAGCTGCAGTGAAATCCAGACGTGGCTGCCAAATGTCATCTCTTGTGACCTCCATGGGGGTCAGGGCCTGGCCTCACAACACCACCACGGGCTTCGTGTGTAGGGATTGGTGACCTGTGGAGGTCCCATGTGGTGGTCCTGCAGTGTCAACCCATGAGATGCTAGGCCAGTTGCGCTCCGTGCATGGAGGATGATGGTGTGAAAATGCCTTTTGTTCTGATTAAACAGGCACTGGAGGAGCCTCTGTCCCAAATGCTCTAGCACATCCTGCTTTGGTTGGACCACATCAGTGGTTCCCAACCTTGGATACCCAGATGTTCTTGGACTGCAATGCCCAGAAGCCTTCACCATAAGTTCTACTGCGCTGCATTTCTGGGAGTTTCAGTCCGAATACCCCTGAGGACCCAAGGTCGGGAAGCATGAGACTAGATGACCCTTGGGGCTCCCTCCCAAGTCTATTTTTCCATGGTTGCTTGTACGGCGGCTCTTCCAGCATGTTGAGGGCTCAGCTCTGGGCTGCCTTGTCATGCTCCCTCTTTTCCTTGGCAGTCCTTGCAGTGACTCGGTTCGTGGAAATAAGATCTCCTACCTGTCTTTTCTAGAGTTTCTGAAACTTCCCTGTCGGGCAGATCTATGATAGCTCTGTCAATATCTCCAGGCGAGCTTAAGACTTCTTGTGGTTTTCTTTTGAGGCAACAGAGAGAGGTCAGTCTTTGTGCTTCCCGGCGTATCGTCTGCGGTGACACAGAAGTGAAATGAAAGTGCCGCTGGAGGGCACAGTGTGTATGTGTGGTGTGGCGTTGAACCAACCAACCAACCAAACAGACAAACAAAACAAAACAAATGGATGCATTGATTGCATGAACAAACATCCTGCTAGTTCCTCTGCCACGGGCACACAAGAGGTCATCTGGATTGTCCTGCGTGACTGCTCATTTTGAATCCTCCTGCCCCAGCCACATGGCCACATACTTTGCTGTGTTGTCTCCCCCCTCCTCCTGCCAGTCTGATTTCTTGTGTAGGGTGTGGACAGGAGCTGTGGAGCCCAGTCGCTTCCCCTGTTCCCGTTCCTGATACTGAAACTGGAATGTTCCAGAGCATTGGAAAAGTTACATTATGGGGCTACAACGTCCAGCACCCCCTTTCCAGGATGGGAGCTCTAACCCCAAACATGGAATGAGTTGGAGTGCATTCAGGGGGGTCAACGGAATAATTTCACTGTACGCGAACTCAATGGATGGCCGCCTTGTAGGCTGGGGATTGCCGGTGGCTGAGCAGCAGTTCCAGCCCTGAAGCAGGAGGCGTCTCCTCTCTGACTCTCCCTATTAGACACAGGCTCTGTGTGCTTTTATGACTGTGTGGCTCCCCAGATTTATGGTCGAGGGTGGCAGGAGAGGCTGCAGTGGGAAGCTTTACATCCCTTTCCGTTCGTTCGCCTGCCTTCTCTTTCCTCCGAACCGCCCGCCCGCCCGCCTGCCATTTCTCTCCAGCGGGTGAAAGCTTCCTGCAGAGGGGAAAATAGCCAAACTCTTTAAACATTTAGAGGGCTTATTTAAACAATGTTATCTCTCCGAGGAGTGGGGGGGGGGGAAAGAAAGAACGAGGGAGCCTATTTAACTGTTGTATCTAGCGGGCGGTGTAGGGCAGAGCAGATGTGGTAGGATTTTGAATAGGGGGCACCAGGAATATTAATTGCTTCCATTGTTCTTGTCTTTGGGACCTGGAGAGTCTTAAGTATAATAAAGTTCCAGGAGTGGCATAACTGAGGGTCGGATGAAAGAATAACATACCCATCGAGGGTTGCTGTAATTAGGGTTTTGATATCACGTGGTTCTGTTGCAGAGTCTCCAAAGTGGTCCCAGGCAGAGAAAATTCAACAGAAGAACAGTTATTTTCTTCTGCTGTTGCCGTTGAAATGGGGGGGGGAGTTTCTAGCCCATAAGCTTGGCAGAAGCCTGGCTTCCAAGAAACAAAACAGAAACAGGGACTGTGGGCAGGCCAGGACCTTTTCAGATCTTTAAACACTCAGGATCGAAGGTGGTAGGAATCCAGGACCAAAGACACCTAAGCCCCCTTAGAGGGGGGTACAAAAGGGACCTGCAACCCCATGTGTCAGCAGCAGCATGGAGTGGTCCTGTTGAAGTTGGCAGCCATTTGCTGGCGCCCTCTTTCTCTGATGCCCCGTCCCACCCCTGGCCTCCCTTTTGGTGCCCCCTCTGGGTTTTGGAAACAGAAAAACAACAGCTGCGTTTGGGCGGCCTGTGTGAAGGCTGCTGCTTAGCTCAAAGGCTCCCCCAAGAGAAACCTTCCTAGGGGGTTAAAATTAGACACAAACACACACAACCAAAGCTCTTCTGAAAATGTCTCAGGTGAATGAGTTTCATTCACCCTCAGCTTCCATCAAGGCTGAGGAACCTTTGGCCCTCCAGATGTTTTGGACCGCAACTCCCGCAGTCCTTGATCATTGGCCATATAGAGGCTCGGGATTCTGGGAGTTGCGGTCCAAAACATCTGGAGGGCCAAAGGTTCCCCGGCTCCGGTTCCCACTGATGGCATCCCTGAGCCCATTCTTAAAAAGCAGTGGCTGGCAAGTAAAAGGGTGAGTCTTCAGGGCAGTATAAGACTCTCCATGGGTTGTGCTCCAACTGAGGGACAAAGCTGCCTCCCACCTCCTGGCCCTCCAAAAACCAATCCTTGATCTCCGTGGGCAAGAGCGAGGGGCGAGGGGCTCTGCGGCCCTCTTGCCTTTCCACCTTTTTATTTTTAGAAGAACAAGGAGAAGCAAGAGGATGGGTTGATTTGTAACCGAGCGTTCTCAACTGAGTGGGAGGCTTCATCTAGGCAAGAAAGAGGGAGTGGATGAGAGGAAGAACAGAATTTCTGTTAAAGCAAATAAGCGCCTCCGTCTCTCCGAGCCCAACCACCGAGTGCATTATGAAGCCGCAATTCCCCTTCCTCGCGGGAGCACTGAATTAAAGGAAATATTTTACGATTCCATGCTTCGTTATGTTTTATTAAAAGCGGTGTGTCAGCTTTTCCCCTGCTACGCTCCTCCAGCAGGTCGGCCCTCCCTAACCCCGTCCTTGTTTTGTGTGAAAGCAACCACTCCTGGCTGCTGGGGCTGGCTTAGAAGAGAAACCCAAGCCCTGGCACCTGAATGCCAGGGTCTGGGTTCAAATCCTGACGTTGGCAAGCTTGAACAGGCCTCAGTAGCAACAGCCTGACGGGCTGGGCTGGTGGGCAGCCTTGTTTGCATGTCGGCTGGTATTTGTGCACGAGCCCCGTGGTTAATCTCAGCCTGAGTAGGCCTATTCCACCAATGGCACTTATGTCAATGTTCATGCAATAGGTCTGTCCTTAATATTGAATTTATGTCCTTTGAGAGTGTGAGAGGATAAAGAGAGAAATCTGCTCCTAACCGTAGGGGGTGGTGGTGGAAATGATCATGAATCTTGCAAGAAGTGTTTCATTCATGTGTGTGTGTGTGTGTGTGTGTGTGTGTGTGTGTGTGTGTGTGTGTGTGTGTGTGTGTGCGCGCGTGCGTACGCGCACATGTGCGTGTGTGTGCACGTGCACACACACTCCCATATTTCATTTGCACAGGGAGGTGTAGTTCAGCCATGTCCCCGGATGTCCCCACTCCTTATGTGTCAGTACAGTATGATGTTCACGAACATTCCATGTGCTCTGTTTGCGTCCCACTTCTTGGTGCTCAGCTAGACCTGTGTGTCTCTCCTGACGCTGTGCCTGCCCCCAGTGAGACACCGACCAGAGCTGAAATGTAAGGAATTTAAATTTATGAGGGTCCCGTGCCAGCGTGCCTGCGCTTCATGGGCTGCAAAAGACCAAGTCTGAGTCTCAGGAGACGAGAAAAGAATTTATTGATTGATCAATCAGGGGGACCCGACCCGGTGTAAATTCCAGGCGAGGTCTCCGCCCAAGCATTGGAAGGCGAAACATTTTATAGGGTTCCCCTATTCTTTGTCTTCCCTTAACTGAAATTACATCATACACACACCTGCTACATACATCAAATACTAATTGACACTTTTTAGTCATTTATTTCGTATTTCTGACACTTGCCTAAAAGTTCTAACTGGTACGTTTGGTCTCCTCCCCTCACAGGCAGGGAGGGTAGGATCATCCTTATGTCCTTGGACATTTGACAGTTACCAGACGCTGAGATAAGGCCTCCCTGGTACGCCTTGGACACACGTTAATTGCTAGTGTGTGATCCTCAAAGCTTAGGAACTTAATTGGATCCTTGAATTCATAATTGCTTTTGCTGACTTAGCGGAAGTTCCTTTCTCTATTCTAGCCGAAAAGGCTTGACCAAAGATTCTAAGTTTACAAGAATACAAATGTAGATACATGTGAATGTGATACATATATGTATATATATATATATATATACGTGGAGTGCTTAAGTGAATATAACTACATTATTCGTGTCACTAGTGTGGCTATATATATATATATATATGTATTGCTTAGAATACATTGTTGTTGAATACATGAGGGCTTGTCCATACCTGTGGTTAGTAAAGCAGCCATATATATTTATAAATATATAATTAGTCAAATGTCCTCCCTTACAGCAGGACTTCACAAGTGTGACAAATGAAAACAGAAGTTCACCATGTTCCCAGACAGAGGGAGTTACTGTTTGTGCCCAGGTCTCCCTCCCAGCTGCCATTTCTAACACCCTTAAGACTTCTTAGGAGAGCAGAAGCCTATGAACCTATGTGGCAAGCCTCTTCCGTTCCTCCTGTGGCGAGACCCTGCTCCATCCACAGAGTGAGGGGTGGGACAGAAAGCATGGACATAGGAAAGACAAGGAACTGGGGATGGTAGCCCTCCTGCCAACGCTGATGGCTTTCTGTTGCTTCGGTGGCCTGAGTGGGACATCCTAGGACCAGAGAGGGTCCCCTAAGGCCATGGAGCCCAACCCAAGCAGACTTGACCAGCTGGCCCTCATGCAAATCCTATTGATCCAGTGGGGGCCCCGTGTAATGGGGACTAGCAACCAGATCAAGGCCCTTGTCCATGGCAGCAGAAGGATGAAACCGACCCGCCCTCAGTGCCGGCCGTCTCTTGGCGACTATCGCTGACAGTCAGGTCAACACATGGACTTACTTTTCCTGCAAGGACTGAGAGAAAAAGTGTGCGATGAATATTTGATAGGCCTCTCTGTCGAGGGGAAACTGGGAGCCGGGAAGGTATTAATTAGCAGTTATTCCTCCGTGATTTGGAGGAGGATTAAGGTAACAGGGTCCGCGTGTCTGTTTTTGTAGCAGCAGAGAAGTAACAGTAAATCAGCATTATGGATCGGTGCTGTAAGAGAGAGATACGTTTTAATCTTATTAGCAGCCCAGCCTTACGGGGCGAGCAGAGGGATTGTTAATCAGAGGGAGTGAATCTGCTTAGAAGAAGGGGCAGAGGGTAGGAAGGGGGAAGGAGGAGAGGACTCGGAATTTGCAGGCACGTATGGTGTCGGTGGACCCCCCTCCCCTAACCGGTGAACATGAATATCTGTTAGAACTGGGGAAATGGGGAGGGGTGGAAGGACATGGATAGCCTAGATAAGGGGGAAATGTGTTGTTCCCAGGATTAGGTGGCCTGAGTCAAGCCTGGTGACAAGGCCACCCCCAGAGCTAGGATCTGACGTCCCATCACATTTACCTGCTGGCCATCAGAGTCTAAAATAGATGGCAGCGTCTTGGCCAAGGCTCCCCGTCTTTGATGCGCCAGAGGCTTGGACTTCAGTGGCCCAATCTAATCCCTGGCCTCTGGCTGTTGTTGACAAGGGGCCATGGGAAGGCCTGGGCCAAAACATCTGGAGGGCTTGTTAGGTGATAAGTTCTTCTCTTGGGGGGGGGGAGGGAAGGGAATGCCCTGTTGGGACAAGACTTCAGAGCAGGCTGCTTGATTGAAAGAGGAACTGGGTGAACTGAGTGAAGTGGAACTGGACCCAAGGACTTAGGGTTCTCACGTGCGAGAAGCATGCGAGGTTTGCTCTTGGGAGAAGACCCTCCTGCCCCCCCCCCCATTTAAGGTGGGCATCAACGACACTGCCATCTTCCAAGGCACTCCATTTGCCTGCCACCTCCGTAGCTTAAAAGTCTTCACCCAAAATACAACAAACAGAACTTGGGGTGGAACCAGGCTCTTTGCAAACTCGGAATCCCTTCCCCTTTCTTTAACCTTTCTTTAACCTTCATGGGCCAAAATTCTGTGGGGAATCAGATAAGCTGTCGTGGCTGTTGGGTGAGGGTCCGGGTATAGGCGGGGTACAGAACCAAGCGCCTGCCTGGCTGAAGGAGGGGCACCTTGCCAGTTGGCTGCAGCAACGTGAGAGATTTCTCTTGCGCTGGTCTGGAATCCCAACAGAATTTTGGTCCATGAAGTTTTATGGGCAGGAAGCAGTACCGGCTGGCGCAGGCAATCGAGAAACTCCAACATTTAATAAACTGCGCGTCTCTCTTGTCTTTGGCAAACTCCTGGATGGCTGACATTTTCCCCCTTCTGCCATCGCTTTCATGCAAATGAGTTTATCTCAGGAAAGTCTTCCATTTTTAGACTGTGGAATATTAAGCAGAAGGTCGAGGATTTTTTAAGATGGGCTTGGAACGTGCCTGTAGCTTATGGCAGGGCGGGCGGGGCGGGGGGGGGGAGAAGGAGTTTGTAATGACGGCTTTGTCCAGTACTTTTTCCCTTTCATTAATCTGCTTATAACGGGATGGTTTTCTTCCAAGAGTTTTGGCTTCCACGCGCTGCTTTAAGTGTAGTATTTTATTATTTTATTATTTCCTTTTTTCTTTTTTCACGGCAACATGCTGGGGAGAAGGGGGGCCTGGATCAGGAACGAATCCATGAGCTCCTTCCTTCCTGAGCTTCCAGCGGGAAAGGGCTCCCATGCCTCCCCAGCGCCTGAGTCGTTCCGAGGGCGGCAGCCAAGCTGACTCAGAAGCGGCGCCTGGGAACAGGGCGAAGTGGCGAGACGAGCACACGCCGTACCCTGCCCGACCGGCAGCGTCTAATTTTTTGCAGATTGTAGAGCCGGGGTGTTTATATAATTAGCGGCAATGAGTTACATGTGTACAAGGACAGGAGCAGGCGCCCCAGATGAACAGCTTGGGTGTCGGTTAGGTAATCAGAGAGTGGTGAGCAATTGAAGCCTCTTGATTAAATTGGTGAGGTGAGGCGCACTCGTGTGCATGTGTGTGTGTGTGTGGGGGGGAAGTAATGTTCCGGGGGTGGAGGTGGGGACTCTGGCTCATCCTCTGCCTGGGACCAGAATTTGGCTGGTAGGGAAAAGACTGGACACTAGCTGGACAACCTCCTTTTTCCTGGCGCTCAGTGCATGGCCTGTTTCCTGTCCATCATCCATGATGGGCCTCAGTGGTCTCTCCCTTCGCTTCTCCTGGGGGCTTCTTGTGCATTTTGAAGCAGGAGGGCTTGTTCCCCATTTTTTCTGGGCAAAGTGAGACGGGATGAGTGCTTGCATGTGCTGTCCATAAGCACCTGGCTGGACTTCTGCAGACACCTTTCCTAGGCGTGATCAGACCAACGTTTGCTCCAGCATCGGCTCCTAGATGAGAGGGGAGGGGGTGTCAAGCTGCCTGCTATGCAGAGGACGTGCTTTGAGAGGCCTTCGCTGAACCTGGTTTGCATATATGTAGAAAAGGGGAGCATTTCTTTTATAACGGGTCATTTGAGGGCTCTCCTTTGACCTGCTGGCGCAGCTTGCATGAGTGGGGAGACAGCTGGACCCTGCAGATGGGTCGGGAGCGGAGAGTGTCAGGAAAGCCTGCAACAGACCAGCTATGAAGGCTTTGGGTAGGCACAGTGCCTCAAATTCAGAGCCTGGCCTTCCTTCACAGCCCACCGGCCACCCAAGCTGGAAAAGCTTTGCCGTTGGCCTACAATTCCCAGAGTGCTCTGCAGTAGCCTGCCCAGCTGGTTGCCATAAGCTGCTTAGCTGTTTTCAATTATGTCGCAGACCCACGGCAGGCGGCTGGGGTGGGGGGAAAGGGGTGGTTCCGAATCCTTCCTGCGGGGTTTTCATAGGGTTCTGCTCCAGAGCACCTCCGTCGTCCATGACATTTTGCCCTGGTGATTGAGCACGATCTTCCTACTTCCCTGGTGATGTTGCCGAGTGTCCACACTTGCCAAATGCAACATTGCCTTTCTGGAATGTGTGTGGTTTTTTTTTTCTTCAAGCGATGGAGGGAAAACGGTCATGAGGCCTCTGTGGTCCAGGTGCCAGTATTGTATTCCCCGTGGCTGCTTCCTCACCGGGTCAGCCGGTGAGTTGCATAGCTCCGTAAAATTAAAACCCAGGTCCTCAAAGTATCCTGGCTTAGCACCCTAACTGCTACACCTCCCTGTCTGTCATTAAGTTTCCACAGATCTTTTCTAGGTCTATTTGCTAGATCCGAATAAAATCAAGGTGGATAGGGAGAGCGGAGGCAGCATTGATAAATAAAGCTTCTACTGAAGAGGAGTAAATGCGGCTAAACATTCCCCACATCTGTGTCGTGGCGAGAGATAAATATTGAGCCTATAATGTATGTAGACGGCATCCCAGTTTCTGCCGAGGAGGCCAGCGCAGGCTAATAAAATACAATAGATCAAGGCAGCTTATCTTGCCGTCTGTCGTGGGTTGCTTCTTCCTCGTTTGCATGAGGATTGGGCTGTGAATCTCTTTGAGACCTTACCTGTCGCTAAATATATTCCAGGGTCGTGTGGGCAGCAAGGCTATTTGCTCTCTGTGTATTGATTCCCCTCGCTCTCGGGAGTTGCCTCCCACCCGCCCCCTTTCTAGAAGTTTTGGGGCCTTGTTTGGGGGAATTCATTGCTGCCTCTGGTCTGTGATGATCCTACCTTCCTCTCTAGCTGTACAAATCTAGCTATCTGTTGATAAATAGTTTTCCTTTTGGGGGTATTAAGGTCATGAAGGCTTCCTTGTAAGGCTAGCCTTAACCATTATGCAGAGTGGGGAGGCTGCCTTAGGCAATAGATGCTATGGCCTGGTTTATCCACACTGAATGCATTCCCCACCCCCCTTTTATTCGGAGAGCACAAATTTTGAAAATCATCTTGGAGCACTTTCCGAAGTTTGTGAGACCAGTTTTTGTACAATTACTCAGAATTTGAAAACAGGACCTGCTGTCTTTGTTGCTGCTTGGACTTTGAAGGAGGAGAAGCACTGGATGGGTTGTTTGCATCTTTGCGAAGAGCCCTGCTGCCTTCCCCCCCTTTGTGCTTTCTGTGTTTGTGTCCTTAGCTTTGAGAAGGAGAAAGAGGTTAGAGATGGTTTCTACGAGTGCCGCAAGCCATAAAGAGGGGAAAAAATTGTTTGTACTTGGCTTTTGTAGATATAGAGGTACCATCTTGTCCTTGACCTCTGGCAACAAAATCACTAGGGACTGCACTGGCAACTTTTCACAGCAGTATCACACCCTTACACACTAGTCCACTCCAGGTAGTTCTCTTGTTGTCCCTGGGTGGGTAGATTCTCTTGGGATTCTACAGAGAGAAACCTGGTCTCGGTACAATGAGTTCAGCACCACGGAGAGCTCAGGGGGGAATTTGTTGGCCCTCTGAACTTGCCATCACCAACCAGCACTGGCCTCAGGACCCTATTTGGGTTGTGCGTGGAGGAATTTTGGCCCCACAGATGGATTTCTCTGTTAAGAACGAGAATTTGGATTTTTTTATTCAAGAGTGGCTTTGGCCACACGTGTAACATCCCTGATCCTGGAAAGGGCTCACCTTACCTTGGTCCATGAATTAAAAAAAATAAGCCCTCTTGGTGCTATGTGCTGGAACCAACAAGGTTTGAAGGTCCGTTAGAACCCATCCAGCTCTAACTGACCGATCGGCCTTGAGTAAAATCTCCACGAGAGAGAAGCTTTTATCCTCCCAAGGTCCCAACTCATGCTGGCTGTCGTTGCAAAATCTTGTGTCTTTGAGTTCCGGAAGCTGCCAATGCATGCTACGTTTCAATCTCAGGCACATATCCTTTGAGATCTGCTGGTCTGGCGCCATCCATCCACCTGCCTCTGAGCTAAATTTCCCTCCTCTGCAGGGGTTCAATATTTTTTTTCACAATGCCCAACTTTTCTTTCTGGAAACAAGCCCAGGACTGGCCTGTCTCCTCCCTCCCTTCCCATGGCATTAATTTTTTTTTTTGCTTGCCTGTTGTGCCGTCACCTGACTCTCCCATAAATCACCTCCCGATTATGACACCAAATAGTGACCAATAAAAAGGATGTAAGCACCTGCTTTTTATCTGGCCTATTACACCCGGCCGCCAGCCGCTAATGAAAAACAGATCTGCTGCAGATAGAGCCATCCATTATGGTTACGTGGCTGGTGCCAGGGCAGGGGAGGCGAGAGCCCCGCTAATGCCTTCATTTCTCGTGCCTGATCTTCAGAAGGCCACCGTTCCAGCTCAGTGGTGCACAGAGTTGGAGAGGGTTCATCAGAAGATCTGCCCAGGTTTGTTTTTTTCTGGTCAAGCTGGTCCTCTCCCGTGTCCAACCACAAACTGCCAGAGAGCTGAGTTTTGGACACAGGAGAAGGTTATCCATTGGGCTTACTTGAGAGGGGCCGGACCTGATGATTTATAGGATCGCCTCCAGTTCCTTCAACTCTAGGATTATTATAGAACTGCTGGGTCACAAAGTGAGGTCTCTGGTTGTGGAACCAGTTTTTTCCCCAGTTCAGTTCCCCATCTGTGCTTCCCTAACACGGACAGAGGCCAATGATCCAGAGGCCCCTTCTTTTTTGTCATTGCCAGCTGACAACATACGTGTCTCAGTAGGTGACCGTTAAGCATTTGAGTTTTACAAAATGCACTTAGGGTCGATACGTGTTCATTTGACTCCATCAGGAAAATAAATGTGTGAATCCCTGCAGGGAGAAAGCGAGTGTGTCAGGGAGCAGAACCTTCCCTCTGAGGGACGGCTTCTACTTATATGAGATCGTTCCCCCGCCTCTGGAAACTTAGAAGCCATGAGCCAGACAGAGTCCTCCACTAAAAGTAGGCCTGGAGGAGGTCCAGTTCATGCCAGGGTTGTGTATTTGGTGCGTACCCAGACCTTTCATGGGGCTAGTGGAGAATCCCTTGAGCCATCCTTCAGAGCAGGCTGGCTTCTGAACGGTGGGGAGAGGAGGCATTGCCTAGCCTTGGAGGAGACTTTCCGGCAACTTCGGTTACCAACTCTCTTCCCATTTTGACTGTACGACACCCCATTCAGGCACACACCCCGCCAAAGGCCCATAAAATATAATTAAAGGTACAATTGATAAGTGTTGCTTCTCCCTTCCCGCAGATCCGTGAAGTAAGAGGCATATAATTAAATGTTTGTAGTTGAATACGCGGCTGTGTGAAGGAAGATGAATTTTAATTACCCGCTCTTAATTGTTTGGTTGGCCTGCTTAATATCCTATTTACACAGTATTAATACAATGCGTGGCTCACCAGCGGGGGGCCCTTCACGTGGTGCTAATGAAGATTTCCACCTCTGTTCGCCATCCTGTTGAAAAGCTTTGGGCATCTCGGGTAGGGTCGCCGCCGAGGGCTTTGCTCGCCAGAAGGGGCCTGCCTGCCGAGGGGGTTTAGGGAGCCCAGGCACCAGGCCCTCGTGCCAACATAGAAGGCGAGGAGTGAGCCACCGGGTGTGGTTGAACGGCTGCCAAGATCTCAGCCGAAGAGGCCACTGGATGAGGGGTAGGGCGCCAAATGACGTCCTCTAAATTTGAATTGAGGGTTAATGTCTTGGGAACTGCATTCCGACTCTTCCAGGTGAAGGGTGCAGGATAGGACCAAACCAAAGGAGGCAAAGCAAGGCCTTAACGCGAGAGAAAGCCTCCCGGCACCCTCTTCCCAAGCTGCAGGCCGTCTCTACAGTGCTTAAATGCGGACGGGCCTTTGTATAAAAGATGGGGAGCATGTGGTCCTCCCAGTGTGCTACATGGACTACAGTTCCCATGGTCCCTTGCCACTAATGGCATCTGCTGCGTCTACAGGATCCCACATTGTTCCCGTCTAGTTCCTTGAAGGACACCACCGTATTTTGAACCCGGATCAAACACAAGGGAGTCAAACTGATTTGAATCTCACTTCCGTTTCTGCCACGGGCCTCCCCATTGATTACAAACAGGGTTTTGAGCTTTTATGCGAATTGACCTCTTCTTGAATTTGCCAAGAGACTTTTACTCGCACTATTCTGCTCCCTAGAGAGACTGGAAAGAGATGAGCCAAGGTTCTGTTTTCCCCGTGTTCCCTTGGGTTATCTCTAATCTCTAAACCTGGATTAACAGCAGCCTACCTCACAGGGCAGTTGTGGGCAACAAGAGAACTACAGGAGCTGTTTAAATGAAGGAGGACTCGTGCGTCTCAGCCAAATATATCCGTCTGAATGGCTCAATATTTATGAGTGTGATTTGCATATACGTTTCCCCCCAGGCAATGACTTAGAAAGTGAACGCACGCAATTCCTCCTTTCTCATCTGTGTGCAGCCCCACGCCCGCCGCCCACGCGCACGCTGCCTCGTGCGTCTGCCCGAGTAAAATTGTTGATTTTATAAGTGTGAAGGAAACTTCTCTTTCTTCCTTTAAATCATTTAATAGATGCTAAAATATGCATCTTCCACAATTTACCTTGATAGCAACATGGTGAGGAGGCCGCGGCTGTGATGAATAGGCTGCTGTTTAGAGAAATAATGGTGGGGCAGAAATATTTACTCCAAAACATTTGCATGCGAGTAATCGCTTTATGGATTTCTGGGTGCTTGGCGGAAGCGCCACGTTTTGTCTGCCTCTTGTTTGTTTGTTTTCAAGCCTTTGGTGCTGCCATATTGAGGATGATGCAGTGGCAAGACTGGGTTTTATTCACACCCTTTCTCTTTCCCTTGCTGAGGCTGGATCAACATTCAGCCCTTCATCTTGGGAAGGTCAAATCCACATTAAAAGAAAACAAAACCCTGAAAGCAAGGGAAAGCAGAAACCATGTTGGTAAACATGGGTAGTCCTTGAGAGACAGATGGAGAGATGGACGGATAGGGAAAGGGGGGGGAATGGTTGTCCTCCCCATCTTTGGACTACATACCCCATCATCCCATGCTGACTGGGGCTTGTGGGAGTTGTAGTCCCACTGTAAGGAACTAAATGTTACCAAGGATGGCTCCCTTTGCAGCCATTCTCTAGGGAACCCAAGAGGACAGTGTAAAGTCGACACGGGCCCCCAATTCTCAGGATCGGATGTGCTCCCCGTCACACCAAGTCCTGGGAGGTGCAGCTCCTTTAGCTCTCCCGCAGCTGCGAGACCCAACAAAATTCTCTTTGCACCTGCCGTTCTCTAAGTGCAAACCAGACCAATTTATTCCCAGGAAGGGGAGGCAGATGTCTCCTCCTCCTCCTCCTCCTCCTCCTCCTCCTCCTTCTTCACCACCACCCACCTCTTTTCATTTTCTTTTGCTTTCCTTCCTTGGCAGTGTGGCCTCCCATCTTAATTGTAAATTGCCTGTAAGATTATACATCAAGTATTTGCAAGGAACCAGCAGTGAACTGGAAGGGAGATGCATTCCTTGAGCCGCTCTTGCAGCAGCCAAGACAATTGCTGGCGTGAATGTTTCATGAAGGCGCTGTTCAAAAAATGGCTGCTTGTCGACATATGTTTTATTTAATCGGACTAGCGTTCACACTCGGTTGTGCAGTATGATGCAATGAGATGGGATGTATGTGTGTCTGTGGTCTTCTTTTCCAAGCCAGGTTAGTGGCTTCAAGTCTGGATTTTGAGCTTCCGTGCTTCCACTGGGGATGTGTGTTCATCTGGGTTTGAAGAGCAAGGCCTGTCTTCTTCTAGATGTGTCCCACTTCTTTAATATTGTGACACTGGGCACATCCCAGTGACACACGTGCAGGGGTGGTGGTGCCCCTTTCTCTGTCGCAACACCACCCCCTGGCATCTTGAGGATTTGCAGAGAGATTTGTTGAGAATGATATCTGGAGTCCCCCACCCCACCCACTGCTGCATCTGTTGTGTTAAAAATATAGCGGTCAAACAATACTTGTTCACCAGATCTGCCGCCTGAGGCCAGGTGGTCTTTCTGCCCCCCATGAAAAGACTGGCCCCTGGGGGTGGGGGGCAGAGGAGGAAGGATACTCCACCCACTGGAAGAGAAGGAAGCAGTGAGGGTCAGAAGTGGGCACTTCAGCACCTTGGACAGATCTGAGGGATACCCAGCTGGATTTTTTTTTAAAAGAGAGAGGTGTAGGGAATCTCTTATTAATCTCTTGGCTTGGAATACTGACACAGCCACTGAGGATGGATTAAATCCCCCTTCCCATCAGAGAAGGAAACCTGTAGTTTACTTTTTTTGAGGGGTCAACGTTTTCTCCCTTTTCTGCTTGGTTTTGCTTCACAAAGGAAAAAGGCACTGCTTTTGCACACAAAAAATATGTCTTGCCTCTGAGTGAAGAAAATCCACGTTCAGCAAGTACGGAAAGACTGGTGGATTTTTTTTTTAAAAAAATGTGACTAACCCATCCATGGCTTCTGATTTTGAAAAGCCAGTGCAATGAGGCAGAACCTCTCGTTCTTGCTGCCAAACGTTAAAGGGGAAAGGTCTTGCTGTTTTGCATCCTCACATGGAGGAACAAGGATGGAGGGGACTGACTTTTGTGGTGCTGGCTGAGCTCTTAAACAGTCCTTCAGTTTCTTTCGCTCCATACGAGCCACCCCGGTCCCGCCATTTCAAAACCGGAATCAAGTGTCTGGATTATTCCTGGAGGTGTGTGTGTGTGTGGGGGGGGGATGAGGCTATTTTAGGTCTCCCCTGAGCACTGGAGGATTGGAATTCTCTTCAGTGGGGGGGGCAGTCTTGGAGGCTTGTGAGGGGTGAGGGTGGCCATTTAAGGGCACTTTCTATAGTCTTTTTTGGGGGGGGAGGTGGTCCTGGAGGTGCCTGGGAGCACATTTCTGCCATGACGCTTGGCAGGGCATTCAGAACACCGAGGCTCTTAAATCAGGACCCCATCAGAACTCCCTTCTGCTAATTACGGTAACTCTGTTAACGACAAGGGCCACCTTTCCTGACGGAGCATTCTGGGCCTCCCAGTCCAGCCGTGCCGTGGCCGTGGCGTGGCGGCTCCAGAGGTCCCACCCTATGGTGTCCTTTCTCCTTTGTGAAGGGACAGAGACTTCCCAAGGACAGGCGGGTGGGGACGGGGGACGGCGGCTCCCCATGCCTGCCACCGTCGGGAGCTGCGCGGGGAGAGGGAGAGACGAGGATGACGCCTTTAAAGGGAACAAAACTGAATAATGCATGAAGTTTGGTTAATCATGTACTGATTAAAATGATGATGTGTTAATATTATCTCTGTCACCTCAGGAGAGTGGAAGCAGAGAGGAGGCACCTGGGGTAGAGACAGGAAGGGCCACGTAATAGAGACGGCAGCCGCCTGAATGTCAGTAATGTCTCTGCATTCCTTCTTGTGGTAGGACTGGAACCCAGGCCTGCCTTCTCAGACAAGTGGGTTCCCTAGGGCTGCCCTTTCATCTAGGAACCAGGCCTGGCAGGGCCAGAGTGCAAAGACTTCAGGGTTTGGAAGGGCCATCATGTTATTTATCATCACCACCACCCTGTTGCCCTGTTCCCTGTTTCAGAAATTCAGAGCATTGGGAAAGAGAAGGGATTTTCTGCTGCTACAGAATGTAATTGGCAGAGATCACCCCTGTGACGTGAAATAATTTTGTGTTGGCTTGAAGGGCAGTTAGGAGCCGTTATTCATACAAAAGTCCCGCTCCTGGTGAGGATGAGAACTGCCAGAACAGGTTTGTTGATCGGGTTTACACAATCACTTGACAGATGGGAGGATGTGCGCTAGCTAGCCGGCTGATGGCCCGCCCTTTGGGACATCTTGACAGCTGAGTCAATTAAAATAGAAGTGGGCAGCATATTCATATTAGATTAGCAAGTTGCTTTTAGCCAGAGATGCTGGCATGCATCTGAACACAGGCCACAGCTGGCTTCTGGGGAATAGTTAAAGCTGCCGGAATGGAAGCCTTGGGGAGCCTCCCCCACCAGTCAACCTGTCACAAACCCTCTGTGACTGACAGCATCCTTTTAGCTCAGTCACTCAAAGCCTGGGTGGATCGGAAATAGAGGAGGAGGAGGAGGAGGAGGAGGAGGAGGAGAGGAGGAGGAGGAGGAGGAGGAGGAGGAGAGACCTGTCTCTGGAAGGAAGCATCCAAGCCAAAATAGTGGTGGGCTCATGTCCTTTGAGCCACATGCACAGGGCTTTCTCTCATCGTGTCCTGATAGAAGCCCGGGAACCCAACCTGCATGTGGTGGTTGGTGTGAGAATTCCATGATGTTAACCCTTATACACAGACAAACATGCGCAAAGAGCCAGCATCTCCCAGTGCTTTCAAGGTGCACAAAGAGATCTGGGGCATCTCAGGCTACCTGTCTTTTCTCTCCACTACTTGCTGTGTTGATATTAGCCCAAAGGGGCACATTTAGAGAGGAGGTGTACGCTTCAGGGCTTCTCTCTCAACTGGTCTGATGTGGACCATCACCTCTTGCCCCTTGGTCTTCCAGGGAGAGCCACTCTGGCCCACGTGGGGGAAGGAGCCACTGTCCCAGTTGGCAACATGGCCGATTGGCAACACAACCGTATGAGATCCTGGGGGTTTGTTGTGGTGGTGGTGGTTTTGCAGGTCCAGGATCGTGCAAACAGTGCTGTCTTTTGCTTCTTTTCAAGACCGGCCGTGTGGAGACCACTGAGGGGTAGCCAAAGGAGGAGACATGGAAACCGCCCCCCGTTTAAACATCCTGACCTTAAAATTTTCAGCCGGAACAAATCCAGAAAAGCTGATCCCTTGAGTCAAAGAACAGGACGTGCCGTACCTTTTTGGCAAGGGGGGGAAAGGGGGCAGCGGTGGAAAGATGCAAACGTGCCCGTCTCATTCTCAAAGGACAATTTTTTATTTATAACTCCATGAGTGGCGGTGTTTGGGAAGTGGGTCCCGCTGAAATTAGCTTGGTTTGCTCTCAGGGAAATATTTGTATTCTGCCAGGGCTGGCGTCTAATCAGAAGAGTTGTGTAATTCCTGGTTGGTAATCTAATCAGGAGGTTGCGTTCTGGAGACAACGGCTGCAGAGGAGAAACACGAGAGTCTAAATCAAGCCTCCCCGGTGTGGACGTGACGGTGCTCCAAGCTGGAACTCTTCTCAGTCCAAGGACAGGACAATGCCAGAGTACCTCTTTGGGAAGTTACTTTTCTCAAGTGCAGCTTTTAAAATGCTCCAGGGAACATGGCCACTCCCCAGGCCAGGGCTAGCAATTGTCTCTCCAGGGCAGAAGATGGAAACCGACCCAGTGGCAGAAGTCTGAGAAAGGCTCCATGGATTGTTTTTCTCATTCCGTCAATGGAAGGGACACTGGGTCACATAAGCAGAATTGCAGAGTGGGCAGGACCTGCAATGGCAAGCATCAGAACTAGGAACTTGGCTGAAGTTCTTGACGGAGCACCAGATGGGGCCCCTGGTGGGCATCCTTCTGCTCACAAGACCCCGATACACAAGGTGCTGCTCAAAGGCTCGGCTGACTTGTGGGGGGCACCCCCAAAACAGGAACAGAGCTCAGCTGCCGGTGACCTCAGCGTCCCTCCGGGTTTTGGCTGTACATCTGCCATTTCTCAGACTCTCCTGGTCTCAGCAGCAGCAGTAGCTGCAGCATTATTGATGGACTTTCAGTTTGGAGTGTAAACAACTCTGTGTGCCGGCATGGATGGTATTTGTTCCCAAGGTTTTGTGCCTATTGACCAATGGAGCCAAACATGGGCACCTGCCTAGAGAGGGAAAATTAAAGATCTGTCTAGGAGGAGGAGGAGGAGGAGGAGGAGGAAAGTCCACGCGACAGGAGCAAGGAAGAAGCAGCAAGTCCAGAAAAAGGCAAATAATCCTCCACACCCCAATAAGGAAAAACTAAACCATTATTCCCCTTAAAATTATTTCCACTTGTGGATCACTTTTTTTAAAAAAAGCATTGAGCTTGGACTGTCCTTGCAGGGAGACCCTCAGATGTTTTGCTGCCTGAGTCGAAAGAGAGGATATCACCCCTTTCCTATACCAGGACCGGCTGCATTGGTGGTGGAAGTGTTCCCTCCATGCTAGCGCTGGGGTAGCATCTGGTCTTGGGGACCGTTTTTGCAAGGTGCTTTTTCATGGCCGGGAAGAATGAGAAACGAGAAAGTTTTCTCTCTGCTTGGGTGAGATGATGGGACCCTGTTTCCTTTTGCATCTGTGGCTGTTGTGGGTCGTATTTTTTAACGCCCCCTATCCCCAGAGAGGGCCGAGTTCGAGGGCCACTCGAAGGCACCCAACGTGACTCTTTCCCACCTGGTGCCTTGCACCGGCCTCCCGGCACGTTCGCCGTGCCAAGTCGGCCGCACGAGGGTGACCTTGGCGTGGGCCGAGGAGGAAGCCCCTCTTTGCAGTCCGGACACACGCCTCCTGCCGCGCTGAATTGCCGGAGCTCGGGAACAGAGCGTGATTTGTATGCTTAGAAGACGTCAGAGGCCTTTTTTTTTTCAGAAAGGAGAAAGGCAGCTTGAGGAGTCATTTTTCAGCATTTGACACACAGTCTCTTTCGCTTTTGCGGCCAAGGCAGATAGTGATCAGCAGCTGGAAGGAGGAGGGGGAAAAATGTACCTTGTGTGGTGTGTGGGGAAGGAAGGAAGGAAGGGAGGGAGGGAGGGAGGGAGGGAGGGAGGACGGACAGACGGACAGACGGACGGACTGACGGGGTGACAGGGTGACGGATGGATGGATGGATGGATGGATGGATGGATGGATGGATGGATGGATGGATGGAAGGAAGGAAGGAAGGAGCTGTTGAGTGTTGATAGATGGATGAAATGAATAAATGGATGGATGGATGGATGGAAGGAAGGAAGGAAGGAAGGAAGGAAGGAAGGAAGGAAGGAAGGAACACCTCATGGAAGGCCTGGTTTTGAAAATGGAGACCTTGGGGAGGTGGATGGCAGGGCCAGAATTGGGGAACCTCAGCAGAAATTTTCAACCCACTTCACTTTCTGATTCACCCACACATGCAAATTTCTTCATATCGGCTGTGAAGGATTCTAAACTGGAAAAGTCATGCGCCTCGTTATTCAAAATATGCTCCTGACTCGAGAGAAACATGAGGATTATATTTGGCAAGGTTTGCTCCCACTTGCCTGCTGGTTTATGCAGAGCCCTCCGTTTTGCTGGTGCTCCTCTGGACTCAGTATTCCCTGGCGGGTGCCTGGGACCACCAGCCGCTTTTATGGCAGGAGCAGGTGGACACAACACAAAAAAAAAGTGTCGCACAGCCTCCCCACCCCACCCCATATCTGATCTTTTGGGAGTTTCCCCTTTGAAACTCCTCACCTCACCCTGAGTCTAGAATATATTCTTTTCTCAAGGGATTTGGGGGTTTCCATTCTGGGTGCCTCCAGAAGGGGTAGCTTATAGTAGCCAGATGGGTGGCTACTATAGCCACCCATGCCTTTGCCCAACCAGCCAGTCAGTCAGTCAACCAGTCAGTTCATCTGCCTGCTTCAATGTAGGCAAACACACTTGCGTATTTTCTGCGCTCCAGAAATCTAGCACCCCGGGGTTGGCACAACCGAGGAAGAAGCTGTACTTTTACAGTGCTCCTGAATCCATTTAGTCTGCCTTCCACGGAACTCTTATTTCCTCTGTTCTTGGCGGTTTCCAGGATTAGCACCTCAAAATACTTCCAGGTTATCTTCAGGTCTCGGAATCCGTTTATCTCTCTCTCTCTCTCTCTCCAGCCTTTGAAGGAGCAATTAGTGAAGTCTTATTATCATGCTGCACCCCCTCCACGCCCTGTGGCTACTCTCCCTTCCTCTGAGCCCAGGGAAGTCACCCACATTCATGGAGAGTGTGCCTGCAGAAAAGCAAAAGGAGCGATTAGAAGAAGCCGAGTTCAGCTATTCCGGACCCCTGACCCCCGCACGGGGTGGCTTGACCTGGGATTAGTTTTCTCTTTCCTGCTGCCGTTGTCTTGACGTTTCCCTGCCACTGCCTGTGCGCTGAACCAAGGAAGAGGGACTCTGAGTACCCTCAGATTTACCCTCTGTTTCCCCACAAAGTCTCTGAATATCTCCCGTCTTAATAATTCTTCGGGAAAACTCCAACCAAACAAAGCAAACTTGGGAGTGGTCAATGGCCAGTAGAATAAGGGTAGTTGCGGGGGTGGGGGGGTTTAGTTCATTTATGTGTTACGTTCACCTCCTGCCTTTCTTCCAATAAGGTTCAGGGGAGGTATCTTCCCTCCAGCCCAGTGGAGCAGGTCATGATTACTATGTGCGTCTCCTGGCTGAGTACAGATGTGAACCCAGGTCTTCTGAGATCTAAGCTTCAGTCCCAACAATGGCAACTCACTGACACACTCTAATGGACATTGCTGGGTCCCACTTTCCTAGTTCCATTATTTATAGAACCCAGCCGAGCCTGGAGGGCACCATGTTCCCCAAAGTGGCGGGAGCGAGACAGACTGGGCGAAATGTTACCCAGGAAGGCCTTGAGCGGTTGAAGACCCAGGGTGCTCTGTGGTGCTGCTGTTGTTTTCCCTCTGTGTTACTCTTGGGTCCCAACCCATCAGGGATGATGCAGTGAGCCCAACTTCACACCTTTGTGGTCTACACACTGACCACCCCGAGGGCAGCATCAAACGGGGATGAAGGCAAAGCTTTCTCAATTGGCAAATGCTTTTGAAGCGATTTCTGAAACATCTCCGCAGGGGGACTGTTTTTTCTCACCTCCGCTGCTGCCAGATAATTCTGACAAACTCCAGCCTTTTCAGCAAAGGCCTACTTGCGGGGGTGGGGGGGGGGTGGGGGGGTTGAGAAAAATATTATTCTGCAGCTCCAGAGGTTTGCCTGACATTTTGAGGATCCTAATCATAGCTCTTCCAAATCGGAAGCAAATTGAGGTTTTTCTCCCCCTTGCTGCTGCTCCAAACATAAGAAACGCAATCAGGGTGTTATCTCTTTTGACACGCGCACGATTGTGTGGGGAGGGATGGCTGTTTCTTTTTAATGGTCTCTCTCTGGCCAATCGCTACTGTAGATCTGCAGCAAATAACCCGGAGGCTCTGCCGAGTTGGGGTCATAACATTTTGTTAACCAACATGGAAACATTTCTTAATAATAAGAATAAGAATAACAAAATAGAATTGGAAATAGTGGCCCTATCCCCCACCCTCACCCCCAGTGGGTCTCTGCTCAGTCAGATAAGGCTCTGTCGGCTGAGCTGTTTCATTTTGGATCTGAGCGACTGCGCTGGGCACAATCCTTGACTTCTAATTCCATCAGTTTTATCAGCAGTCGATTCAGGGGTTGGGGAGTGATTGTCAAGGTTAGTAAGTTGGGAGGTTGGCACAGCCGCAATCTGTCTACGAACATTTACGCACCCTCTCCCTCCCGGCCCCTATATATATCTCTCTTTCCTCTCTGGGGTGTAAGATAGGCATTTTCTTATTATAACCACTGTGGCTGCATCGTGGTTCTACTTCTTCCAGAGTAATGAAGTGGCAAAGGCATAAATCCAACCCATAATCTCAGACAGAGTAAGCCCATTGAATCAGGAAGATTTACATGAGTGTTGACTTGTGGTTCAATGATTTCTTCAAGTAGTCGCCTCTGGTTCAGGCTCACAATAATATTTAAACCCAAAGCACCATAAAAAAGTGGGGGGGGGGAATTGCATGGTTGAGGACTAGGAGGTCTGGGCTATTTAGGGCCCATCTAAATGTTCATTGCCCCCAAACTGAGGGAACCATCAACAGTGTCCAGATACATGAAGGATAATGGAAGAAAACCCTGCATTACAACTTTCTGCCCTCCAGTTCATGGCTCCTTCCGTGCAGCCAGCATGGTGTTGTTTCCTTTGCTCTTAGAAGTCGGGTGCCTCTGGGTTGGCTTTACGTTTTTCTTCAGTGGTCATCATGATCCAGCCAATGGTGGGTCATGTTGTTAGCACAGACCTTAGCAGGGCATCATATAGCTAGTTAGGCAAGATTCCCATTACACCAGTGCAGGAAGGGGCTCTGGGTTTTTCACTCTAAGGAGGCTCTTTGGATGATGATGATGATGATGATTGATTGATTGATTGATTGATTGATTGATTGATTGATTGATTGATTGATTGATTGATTCAGCACAAGATGTGGGTTTCCATTGGACCTCCTTGATCTTTTCAGGCGGGCCCTGTTTGAGGCAGGCTCTTGCTTGCTCTGCCTTTTGCAGGCTAACGTTGGATAAGCTGGACTCTTTTCTGGCAACTTTTTTGACATTTGGAGCCTCAGGCCCAGGGAGAGGGGTTGCTAAGCCAGTTCTGAGTGAAGGCAGCACTTTCTGCCCTTGCCCAGAATGGATGGAAGAACCGTTTCACCAAGTTGCGTAGCTCAACCCTGATTTGGTTTTTTCCCTTTCTTTTCTTTTCTATTTTTTAAAGAAAGGGGTTGGGGATGGTTGGTAGCTAAGAAAAGTCCTCTACTTTACCCTTCCCTCTGGAACAAAGCCCTCCAGTTCATGGCTCCTTCCGTGCAGCTGGCATGGCGTTGTTTAGCTCAAATGAACATTCGTTTTTCTCTCCATTCAGCTCTGCTCCCTCTGCCTCTCCTCTCTGCAGTTTCCATTGCTGCATTTTGGTTTTAGACGGTAACACCTTCAAAGCAGAGACCTGTCATTTTGTGCTGTGTAAAATGCTGTGCACCAGAGACAGTCTCCCCCTCCCTCCCCCAAAAAGGGGTCCTGTATTTTAAATATGCTTTACTGGACCTGAGACCAAAGAGGATTTGAGGGGAATTAAGGGAAGAAGATGCTTGCAGGCATTTAAGTGTAATCCTGTTGGACTGACATTCTCGGAGGAAGAAAAGAGAGGAGGGCAGAGGTTTCCCCCGGGCACTCCAGCTGTTTTGGACTACAGCTCCCAGAATCCCGAGCCTGTGTGGCGCAGTGGTTCAATGCCTGTCCTGCAGGTAAAACTGTGCTCATCGCCTGGGTTCAATCCCTGGTAGCAGGCTCAAGGTTCACTCAGCCTTCCATCCTTCCAAGGTCGGTAAAATGAGTGCCCAGCTTGCTGGGGGTGGGGGGGGCAATGTGTAGCCTGCACACTGTGATTAAAATTGTAAACCGCCCAGAGACTACTTGTAGTGGTATGGGGCGGTATATAAGCAGAACACTTTGCTGTGTTGCCAATGGTATAGGATTGTGGGAGTTGTTGTCCAAAAAGTCTGGAGGGCCAAAGGTTAGCCACTGCTTTTCCAGGGAAATGTACAAAGGGGGACTGCACACAAAGGCATACGCCCGGACTGCTTTGAAGTAATCACATCCCCTTTTCAGTTGAAGACAGGTTTGTTTCAAAGGACCTGCTAGAAGAGAAATGAGGTTGGAGAGAGAGAAAGAATGGCAGAAAAACACTAATATTTGCTCCCCGAGATGGGAGATATGAAAGCTGACAAGCCGATTTTTGTCCTCAAGATTTCTTTTTCTTTTCTCCCGGGCGTGTTTGTCTGGAAGGCCACTGTCCCGTTGCCAATCCAGTACATAAGTAATTTGTTCCAGATGCCCCCTCGGGCATTTTTGGTGCCGTCTCAGGTGAGGAGAATGGATAGGAGAGCGGCCATTGGCGTCCGCTGCAATCAGCTCGAGCTAAACGCTTCTCTCCGGGCGCAGCTGCACAGGGGTGTGAAATCGAGATTAGGGACGACGAGAGTCATTTTCTGGAGGGCTTCGCCGTCACAAGCCTGCTGCAAGATTCCACCAGTGGGAGGTTTAGGAAATAATGATGAATTCATGCAAGCCCAGGACGAATCCACTGGGGGTGGGGGCTTGTGTGTGTGTGTGTGTGTGTGTGTGTGTGTGTGTGTTTAAGGGGATAGTTGAAATGTGAGGTACTGGCAGTGATGTGGTGGTGAATCCCCTCGTGGCTGCCATGCTGTCTGCGACCACCATGCACCGGTTCCTCTGCGTTATCGTGTGGCACAGGTGTTGCATTGTACTAATCTTGGGTTCCCCCAGCGAAGAACTTTGGAAGTCTTCCCTGGCTGGCTTGTGTGTAGATGCCAACCTATCGGTGATCCCCGTCCTGCGTCCCATTGGTGGCACAAGACCGTTGAGAGATCCGGAGCAGCAAGATGCAAAGAAACACCTGGTGTTTATCAGAGTGCCCAGACAAAACAAACAGATGGCATTATGGTGGCTTCCCCAAACACACACACACACACACACACACCTCCCGCTTCAGTCCTTGTCAATAAAAACCCTTGCATCCATGAGTTGGTAGTTTTCTTGAGTGCAGTGAAAGTTGAAAGCCACAATATCTCACCACAACGTTTTAATGGTTGTATTTTCTTAGCTCCCGTGACACATAACTGCTCTGAATGCATCCTCCTGGAATCAAAAGCAGACACATCTAAAGTTGTTTTTGATCCTTGAGCGTTTTCCATCAATATCTGCAATCAGTCTAACACGCCCATCCTCTCTCTCTCCCCCTGCCTCTCAATTTGCACCTTATTTTTACAGGGCACCTCTCTAATCTGTGCCTAATTTCCTTGGAAGTCTCGGTGTACACCTCACTATCCATTAAGACTACATTAAAACCCCAAGCATGTCTGGCTAAGATTCAGCATCGCTCCAGAGGAAATAATTTCAAGGACACTAGAAAGACAGTGTCGAAGTGCAGCTTGTTCAAGTCTTGACTAAGGCTTGGATGAAATGGGTCCTCCTCACTGTGGCTGAATTCCTTAGCAGAGTTGAAGAGTCTGCCTTTTGGAGCCATTTCATTTTGACTATCAGAGGGGTTCGTTTTGTGACTTGGTGCAGGATGCACTTCCCTTTCTCTTCATGGTCTTTCTTTGCTTATGCTAACAGTGCCCAGGCTGTATGATGATGCTCTGCTGTGATATCATCACGGTTGATGCCTGATCCTTGATTAACTGGAATCACTTTGTAGGAAAACAAGAGGGGGAAAGCAGGTAACGACTGTTTACCCAAATAAAAAAGCGAGTTGGTGGGGCAGCTTTAATAATGATTTCTCTTATGTTCTGATATCCAGTCTGGATAGCGGTTCATCTCAGCCGTCCCTTACAGAAGCTTTTGACTCAGATGTTGAGTTTGGCCGAAGCAAGAGGGAACGCTTGCTGCTTCTATTCCTCACCTCGCACCTTACAAGATCGGGCCTTCTTTTCTGTTCCCGTCATCAAACTCTCACAACAACCTGCTCATCCCTTCCTTTGCTGGGAAGAGGGTCCAAAACCATGTGGAAGAAGTGTGTGTGTGTGTGTGTGTGTGTGTGTGTGTGTGTGTGTGTGTGTGTGTGTGTGTGTGTGTGTTTCTGGAACCTGCAGTCAATGAAAGATTTAGCCAGTTTGTGTTTATGGGGGGCCAACTTCGAAAGCAGTTGTGAATACACTCTGCATTGTGGAAAGCAGGCTGTGGGCTCTTTTACCCCCCCACTTTCATACCACAGAAATGTGACGATTTTGAAATGGAAGGACCAGACGTCCTTCATGTTCTCATCTTTATTTTTTTGAAGGGGGTGGCCAGATACAGCTTCTCTAGTGAAAAAAGAGAGAGAGCAAACCCCACACATCTACCTGCCTCTCTTCTTCTTCTTTTTTTTCATGGCCTGCTTTCATTTGCCCTCTCTACCCTCCAGCCCTTGCCCCTTCCGTCACCCCTTCCTCCCCTGCCGTGCATTATTCTCCCCCCCTCCCACCTCCATTTCTCTCTTTGACAGTTCCATTAAGAAATTATTTACATTTCTCCTTCGCTTGCTCCCGTGTCATTTCCCCGGCGTGGCAATGAATTGGAATATGAAGCGGGATCTCTTTGCAACCAGCCCTGTGGAGGTTCCATCCATGGGATTACGGGAGACAAGAGGTGCAATTTCCCTTTCAAATGGATGACGGGGTTACCGGGGAGGGTTTAGGGGCCAGGATGATGGGGATGGAGTGGCACAGGTTGTTTCTTTGCTTCCCGATGAGAATGCATTAGCTGTGTTTGTGCTGACTTCCCCGGAGCACCTCTCTCTCTCCACCTCCTGCCTCTGCTTTTCATCAAGACAAACAAAACTGCTCAGTTCCGTTCCGTTAGGAGCTTTTCTGCAGCTGAACAGAGACAGGGTTCGTTTCTGCCTTCCTTCAGGTTCTAAAACCAGTTGTAGAAATGTGCAGTCTAGGTCTGTCTGGACAACCATGGCCCCAAAGAATGAAAGGTATCATCATTTTCCTGTCCATCATAGACAGCATCAGGGCTGATGGAAAACCTTCTTACTTGGCTCATAGTTGCCCAAGGGCGGTTGCCAAGATCTTCTCCCCGGGTTTTGAATGAACTTGCCTTAATTCCAAGCTGGAACCAGAACATCGTCTGACAGTTCTGCCGCTCTTTCATCTTCCTCCTGCTTTACGTGTAGTGTTCTTTGCTGTTGATTTTTATGATTTGAGCTACAGTTATTTCTGTTGTTTGTTCGACTTGTCTGTTTTTGCATCGATGTATGCCCCTTCCAGTCTCTCTTCCTCTGAGACTCTCTGAATCCCATCTCTGTTATCCTTATTTTCTGCCCCACTGTGAGACATTGGCTTAAAAAAACCAAAAAGATTAGTCTCACATGGGTACTCATGAAGATTTGGCTGTAGCTGTTTTCCCACTTGTGTGCTTTGGTTTCTGATGGTTGTGTTTTCCCCACAAATTGAAGGGTGTGTTTGATCCACTGCCTTCTCCCGCTTCAGAAAAATAAACTCCCATGGTCTGTGGCTTCTACATGGACAGTCTTCATTTTGTGCAAAATCCAGTGGGGACTGAAGACACCAATTTCGTGGGTTTACCTTCTAGATTTATAGAGCTATCCAGGGTGCTGAACTTTGAGCCTGTAGAAAAGTTCAGCCATTCTGAGGAGCTCTTTTAAAGCTTGGCACAAAATCGTACCATCGCCGGTACAATTTCTTTTCTGTTTCCAGGGGGTGGGAGATGATGTTGTGACCCCGTTGACCCTAAGAAAAACCAAAGCTGGGCCTTCCTTTCACAATGCCTTTCCAGCCAGTTGCTGAGCCGGCCAAGGGGGAACCGGAGGAGAGATGATTGCATTGCCTGTCATCCATAATGCATTTCCTTCCAGCTGTCAAAAGTCACCCTAGCAACGTGGGCACTCTTGTCTTTTGCACGGCGCTTGGGCACACAGCTTAAATTTTTTAAAATCCGCTTTTTCCTCCAACATCTTGCCTCCCCCTTGATGTTGGCGCCGCAAGAACAGCCATATTGGTCCTGAGGTCTCCATAAAAGGTGCAATGAATTTGGGAAGAGTGAGTGTGCCACGTCTCATTTTGGTTAGGGTTTTACAAGGGCTTTGGGGGCAAATAAACAGGCAGAGCACAAGTCACTCTGACCCTGGGTTCAAGCAACCTTAATTGTTTCACCTTCTGCCTCCGAGAGTAGGAATTAAGGGAATTTGCATCCATGTATAAGCCTGCCAAGATTCCTGTGCTGATTTAGGTGCTCTGAGTGCTCCAACATGTTTTGCTCTGACTTTTATTTCACCGGATTTGTTTGGTCACATATCTTGGGGGAAGAGCAGAAAGCTCTTTTGTCAGGGTCTTGCTTTTCCCAGCGAGCAGGAATATTCCTTGAGCGTCTCCTAGGGGCAGACCTTCAGCGCCAGTCTCTTTGCATGGCGTCATCTGATTCTTAAATGCTCTGAGCTCTTTTGCTAAATGCCTCTTAATAGGCGAGGCAGAAAGGGTCTTGATGAGAGGGGAGGGGAGGCTGACGGAGCTGCTCCGAGTAACGAAGGATCGAGTTAATGGAGGATTCTGACTCCAGAATGATGATGCAAGAAGAGAAATGAACCCTGGCTGGAGGTGGCAAGTGGGAGCTGTTTTGTAGAAAGCGATCTGTCTTCCCTTTTCATTTTTCTAATGAATCTGCACAAGCCCTTTGGAAACTTGCGTGGAGATTGATGCCACCGTGGGCCAGCTCTTTAACTTCAATTCAATAAGAGCTACTGCATAATGCTTAGAGCGTTGACTGGAACTCAGGAGATACCAGATTGTTGTGTCCACATGCTGGGAAAGCCTTATGCCAGTCACTCCATCTAGAAAGGAATGGTTCCTTTTTATACACCGTGGTGCAATTGGTGCAGCTATGCGGATGGCTCAAAACTAGAATGACTGCTGCTTTGTCTAAGGATCTGAAGCACTGGATGGGTTGTGTGAGTCTCTCTTGACCTTGGAGCACTGAATGGGTTGTTTGTATCTCTCTCAACAATCAGCTGATCCTTCTGGGCTTGCTGGGTATGGGCCATTGGCTTCTGAAAGGAGAGATGTTCTGTGCCAGTTACAGAGCCACTGAGGAGCTCTGTTCTGATTCTGATCCGCTCGGCATGAGAGGGTGGGCGAGCTGGCTGGCTGGCTGGCTGGCTGGGCTCCAGTTCGCAAGGGCAAGTCTCCTCACCTGACGGGTCTCTCCCTCCTCTGCACTTTTCTCCTGCAGGTTACCTGACCGTCAGCATTGAGCCGCTCCCACCCGTGGTGGTCGGGGATGCCGTGACTTTGAAATGTAACTTCAAGACCGATGGCAGAATGCGGGAGATAGTCTGGTACCGGGTAAGTGTGCATCCGTGTCTCTTCATCGGGTGGCATAGCGTTCCGTGTTGCAAAACAGATGCTCCCTTCACACTCTCTGCTTGGGCATGGTGGTATAAAAAGGACCGAAAACCCAAGGCAATTCCCTGAAACCACATCGGATCTCGTTTCCAGGTGGTCTACCTTCATTGCAGCCTTGCTGGGGTTTTTAAACTTTAAATGCAAAAACGGGATGTATTGATCCCCACCCCCACTCCTTTTTTTTTAACATATAAGGAGGTGACTCTCAAGGAGAAAAGACCTTCTCTTGCATTTGGTTTTAAGAAATGAGGACCTAGGTATCCTTCCCAAGTGCTCTGACGGCTCAGTGGGTTGGAGCCCAGGGGAGGTAACCTGGACGGAGCACGACAGGGTTCCATGCTCATCCCCCTGTATGGCCTTGGGTGGTTGGGAGACACCATAAGGGGGCCTAAAAGCACCCCTGACCCAGCAGAAGGGAGCAGGAAGCTGCTGTTCTGAGTGTTGAGAATACCCTGTGAGGAGGATCATCATGATTAGAAACGGAGCTGCAGGCTCGTCGCCATTATTTCACTTCGCACCCTTCTGCAGAAAGCAATGGTTTGCTCCTAACCCAACATTCTGGAGGCAGGAAAAGCTACCTGCAGGAACTTACCGGTCCCCCCCCCCAGGAATGTCTGTTAATCCACTTGCTCACGAGGAGGCCTGGCAATGAAGATGTGTGTGTCCCGGAGGCGCGCGACTCTTAGCTGATCCACGCACACACACACGCGTGCTATTCTCCTCCGGCGCCGAGCCAGTGATCGGTGTCAAGTGTCATTGAGTTCCAGGTCAGCTGGACGGCCAGGAGAGCCAGGGGTCTATTGATCTCCCGGGCCGTTAAGCCTTTCCCAGGGATGGCGGGAGTTGAACCCTGCCCGGGAAGTTGATTGCCGTCTTTTTCTAGCCACTGCCCCCGGCCAACCTGCTCCAGGAAGAGGGAAGAAAAGGGTTCTTGTTATGTGTTATCCTTTTGATTGCTTTGCCCTGGTGCCACTTCAAATACACACAGAGAGGGGGTGGAGGGGGGGAGGGATACGTGCCATCTGCACCAGCCTGGCTTCAGGCTTTTGTAGACAGCTCTTCTGTTCTTCTGCTAGGAAGCTGCTTGAGACCCCAGTGCCTGTGGGTGACTCTGGCTGGGGGGGGGGGGCGGACAGGGTTTGGCTCCTTGGATGCCTCCTGCCGATTTTGGACTGAAAACCAGAGTGGGATTTACACCCCCTTTTTGTGAAATCCAAGCCAGTGGCCCCTGCTGCTCAGACCTGGGGATGTTGTAAGAGCAATAGCAGCTGAGGTGGAGGGCTGTGTCTCACTTCCACGGCACACATGGAGTAGCCAGATGGTGGGGTGGTTGAGAGGCTCTGTAAGAGCGCGCACGTGGCAGTGGGTGCCGTGGACCCAGGGTCTGACTCGGTCTGACAGAAGGCTGCAGCCTCGCACTGGAGCATCGATGCAGCAAGCCAAGGCCCTGGGTTCAATACCCCGCGTCCAGGTAGAGCAGGACAAAGGAGCCCCCTCCAGGACCTTGGGGAGACACCTCTGACTTTCCCTGAAGCTACGGGAAGCAGCTGCTGGTCTGTGTTGGCAACCATAGGCAGGGAAGGGTCCGACGAATCATGAGCCCAGCTCCCATACTCTCAATTTAAACCATCCCTCTCTTTGGGATCATGAGGACTAGCCTCTTCTTTTACTTGTAGAGAGCAAGAAGCCCAGCAGGGAATACCAGGGTGACCCAAGGAATCATTCCAACCAAGACCCTGGGCAGATTCCATCAGACAGGAGAAAACATCATCAAGTCTCTGGTGGGATAGAGATTTCTTCGACTGCTTTCCTACAACTTGCTTGAGTGTCAGCAGAAACCGAATGGGCCCCCTGTCTTGCTCAAGAGGAGGCCGCACAGAACTGGTTTCAGACACCTCGAGGGCCTCTAAGGGTGGGAAAGGAGGCCGTTCACCAGCCAAGCGGGAGAGTGGAGAGCTTTAAAGGTTGCCACAAACGGTTCAGAAAGCCACCAAAGGGCTAAGAGAATTAAATGAGCCGATCTCTGCCCTTCCGGCGAGAGGGACATTTCACACACGCTGAGGAGTATTAATCTAAACTGAAAATTCCTCACTGAGTAAAAGGTGTGCCTTTATTTTTAAAGGTTTGGGTGGACTGCAGAACTGATTGGATCTACCCAGTTGGTCTCCTTGCTCTCTCTCTCTCTCTCTCTCTCTCTCTCTCTCCCTCCCTCCCTCCCCCCTGGATCAGTCCAGCAAACCAGATGCGTTTACAGATGTCTCATCAATAGGAAGCACAAAGCAGGGCTGGTAATCACGACCATTCATAATAATAATAATAATAGCAGCAATAGGCATGCCAGCGGGACACGACAGTCCTCTCCCCAGTCCTGCTTCTCCATTCCAAACAGATATCAACCTCTCTCTCTCTCTCTCTCTCTCTCTCTCTCTCACACACACACACACACACACACACACACACACACACACACACACACACACACACTCACCACCAGGAGGATTTTGCAGGAGAAGAAGCGACACAATGCGGGTGGCAGAGATAAATCCCTTGCCGAGGGCTTTTAATACACATGCAAAGCTGAAGATCCCCGGAGCGAATGGGCCGCAGTTCTCCTGTGGCTGGGCCTGACCCAGCTGGGGAGCAAAGGGGTCCTTGGTGCAGGGAGGGGCTCAGGTATGAGAAGTGGGCCAGGGGCTGGGGGCGGAGAGAGAGAGAGAGAGAGAGAGAGAGAGAGAGAGAGAGAGAGAGAGAGAGAGGTGGTTTGCACCCTGGCTGGGCGGTGGTTGCGCCCACCACAGTATCCCCCAGGTTGCTTGTTCAGAAGCAGCAGGGGGAAGGAGAATGTGCAGATGGCCTGGATCCTAGCAGCAGAGCATCCGGCAGGATCCAGTGGGTACGCCCACCAGTAGTGTTGGGGGCAACCTGGGTCATCCGCTTTCTGTCCCGCAGGAGACAAAGGTGGGGCGAGGAAAAAGAAAAGCATTAAAACAGCTCTGCTCTCTGAAGGGTGGACCTAGAGGTCAGCCTTTGGGAGGACAAATAATTTGGGTGGGAATGCCGTCTTTTTGTGGTGTGCTTTGTGCAAAGTTTCATTACCCAAATGGCAGCTCCTTTAGGGAATTTGCAGCATCGAGATCGGTGACTGTGCCGCTAGGGCTGCTTTAAGCAGTGCTTGGGTGCAAGAGAGGAGACTCGCTTAGAAATAAGTCCATTTCGATTGCTCTTAAGAGTAGAACTGTCTTCTGTTTCTGCTGGTGATTGCGCCATATATCCAGCAGCATCCTTATCATCTTGCGCTAGTACGGGTGGGATGTCGCTCTCTGCCTTCTCCTGCGTTCAGGTTCCATGGCACCAGCATCCTGCCCTACATGACTTCTTCTGAGCTCCCCCACTGAGGCTGATCCCACCCATGGCCTAGGGGCAGGGACTGGGGGGGGGAGGCAGGTTGTCGGTGTTGGAGGGGTGGTGCTGGTTGCAGGAGGGTTCCCAACGTTGGCAAAAGCAGATGGCCACGGAGGGGGACCGTGTGACAGGATCCTGACCTTTAGAAAGGAGTTTAGGCGGTGAGCTTTATTTTTAAATGCCTGTTCCTGCCCTACACCCAAATGTTGCAGCAGGAGAGAGAAGGGAAAGGTTAAGAACCAGAGAGAGAGAGCTGTATAGGTCAAAAGCAGAGCTATGAAGTAGCACCTTGAAATGCATTATTATTTTTAAAAAAGGCAGGGTGGAAAGTTTGGCAACGGAGGCATGCAAGGAAGGCTTGCTCCTTCTTTTCCCGTGTCCCCTCTTTCCACCTGATATGGGTTTGCTTCCGCCCTAAGGAGGAGAGATACTATCCTTTTCAAGGTGGAGCCAAGGAGTATCTGATGGGTCGGAAGAACTGGTCCCTCCAGCCCACTGTTCTTGCATGGTGAGGGGGGGGGATATCTCCATGGTTGAGGTCTCTCTGGCTGCAGGGCCTGAGGTTGACAGTTCGATCCCCCCCTTAGGCCTCCTTGGCAGGGGTATGGTCTCCGTCTTCCAGAGGGTCCCTCCCGGCTCAGCAGTTCTAAGCCTCGCTGGCCCTCTCGGAATTATGGACGATGATCCCACCTAGGTACCCACCTGTTTTGTGGTTGTCGTTTGTCTAGACTTTCAGGAAAGCCTGGTTAATTTTTACGGCACCTTGCGTTTTGCTGTTTTTACTATGGGTTTTAGTGTAGTATGTGTTTTATTATATGATATTTTTATGCGACCGTAAACCGTCATGATGAAATCCAACAGGTACTTTTGGGGGGGGGGGAGTGATGATTTTGATGAATAAACATTACACATTTGGGGGAGGGGGTGGACATCGCCCGGCTCCTTTATCTTTCATCCCTTGGCTTATTATTTGTTTTTTCACACCTCCCGGGAAAGGCTCCTGGTTTCATGTTCTTGGCTTGGTCCTACCCTCTCCCTTATACCTCATTGGCTCTGGGTGGGTTGGCAGAGCCCCTCGATGGTCAAAGTGTGTGGTCCTCTGGGAGGAATCAGCATCCTGGAGCCAAGAGTGAAGAAGGTGGGCTATTTTGTAGTAGTAGTAGTAGTAGTAGTAGTAGTAGTAGTAGTAGTAGTAGTAGTAGTAGTAGTTGTTGTTGTTGTTGTTGTTGTTGTTGTTCCCCAGCATCTGGAGGGTGATGTGTTTGCCCACCCCTGTCCAATTCTGTGCCAACATGCTTTTAAAAGCCTTGTGGCACAGTAATTAAATACCTGAACTGCAGGTAAAACTGTGCTCACGACCTGGGGTTCAATCCCAGATAGCAGGCTCAAGGTTGACTCAGCCTTCCATCCTTCCAAGGTCGGTAAAATGAGTACCCAGCTTGATGGGGAGGGCAATGTGTAGCCTGCATACTGTAATTAAAAACTGTAAACCGCCCAGAGATGACTTGAAGTGGTATGGGGCGGTATATAAGCAGAGCCACACTTTTAAAGCATCGCAACTGATAAATCCACCTGGGTTTAGGACTTGGGAGTGCTTAACCTGCTTTCCCAAGAGCTCTTGTCTTCAGTGACATTAACACCAAATGGCAGCCGTCAGGCCTTTTCTTCTGCAAATCCTTCTCCGATCCTGACATTGTCCTGAGAAGCGAGTGCAAACAAAGCCCTCCGTGCCCAGGAAACCACTTGGGTGCTTGAACCAGGCAAAGGCAGGTGGCTGGCTATTGTGCGTCACTCTAAGGGGAAATTTAAGAAGCCCTTTGGCACTGGGCCTGTCCCTCACTCCCTCCACTCCAATCTTCTGGACACCAACACCATATTGCGGACATGGTCTGGCAATGGCAGCTCTCTAGGGTGCCCGGCTTCTCCTGGAGATGACCGGTGTGTCCTGGTGGTCTTCATTCCAAGACCTAACCAGGCTCGACTCTGCCAAGCGTCCAAAATTCAGACAAGAGCTGGTCCCTAGGGTAGACACCACTGCCCACTTGCCTGTTGGCCCTGGGAACGGAGCCCACTCCTTGTTCACCTCTGGCAGCACAAGTCCTTGGGACACACCCCCCCCCGACTCAGATGTTCACCACCGAAAGGTAAACCTTCCATGTTTCCTGCGGCACCATCCTGTGTGTGTGTGCAAGGCCGCCCTCCCTTCCTGTCCCCCCCCCCGGTCCCCTCTTTCTCCACCCTCTGCCCCTTTTCCACTCAGTTGCAGCCTCGCGCGCTCAGTAATATTGGATTAGCCCACTTTTCTCCAAAAAGCTGATCCCCCCTCCCGCATTTGCATAATCCTTCCCCATGTTTCCGAAAAGCATTGCCGCACTGTGGCGATAAGATGAGGCGGCTCCATGTGTGAGGAGAGGGAAGGAATCGGGGGCAAAGGATCTCTCTAATAGGGCCGTGTGGTGGCAGAGGGAAGAGGGAAAGGAAAAGGTCTATTTTTAACCTTTTTATAAAAAGGGGGGAGTGCAGAATAAAACTCTCTCTCTTTCCAACAGGAATGAGGTTGGCACTGGCTTTCCTCTTTTCCGCTCCTCCTTCCCACCTCCCCGGAGAGGAGATTTCTCCGACACAGCTTCAAGCGGGCCAAGTGTGAACAATTCTTCTAACCCATTCTGAGTGGCAAAACACAGCTTTGCATCCTCCGCTGGGAAGATTAAAGCTGCTTTACACCTTTTGTGTGTGTGGGGAGTTGCTATTCCATGTATCCGTGCCTCCTAATGATTCTGGCTGGACTACTGCAACTCATCCTACATAGGGCTGCCCTTGGAGACTGGCTAGACCGTCCAGTTGGTCCAGAGTGCTGCCACCAAAGTACACAAAAGATCTACACTTCCCCACATAATTAACAGACATTTAGGCACATGGGGATCCTGGTTCCCGGTTCCTTCTTGAGATATTGTCACACCCCTACCCCAAAATCACCTCCCTCATTCTCTCCCCCCCCCCGCCTCCTCCTCCTCCTTTCCTCCCCACCCATTCTCTGGGTCCCTTGGGACCTGGCAGTACAGAAGCCCTCCCTGCATGTCAGCTTCCACATCTGCAATGAACAATGTTCTCCACTGAACTGGTACAAAGACACCGGGATTGTTGAGTTATATTTATACGATCTGTAACTGATTCTGACAGAGCTTGCCGGGGGTGGTGGGGTGGGGGTGGATGAGAAACAGGTGTGTCTCTTAGTTCCATTGTGCAATTCGCTTGCTTTTTTCTTTTTTAAGGAAGAAAAGAGTCTGCTGCAGCACGGAGGCCCATTCTCAACTTCTGGGTATCCTGAAGGACATTAACCTTCTCACCCAAGAACCTGAGTTCCAACCATCACGGGTTTTTTTTTTAAATCCTAGTTGGTTGGACAGTAATAAATTCCCAGAAATTTACACATTATTTTTGTTCACGTTGTTAACAAAAATAAATTTACACATTTTTTATGTTCACATTGGTGGGCAAAGGGTGGGGTACAGAGTAAAAAAAAATCTTGGGGGAGGGGTTACCAAAGATGCTGCCATCACAACAAGAAGTCACGGAATGGCCGTTCATGATAGATCCAGTTGGTGGATGAGTCTTAGTCTCCTCGTGTCCTGCGAAGGGGTCCTGCACTTTGTATGGACAACCTGCATTGTCCTTCCTTCCCTGTAGTTTTCATTCCGTCCTTTATTTGCATCGGGTTGCGAGACGTCAGATTTCCCCCTTCCTACCCAGAAAGGCCAATGTGTGGGTGAGGAGTTTTTCCCAAGCACTCTCTTTTTTGTTTAATTTTTTTTTTTTTTTGCCTGCCTGCCTTTTCCTCCACTAATAGATGGGTCTTCATCCCTGCTTTTCCAGTGGCACACCACGCTAAGGACCTTCCTCCGTGATTCAAAAACACGCCGGCATGATTTAGGGTCCGTTTTGTTTCGCTGAAACGCACCGCTAGGCTCACTAAGATGAGCCTTTTCAAAAGGCAGAATGTTTCCTCTGGCTATGGGTCTCGTTCTCCTGAATCTCGACAACAGTGGGTTCCCGCCCGCCCCTGTTCCTGCCATTAAGCAACTGGTTCCTTAGCACTGTCTCTCTTCTCTCTCTCTCTTTCTCTTTCCCACCAGGTGGGGAACGTATTTCTCCTATTCCTGCTCCCTCCAGGAAAACCAAGCCCTCCAAAAACGTACGAGCGGAGGGCTAATTCCTGTTTCGTTGGCGACGCCTGCTGCGTCTCCAATGCCTCTGGTTGGGTCGATGGGGAAGGGTGTCCAGAGATGGCAGCCGCTCCAGGTTGCCATGGAGACCTCTATCTCCGGCTGACCACTTCTTGGAAGGTTCTGTCCCTTTCTCCCTCTTCCCGGGCCGCTTTGTGGGTATGAAACAATGCCCTCCTCCCCCTGCTTAGAAAGTTGATTTGTTCCGAGCGGGCCTTATCAGGAGAAGCCAGGATGCAGGAGGAAGGACCCAGGCATTGTGAAGTGGCCCCGTCGCGTCCACCAACCAGGATCGCTTCCTTGGCCAGGGTCTCCAAAAAGGACTGAAAGACTGAAATGGCTGTTGAATCCTGGAGGGGTTTAGTTTGTTTGTTAGTCTGTTTCTTCCCCTTTTATGCTGACCAGTTAATGGCAAGGGCCCTCGGCGAAAGGGCTGTTCTGCCAGATGGACCCTGCGGAACAGATGGGAGGAAGAATGGGACGAGGGAAGCAGGCGGGCTGCCCCTGCAGAGGATGCCGGAGATTGAAGGCTGGGGATGATGGAGGGCCAGCGGTGCACGCCTGGGAATCAACTTGACCAGTGCCAATAGGCAGAGCATTGCCTGGTTATTTTTCACATATGGCACAGAATGTATTTTTTAAAATTAAAATGAAGAAGAAAGCAAAATAAATAGATTTTTCCTACTCCTAAAATAAACCAAGAAATGGCTCTCACGTTGTTGGTGGGCACCATGCAAGCCCTGGGATTTTTTTTTAGCTCAGGCAATCACGGTAGCTGAGGGTTTTTGGACCAACTCTTTCCTTTTTTTTCTTAGAATAGGAAGGGGGGAAAAAGGTAAGTTTTTTTAAATGGGTTTTTTAAAAAATCTGTAGGACTACAATGCATGATTTCAATAATCTCACCTCCGCTACCATCCTGAGCTGTGCAGAAACTCCCCCTGGTTCGCGCAGGAGAAAAGCGTATCAGTTTTTTTCTTGTTCAGGCCTCCCTAATGACTCTCTCTCTCTCTCTCTCTCTCTCTCTCTCTGTCTCCCTCCTTTTCACGTGGGGAAGACAGCCGAGGGGGGGTGTATGCAGGATATCATCTCCGCAGGAAGGCTGTTCTTCCTCTCCGAGGTTCTGTTTTTATAGAAGGGACCGACGCCTCTTGTGACAGCCTGGCCCTGGGGAGGGGGGCGGATTGGGAGCCAGCCGTTCCCTGCGGCTTGGTTGTTCCTGTCGACTCCGTGGCAGGGCGAAGAAGACTCCCAAGAGCCGGCTTATCATTTCGGTGCTGCCAGAAGGCGGCCGTTCTCTGTATGGGAAACCCATTTTGTTGTGCATTTGGGAAGGCCGGGACAGGGACCGGGTGCCAGTTCCAACAATCAAAAGTCACCTCCGTAGGGACAGGCATCTTATTTCAGGTGCTCTTCTGTGTTAGCGCAGGGAGGAGGAAACTTGCTTTGAAGGCACACTTAAGTGCCATCAAGGGGATTCTTATTTGTCTCCATCCTTCTCGTGGCTTTCTCGGTATAACCTATTCAGAGGAGGTTTACCTGTCGGCCCTTCCTTCTGGGGTGCTCTGGGATCGCTTCAAATGTGGTTTGCTCAACAGACGTCACCATAGCTTACGAACCTCTGAGGCCAACACTGGGGTACAAGTGTTCCTTCATGCGTTATTGGATTCTGTTTCCCATCATTCCCAGTTGGTAAAAAATCCTTGGCCATGCTATCCTCTAGCAGAGCATGCCGGGTTTCATAATACCCCCAAAGATCTCCTCAGAACGATCCGCTCTTGGTTGCCTGTTGCGAACAGCGGCCTTTTGCGAATTCCCACATCAGCTTCCCAAGCCTCGTGGATTTCCAGAGCTTGTTCTTGACTTTGCGGTCCTCTCGGGATTAGGCCCTTTTGTGGGAAAAAGCTGGGGGGGGGCGGCGATTCTACGGCCAGGCCGAGCCAAGAGTCAGAGTCATCCCTCAACTTCTCATGGAGCTCCCGCTATGCCCAGAGCTTGCGGCGCCAAAGAGGGAGAAGAGCCACCTCAGCTTGTAGCCCAAGACAAGGAGCGCCACAAATCAGGACAGGAAACGGAAAATCTTCCTCTGTGGCAGAAGCTCCTTGCAGACTTTCTTGGGCGGTGGCCAAAGTTTGCGGAGTTTGGGGACGTCTTCCAAGAGGCTGTGTTCCCTGGTGACAAAGGATGGCAGGCAACCGTTTCATCATCCAGGACCAAGGCGCGAACCAGCGTGAGATCCAGCTGGAGCTTCTGCCAAAGGCTTCCTCTCCTCCCTTCCACCGAACCCACGCAACCCCCCTGCCTCCTTCTTCCTTTGGCAAAGAGGGAGCGAGGGATGGTGCCAAGGACAAAGCCTCCACTCCCGCCTGAGCAGCTGTTCCCAAGGTCACCTTGCGCTCTTCCTCCTGCCTTTGCTTTTTTGTCTCTCTTTGGGGAGTTGGAAGAGACGTTGGAGGCTCCAGGGTCGTGACGGGAGCGTGGCCAGAAATCGGCAGGCTGCAGGCAGCAGCTTGCGTTTTCCTGTGCAGTCCCGGGTGCCGTAGGGCGATGTCCTTCCAGCGCTGCAACCTTCGCGTCTCCCACCCTCTCCCTCCTTTCTGTCTTCCATTTGGCGTGACCCGCTTGGGGCAGGAGTATTATCATTATTTAACAACAGAGCGAGAAAGGTGCATCCCGGACGTTGTCCACCTGCACCTTCCTGGTAGCCAGTGTTTATCCCTTATTGGTTTGCACAGCTCTTCCACCCTTTGAGGGGTGCAAGGGCAGACCCAGGTGGCCCCTCCCTGTCCCCGATGGCTCAAACGCTGCTTTATTTGCTTGCACTCCAGCCCCTGTCCACCCACTCCTCTTCCTTGCTGGCCACAGAAAGGAGAACCGCATCATCCTTTAGAAGCCTCCGGAAGGGAAGCATTGTTCTCTTCTGGAGGAAGGCAATCTATAAATGCAGGACGAGATGGCTGAAAGAAATCTCTCCAACTGTTTCTCTCTGGCCAGAAACACATGAGTGATGTCCTGGGTCATATCCAACAGGCCTCAGAAGGCATTAAATAAACATCTTCCAGATGCTACCTCTCCGTTCGATGAAACGCCTTTAGCATGCCACTGAAGTCATACCCATCATAACCCAACTGAAGTCTTCCCTCCATGATTTGTCAATTGGATCCAATCAAGGCATTCCACGGGCACGTCCTGCGTGGCACAAAGTCATTCCTTATGCCTATTGGCTCTGCCTCCCCCAGCGCCTGCTTGCCCCACAGCCTGGCACCCCCCTCCAGAGGGGTTCCACTATAACCCCCAGCACCCCCCCACCCCCCAAGCTGTGGGGCTGCGTGCCTCTCGAATGCTGAGCAAAGTAGCACCACTCCCCTGCCGGGAGTTGAGATGATGAGGGAAGCCTTCGGCCATCCTCTCTCCTCACGTCTTGACATATGTGCAATGTTTATCTCCGCGTTAAGCTCGCCGTCGGTGCCTGTGCGCTGGCGGCCAAGTTGGCAGCCACCCCCGTTTCCAAAGAGAGAAAGCCACGGAACCGCCACGTTGTGGGTTGGCTTCAGATGGCCGCCGGATGGGGACAGTCAACCGAAGACCTCCTTGGCTTTGCCGCCAGCCGGCTTTGCCCACTTGCAAAGAAGAACAAGGCACGGATTATTATTCTGCGCTGCCAGAGAAGCCGACCCACGGCGAGCTTTACCTCGCCTGCCTCTTCTTTTCCTCCCAATTCTGCAGGCGGTGTCGATCCAGAGGGAACCGTGTGGGCGCACTCCAGCTGACTGCTGGGGCTGGCAGCAAGAGGCCATCAGGGGGGGAAGCAGCCTCAGAGAGGAGCTGCCGAATGCTGCTCCGTGGGCTGGCTCCTTGGCACAGAGCGGGCAACAGAAGGCAGTGTTTATGTTGACCAGCATCCTTCCTCCTGTGCCTTTTTAAAGGACCCGCTCGCTGTAGGAAAGCAGAGATGGGGAGTAGCAGCAGGGGCCCCACTACTCACCGTTGGCCTTGTGACTAGAGATGAGCACGAAATGAGCGATTTTTCGTTTTCGTTTTCGTTTTTTCGTTTCATTACACAACGAAAACGAAACGAATTTTTAAAAAAACGAAAACGAAAATGAAAACGAAATGACCAAATTTGCCGTGTTTTTCATTTTCGTAGCAGCAGATGCATTGAACTAAAAAGAATACTAACGAAACAGCAATTTTTCATTTTTGGTTTCGTTTTTTCGTTTCGTTACCTAATGAAACGAAAACAATTTTTTTTTGCAAAAAACATCACGAAAACGAAAACGAACCGAAATGGACCCCTAAACGACCAAACAACAAACGAAACACCATTTTTTTGAGTCGTGCCCATCTCTACTTGTGACTCAGGGTCAGATCCCCAGGTTTTGCAAGGCCAGGACGTTTCTGTCTTTGTTTACGGCAGTCTTTCCAACCTGCCCTGTATCACCACATCTCCGGGTGGACTCGGATCAAGGAAGCTGCCTCCAACGGCCCGATCTTTTACCATGTTTTGAAACCTTTCACAACTTTAAAGAATGCTTTGAGTCGTTTTCGCCAATCAAAACAAAAAAACACAAACCGAGAGTTTAGAAGGAGCCTAGCAAGGCTGTGCCTGGGATGTGGGAACAAACCACCCAGGATCTCTGTGCATGGAGTCAAGCAAAAGTGATCGTGATGCCAGCTGAGCAGCAAGGGGGAGGATTTATGAGCACTCTGATCACAGCTCTGCCATGTCTTCAGACGGCTTCTAATGATGGGACGTGGAGAACCCCCCCTCCCCATGCAAGAGTAGAGATCAGGGAGGTATAGATATGGGGGAAGTGTCCCTGAGATATATAGGTCCCAAGCCATGTAAGGCTTTGGAAGCTCTTATCACCCTCCTAAAAGCTGGCTTGTACCCAGTAATACTCTCTGAATTACCTTGTCACGCCTGTAACTGGCAACACAGCCCTTTTCAAATGTTGCTCTGAGTGACAGGAATGAGTTACTTGTTCCGAAGGCAACTTTGCGACCTGTGGTCTACCCCCCCTAGTAGATGCGCTGTGGGTGCCTCCAAGGGGCGCCATTTTGGATTGACACCATTTGCTCTCTGAAAGCATACTTTGCCGAACACCTGGTGTGCGCAACAATGTGAGAGGCAGCCCCCCCTCCCCGAAATCTTATGGACTAATTAACAGCCGTCTCTGTTGGCAGTGGTGTTCGTTCTGCCATTGCACGGTTGTCAGCTTGGCCTTCCTGCCGTTGGAAACAGCTCTGCTACAAAACACAAAGTGCCCATCGGAGGGGACAGGATGGGGCTGATGAATTACAGGCGGCTGCGGTGCTCCTGGCGTTCCCTTGATTGACTCTGACAAGCTGGAATTTGGGATTGCAGGGAGGGCACGTCCCTGGCAGCTCATTAAGAAAACGAGGCCTTAAAACCCTGCTGGGTAACATCCTTCCTGGGGTGTCCAGAGGCTTGTGCAGGAGTAAAAGATTTATCGGCACGGAGGGTCATGCCCAGGGGAACGAGGGACCCTTTTTGGTTGAAGCCTAACCTGTCCTTGAGTTTATTAGGAGAGAAGATACGGGAACACCCATGATGGATATGCTTTAGATCAGTCCTTCCCAAACTTAGGGCTCTCAAAAACAACAGTGGCATAATTTAAAAAAAAACTTTAAAAGTTCTTGCTGGCTATCAAGAAAAAAACAAAGATGCAGCCAGCCGGGGACTCTGTTGGCAGCCTGTTGAAACCCTCAGCAGCGCGTTGGCCATCGGATCTGCTTATCCGGTGAATTTCCAGAGCCGTGTCGGAATGCCAGCAACGGTGCTCGATTCTCATTCTAAGTAGAGAGATATATACAGTATGTGCTTCCAACTCCCATTGCAGCCTCAAAGAAACTTGGAGAGGGAGAGTCTCCCACAATTCCGTCTTTTTATTATTATTATTTCTAAATACATCTTGTTGCTAAAAAGCAGAATTCATGTCTTTGCCAGCAATGGGAACCCAGCCATGCACGGTTCATCCTGGAGGTAACTGTGCAGAAGTCTGACTTTACTTGGGCATCAATAAAGCTTCCAGAGGGAGGAACCTCCGTGTTATCTCTGCTTCAGCTTACTGAAGGGATTTCAATAACAAACAAACAAACAAACAAACATACAACTATGCCCCATTAAAATTGGACATGTCCTTGAAAACTTTCACCACGTTTCCCAGCAGGAGAGATTTACAAGCCGGATAATTCTCTCTCTGCGGGTTCTTTATCTCATGGATGTGAGAGTGTGTATTTTCTTTGTAATAAAACCTTAGCTTAGGCAAATAAATTTGAGGAGACAGTTTTATTGACAGCTCCTCTCCCTCCCTCTTCACCCCCCCCCCACTTTCTTCGTTCCCATGTCATAAAAAGAAAACCCATCCCCACCACCACCACCCCCAGCACACACACAGAGTGAAATTTCAGCTGGAAGGTACAACGTGGGGAGCATTTTAAGACTGAGATAAAGGACGCATCTCCTGCTGCGGGGAGGGTGTTAGCGAAGGTGTTTTCGGAGGGCTGGGTCTCACTGCTTTGATCTCATCATTTCAGGTCTTTTTGGGCTCTGATCCAAGGGAGGGGATAAATTACAAGGTGGCTCCAGAGGAGTAGTCAGCTCACGGTTACTGCCAGAGGACTCGACTTGAAAGACCGAGTTTCTTGGCTTGGAGAAGAGAAAAGATGGCTAGTTGTTCCAAGTGGAATTTCCTTGTCCTTTCCCTTTTTCTTAAGGAACTGGTGGCTTCTGCTCTACAGAAGCAAGAGAGAGACGGGGAATTTCAGTAGCACACCCATCGTCTGTTGATCTGTTGTATGATGATTGTCTGTACGATTTCTCTTGAAACAGCAAGCAGAGAGGTTGGGAAATGGTGCATTATAAGAGACCCCTGACAGGAGCTGAAAGCATGTTGAAGTAGCAGAGAATTTGGTGAAAGCAGGCTTTCATGTTTGATAAATTACACCTCCTGGGCTCCTGTCACAAAACAAAGCTAGCCAATTTCCAAATTGCATCCAATGAGGAAAGCCTGTAGTGCATGCTGATGCTTTCAGTAGTTAAGGAAATCACTCTTTCAATCACAGGCTATCTATAATGTCTCTTTCCATTTTAATGGACAACTCCAAGTCTTGTGCACTAAATATTTCAACAAAGTAGTTTCAAAAAGGGGGTGGACCAAATCCAGTCAACAGACTGGAAATACCTAAAAAAGACTTTGCAAGTTTAGCTTCCAAGTAAAAACACTTTCAATACCATTAAAGGACCATCCGCTTTCGGTAGGAGAATATATTCTGAATTTTTTTTTTAGCATAAAGGCTGCATTGACGGCCTAACTGCCCAGCTTTGTTGAGCCAAAAATATTGTAGAACAGCAGTGCTTACAATCTAGTGTTGTCGATGCAACCTGGCTCCCACACTGTCCCCCTTCTTAAGGTGGCTCTGTACAGATGCTGAGGCTGATGGTTACAGGGAAGGGTGACTTTTTCCAGCCCTCATCCTGTGCCTCTGGTTCTCTTTGGGGCCCAGCGCCAAAGCTCCCCTCTTCACAGTGGCTCCACCTGCCAGGGAGTGCCACATCTCTGCGATAAAGTGCAACAAAGGTGCGAACCCGCTAATGAAGCAAGGCACCTGGAGGGAGTGTCGGGATGCCTGTTGCCTGGGAGGAGCAGCCATGCAGATGGTGTTAATAAACTCCAGGAGTGCAGGTCTAGGGAATACAGACATAAAGAAGTATGTGGAGAGGCGGCTTTATGGGACGGAGGGGAAGAGGGTGCCGGTGGTAGTGGTGGAAATAGGAGCAGCCCTGCATTTGGATGGCAGAGGAGCAATCAGCCAGAGCTCCTTTTGTGAGCAGCGGGTGAATGGCGAGAGGTCCCACTGGCTCTTCTAGGTCCCTGGCTGGGAGCTTGGTTCTCCAGCAGTGCCTTCTTGACAGGGGATGGGCCCCATTGATCCGGGGGGGGGGGCTCCCTTCCAACTCCACAGTTGTAAGAGGAGGATGGTCCTTAAGGCCTTGCGTGGCACCCTTGTGGACTCCTGTCTTCTTGCCTGCGGTCTCCTCCCAAAGCTGTTTGCATGAGGGCTAGCTCCCCTGGCTAAGGTGGAAGAGAGGGGCCCCACCACCAAGGAACGGAAAGGGCAACAGGGCACCTTGCAGCCTATTTACTGCTGCACTGGAACAGAGAAATGCCTTCAGAATTCATTGCAAGGTTGTGTGTGTGTGTGTGTGTGTGTGTGTCTCTCTCTCTGTGTGTGTGTGTGTGTGTGTGTGTGTGTATGGTGGGGAGGGAGGGAGAGAGGGGAGAGAGGAGAGAGAGAGAGAGTTTGTGCACATGCATGCCGAAGATAAATAACTTCAAGAGATCTGAAGCCTCCGTGCCCCCCTGATGCTTAACTAAGCCTTTAAAAGCTCTGGACTGATCTTCAGAGCTCCACGGTGGCACCGCTCAATTCCCTCGCCTGCCCCCAACCCCTCTGGCATATTCTTTTCCCCGGCATTCATCCTCCTCACCGTGGGTCTCTGAACGGCGGCATTTGTGGATCAAAGGGGGATGCTTTCTTTTACGTCTCCCTTTCCTCTCTCTGTAAAAATTTTTTAAAAATTTCAAAAACATCCTAGCTCTCCCTCCTCCTTTCCCGATCATTCTCTCCCCCTCCCCCCCCGCTTCTCTCAACTTTTGTACTAATTTATTTTTAAACATGCCCTAAACTGCAACTAAAGCAGAAGGAAGAAGCTGAAAGAGAGAAAAGAGAGGCCGGGAGAAAAGGAGGTGGAGGAAGATAATGCTTCTTGATCTTTTGGCAAGCGGGGAGGGAGGGGGGAGAAAGAGGATGTGGAGGAGCCTTCCAGGAACAATATTGAAGCACCGGGTTCATTAAAGAATGGAGGGGGGGCAGCAGATGTGTGCAGCAAACAGGAGTGAGAATAAAAAGCATGTTTGTCCATTGGCGACTGTTTTGGAGAGGCAGGGTCTTAGGGTCCCTTTAAAAACACGGAGTGTGGCCCCAAATGCCAAACATCTCCTTGCACAAGAGGAAAGAAAGTCCAGTCTTCCTTCATGCAAAGCTTTCCTGGTTCTTCAAACGATGGGCTCCTACTATGGCTCTTCCCCAGCCTTAAATGGCATCTTATCTCTGATCGCCAGCCACTGATCGGAGATAAGAGCAGAAGCAGCTTGGAGGGGGGCAGAAGTGGAGACTTTCTGGGCACAATTAGGCCAGTGGGTCAGAGTGTAGTGCCTGCTACCTTGAACACCCATGCTTCCAAGCCCTGAGAGACATCGAAAAGGACACCTGCGTTATTATTATATTTTACTGGCATTCTTTGCAATGGTTGATCTCCTGTGGAAGGCTGTAGGCTGGCATACTCCAGCAATGAAGCATGCTTCTGCTCATGTCCACTTTTCTGCACTTGCCCCTCCAGGTAACAGATGGAGGAACCATTAAGCAGAAGATCTTCACCTTTGACGCCATGTTCTCCACCAACCAATCACACATGGAGAATTATCGCAAAAGGGAAGATCTCGTGTACCAGTCCACTGTGCGGTAAGTCCAACTCCCGTCTTGGAAAGGCCTTTGCTAAGATCAGATTCAGAGTTGTTCTTGGCAGTCGTTCTCACCCTGTTTCCATGCCTTGAAGCTCTAATTGAGTTGTCCCTGATTGTGTTTCCTGCCTTACATTGACACTTGGCATGATGTACCTTCCCCAGTGGAAGGTAAGCCTCCATGCCTTTGACGGTGGGCTTGAGTCTATAAAGGCTCCTGCTCCCCATAAATTTGTCACTGCTCCAGGCCCTACAAGATTGCTTTGTGGCTTCATCAGAGCTCTGCATTGTCTTGGAGATAGGCCACTAGATTACAAAACTGTACACTGGGAACTAAAAAGAGAAGCTCATCAAATCTGTGTTTTGTTTTGGGCGGGTGCTTGGAGGCAAAATCCCTGACCAGGCATTCCTGATTGGCTAGACTCATCCTTGTTGTTATCCCGGACCTAAACCTGTTGTTTAAAAAAAGGGAGGGGGGTTGGGGAGATTTCAGACCCAGATGTGTTCTGACCTTTTAGGGAGCATTATTCTTCAAGGAAACGTGACCTCCTGCTAAGCTTAACAAGTAAGTATCTGAGTGCTGGTGCATTGCTCTTATGTTGCTGTGTGGTCCCTGACTGGGTAGCAGCTCCTTTGATGGAGATCATGTGTACAGGAAATGTTAAGCCTCCCTGAAACATTGACACCTCCTAGTTTGAAGATGAAACAGAGTCAGATGCTGCTTATTTGCCAGGGCACCAGTCTAAGATCAGAGACAAAGAATAAGGCACACCAAAACAGCCCTAGCGCTGTCCAGCCAGAGGTGAAGGGTGTGCGTTTTTCGCCTGGCATATAAACGGCAACAGGGAGGGGAATCGGGTGGATTTCCACAAGGAAGGGGTTGTGCGGCGGCGGGGCCAACACAGAGATGCCTCTGCTGGGCGAGTCCTCAGAGCTCTCAGGGATAAGCCGCTCCCCGCCAGATCTTAAAATCCCAGACTGGTTGGCCCTGGGAAACCCTTACGGTCAATCCTGTCCACTTGGGCACGTCAGACGTCTCTGGGTCACCTTCAAGGAAAGCCCCAGCAGCAGCAGCAGCCTTTCCTAGGCACGGCCTCCCACTCACTCCCTTCGAATGATGCTGCCCCTTGATTTTGTTTCTCCTCCTCTTAGGCCTGTCATTCAGAATTCACACCAGCTGCCTTCCCTCAAAGTGGGAGAAGGTTTGCCTGACTCGTGGTGGAAATTGAGACGTCAAAAATGTTTCATAATAGCACGGGGGGGTTATACACACACGCGCAGACGTACTGCCGTCCGAGGGGAGGAGAAGGGGAGGCTTCCGTTATTCAGGGGGGAAACAAACATTCGGAAATAAAAATGTGCCGTAGGGGAAAGCAGGTGGGGAGCGGAGGGGAAAGGAGCGTCATCGCTCGGGGAGGGTGGCATCCTGCAGCCAGACAACCCCCCCAACTCACACAAGAGCAACCAAAGTTTTGTGCAAACAGCAGCGGCTTCTGCCACTTCCCAATCGGCCAGGGAGAAATCCACATTTACATATAAATGAAGACATTTGCAAATTAATGTATTTTGAGCGAGAGAGGAAGTCCCCGGCACCAACCGCTGCCACCGCCACCCCTGCAGCAGCAGCTGTCAAATCTGCGGTTGGCTTTGTTGCCAGAGGAGCCAAGATTAAGGCGAGGAAGATTTACCGGAGAGCAAAAATGCAATTTCCAAAGGGCCCCATAGGAAGAAGGCAAAAAATGAACCCCATAGTTGTTGCTTAGAGGTTTGGAGATACCCTTCCCACAGTAGGGTCGAGGGAACATAACCAGGTTTTGTGGGTAAACTTTTGCAAAGGACTTGTTGAGAACCAATTCTTCCCTCTCATTTGGCAATAACTAATGTGTAACTGAGTTACTTTACCATCGGAATGCCGTCAAGGTAATTCGTCGCAATCCTCGGGCACTGCATTGGGATACGTACCCTGTCACTGGCCAAGTGGCCATTGAAGACGGACAAGATGATATTTGGGGGGATCCCTTCTGGCTCAGTAGATCTCTGACTCCATGGCATCTTCCCTCTTTGGAACATTCTGGTTCTTTTTATGCCTTTTCCCTTGCATTTCCCCTCCTCCCTTGCAGGCTCCTGTCTAATTGCATCTCACATGTTGTCCTATTTTTATAACCCACCACCCGGAGTGGGCATCAGAACTCAATTCACTGGGCTTTTGTTTGGCAGCTTAGCTCACACACCCTCCTCCTTTGGCTTGTTAACCCTAGCCAGATCCCTTCCAAACCTCACGCCCGCCCACCACCCAATGCACACAAGCCACCCCCCCCTTTGCCAGCGAGGCCCTCCGTCTGCCATCCACAGCTCCCATGGGACATGGCGTGGCCTTGAATCTTCCATTCAGAATGTTTCAGCAGTGGCACACACTGGCTGTCACACAAGAGGAGGAGAATTTCATCGAAGAGTAATCGCCATGCTTGTAGTAAGTCAGGCATCCACACAACGCATCACTCAACAGCGTGCCTGTCCGCCCTAGGCTCCCCAGCTGATGTGGACTTCACCTCCCCGAATCCTTTGCTGTTGCGCAGGCTGGCCGAGACATCTGGGAACTGAAGTCCGAAAACAGCTGGAGAACCCAAGTGCTGAGAGCCACGGGTGTTATAGCGAGCGACTCGAGTGTCGGCTGCGGTTTGTCTGTGTCTACTAAATGGAACAATCAGAAAGCAGGTTGCCCTTGGCAGGAGATAACATTCCTTCTGGGCTTTCCCTCCTGGTCGACCTTGCGTGAATGCCTGCCTGGGAACAGAGTCTGGGGAAGTGGCTTTTCGGGGAGATATAGTTTCCAGCTGGCGGGTTTAGGTCTCTGGCTGCAGAGCAAAAAAAGGTTGGGAGTTTGATTCCCCCACTGGGTCTCCCCCCGGAGAAGAAGAGCCAAACTCTGTGACCTGGGGCAAAAAAAAGAGGCACCGTCCCTGCCCCCACCCCCCCCACCCCCCCAGCTCCAGAAGAAGCTGTGTATTCTGTGTATTCTCTACCTGGAACCACTTCTGTGTATTCTCTACCTGGAAACCTCAAACCATAAGGCAGAACTGGCCTGACAGCGCACAATTATTTATTAAGTAGAGATGGGCACGAATCAAAAAAAAATGGCGTTTCGTTTGTCATTTGTCGTTAAGGGGGTCCGTTCCGGTTCGTTTCCATTTTTCGCAAATTTTTGCAAAACATTCATTTTTGTTTTCGTTCGTTTGTTACCATTTTGTTACCATTTATTTCATTTTTTGTGATTTTTTTAGCATTTAAAGCAGTTCAATGTATTGCCATAACGAAAACGAAACGGACGACAAAATTTCCGGTGTTTCTGTTCGTTTTGTTTCATTTTAGAGAAAAAATTCGTCTGTCGTTTCGTTGCGTAACGAAACGAAAAACAGAAACGGAAACGAAAAATTGTTCGTTTCGTGCCCATCTCTATTTATTAGCATTACAGTTTCCAGAAGCGAGTGGGCCAGGATGACGGTTGGTCAGTCAAGGGAGATTCAGCCCCGGCAGAGTCACCTTGGAAGCTTCAGCCTGACTCTCTCTCTCTCTCTCCTGCAGAAATAAATTCTCGTGGGACACCTCACTGCTGTCCTCCCAGCACATGCTTTGCCCCCAACCCAAAGAGCGCCAACTCCAAGTGGGGTGTGTGCGGCAGACACCCTGTGCCTCCCTAGAACCTGCCACTAGCCTGCTTTCAATTCTTCCTCAGTGATCTCTCCTCCCCCTGTGCGCTGGCCAGATGCTCCTTTTGGCCTGACAAGCAGCCATCAACAAGCTGAACAGGTTTCTTGGAAAACTCATCCATCCCGTCGCTGGGGGATGAAGCCACAGGGAGACGGAGTGACATAAATCCAGATAAAAATAGAAAAATGGGACAGAGACCCCTGCGAGTGGGCGAGGGGGGGGGAAGAGCGATAAATAAATAGAAGCACCCCTCCTTTTCTTCCCCCAGTCAGAAATCCCTCACAGCCACATGGCTTTATTACTAATTATGCCGCTGGCTTTATGGCCAGGCTTATAAAACTCAAACTGGTGTGTAAAAATGTTAAAGAGAGGCTTAATTTAAAGAGAAAGGCTGGGATATAGCATCTCGTTTTGGGGTGCTATTTCTTCCCGACGCGCTGGGACGTATTTCAACGCTTGTTTTTCTGAGCACTGAAAGGAAATACAACTGGAATGAAATCTGGAATGTCGCACGGTGCCGTTTGCCTGCCACCTCCCCCCCCCCCACCTCCCCCCCCCCCCGTGCCTTGTAATTTTGGAAGAACTTGGAGGGAATTAAAGACCCACTCCCTATTGGGGGCTGAGATCTTTGGATACTGGGGGACTATAAATACGGCAATAAATCATATCCTTCCTTCCTTCTCGCAGCCAGTAGCCAGGTGCTTCCCGTTGGAGGCAGTAGTCGAAGGCCACAGAAGTTCCTACGGCTGTTAGTTAGTTGCCCCTGGCATATTGGCCAGCCTTTTCCTCATTATAGTCATGAGAGCAAGACACATGGGACATGGATTTATAGCCTCGTATGAGGCAGTGCTAAGGCAGGGCTGGAGACCCCTTTTTGTGCACAGTACGGGCCCTGGGTTGAAACCTCAATGGCTCCAGCCAGGGGCTGGCAGGGAGACCCACCTAAAGCCTGGGACTGGGCACCCCCGTTCCATGGGGGTGCCCACAAAGTGAGACAGGCAACTGATTGCATGTAAGGAAGCTTCTCACTCAGACTACATCTCCCATCATTCTCCAGTTGCACTGTTGAGACCCGATGGAAGTTGGACACATGCCTTCACCCAGCACCTCTCATTTTGAATGAACACTTGAGGCCCTCCATGAACCGGAGCAGGCTACCGGCTCCTCTAGCTTGTACCACCTATACAGCTCTCTGCCCCCCCCCGCCGCTGCCGCCGCCCCCTTTGACCTGTGCTTTAAAACAGAAGATTTTCCCCCAGCCCCCTCCTTGGCATTCTGGGGATCAATACTTCCTCCTCTTCACCTGCCTTGGACTTGGTTCCGATCGTTTCCATTGATCCTGTTCTTGGCTTCAGCCGCAAGTGTTTTTTCTGTTGCTGCAATTAGAGTGAAGTGTGATAAACTTTGTAGAGGGTGAGATATTAAATTAAGTCCGACCTCCTCGAAAGAGACCGTAATTATCTTTGGGGCCTTTTATCACCAGATTTCTCTCTCTCTCTCTCTCTCTCTCTCTCTCTCTCTGTGTGTGTGTGTGTGTAAAAAGGGACAGCATGCCATCAAATCAGTTCCAGCCAGGTTGGGCCAGTTGGAGGGGATCCTTGGAACAGAAGCCCCCCCCCCCCCGCTCTAAAACCAGGAAAGGTGGAGGTAGATGCGGAATTCTGGAAATTGAGAAGCGTTGTTTTCAACTGTTGACAAAAGTACCATGACTCTTAGGAGTGGATGCACTTCCAAGCAGTGGGAAAAGGCTTTAAAAGGGTGTGTGGTCCTTGCATGATCCCGAGGCGAGACCAGGTGGAAGCTTTATTGAATATGAGCCATCAACTCAATTCTGAGATACAGTGACCCTTTCCAGGGTTTTTCAGGGTAGCAAATACACAGAGGCCGTTCACCCTTCCCTTCTTCTGAGAGGTGGTGGTAGCGGTGGGATCCCTGGGACAGTGCATCTTGCCCAGGGCCACCCAGGCTGGCTTTTCTCTTCCAGGAGGCCCAGTGGGGGAATCAAACACCCAACCTTTGGTTCCCCAGCTGGAGACCTCAACCACCATGCTACCCTGCCAGCTCCATGCATACACATACACATGTAGCCATTTCACAGGAAGATGCCTGTGTTGTGTTTTTAAAGGGATGTAAGAATCGTCGAGTCTGCAAAACAAGCTACATTTGCTTTAAACCAGAAAGCACTAATCGGAAGTTATAACCTTGTAACTAGTTCTTTCCAAGTTCTGATCCACGGGGGGGGAGAGGCACAGAGAGAGAGAGAGAGAGAGAGAACGAACGTGCAGGAGGGCCACGGGGACCTTCCTCCCTGGCGTTTCCCTGGCAAGGAGTGATTAATGTAGAAATGGATCACAAAATCTCTTTTTCACCCTCTTAATCCTGACTTTGTTTCCTAGGCAGCCTGTGTTCTGCTCACCCGCCAGTTTAATTGTTGTGGAATTTTCTGACATGACTAATTATTGTTTTGCAAGTATTTCTGGGGCTTTACTAATTGATTACATATTCCCTGACTTGACAATTTCTTCTGCCGCCGGAATGCGGAATGCGCTCGCCCTCCCGCTTGTCTGTGGCATTGTGTTCTCCCCCTTCTTCTTCTCCTGTTTTATTGACTTTGTTCTTTCTCCACTTTGTTCTTTCTCCTCTCCACACACATATAACACACACACCTTTCTCTCTCTCACACACACACACACACACACACACACACACACACCCTCGCCACAAGAGGATGCACAGAGGGGATTGCGCAGAAACTTTTGTCAGCTTCGTTCTCTGTTTTGACCTCAAAACTTGCTTCAGTGTTCGACTTAACAAAGAGCACTCCCTGTGTGCATCTGTTTGGGAGAATGAGGGAAAGAAAAGACCCCACGGGTTGTCTGAAGAGGCACTGCTCTCCTCTCTGAATATTCCCAATTAAGCCGATAGTACCTCTGAATGGTAGCCACTGCTGAATTAGAGAGACTGGAACTCATTGGTCAGTTTGGCTCCTTACCACATTCAGGGGTGTCTCTGTGCATCCAGCCAAACTGGGCGGCAGCGACAGAATTATACCCCTCATTAACTAATGTACATCTGAATGTCATACCTTGTACGAATGTCAATGCAAGCAAGAGAAAGCGAAGTCTCGCAAGCAAAAACAGGGGGTTGGGGGAGAAAGCCCAGCAAGAAAGGAAAACGCAGCCAGATCAAGACCGAGATGCTTTATTAGACTCTTTGTGCAATGTTTTATTTTCAAAGTCCGGATCCCTCGGTGGCTCAGTTCAGGGGTTTGCGTGGATGCTGCCAGAGCCGCCTGCACGCTGTTCACACTGAGAACTCATGCCCGGGGGCACAGTTTCTCCCCCACTCTTTTTTTTATTACAGGTTTTGAAAGCAGAGAAAGAGTCAGATGACTGTATGAATCCCAAGCCACCAATTACTCCAAAAAATGGAAGAAGGGCTGTTCAGAGCCTTGGCCCAGGGGCAGCCTTGTGATGGGAATGGATTACGGAGCTGAGCCGTCGCAATTAACAGAGACGGGCGGTGCTTTCAGGGTTAGGAACCTGACTGGATGATGGGAGTTGTAGTCCCCACACCTCTCCGCCCTTTCCCACCTCTGGCAGGCAGCCCTTATATCGGTGGAGCAGGTCCATGCTTGAATATGGTATTAGATGAGCTCTCTTTCCTACCCACTCTCTCTCACTCTGCAGCTGGGGAAGGCTATTTGTCTTGATGAAAGCAATGCTTCCACGCCACCGGAAATTCAACGTGAGGCAGGATCCTCAAAGAGGCACACACCTGCAAGACTGGTTTTTTTTTTTCCTGAGATGGAAAAAAAATGTGTTGGGAGCTCCACCGGTAGCAAGAGCCAAGTTCAAACGAAAGAGTACAGGGAATCCCACACAAACAGGAGGCGCACCAAAGCAGGAGGACGACACGGGGGGGGGGGAGTTGTTGGGTTTTGAGGGGTGGGGTTGCTGCCACGTTGGGAGTGGCCCTGGTGGCTGGAGAATTTGGGAGATTGGGATCTGAGAAAAGAAAATTGGCTTAGTCTTATGTCATCTTGATCTTAAGCAGAATAAGAACTTTGGTGAGAACTGAGCTGAGACGTGTTGGTGGTGCTTGGAGGCTTCCCCTTGGGCTGACCACTAGGCCTCCATCCACAGCCACACACACCAGTCCCAGGATGCAGCAGGGGGGGAGGCTGTCAATGCTCCTGCCATGCTTGTTTCTCTCTCGGCAGCCCCCCCCCCCCCAGTGTCTGGATCCAAGCCTTGGGGGTGCCCTGATCTCCTCCAGAAGCCCCCCCTTCCTCCCCACCCCAGGGCTCCTGCTTGTGTGTTGTAGAACTAACACATTTAGAAGCAGAACCATTTTATTTTATTTTTGCCAGTCTTGGCACTGCGAGCTTAAATGCCGTGGTAATTGTCATCTGGGCTCGTGCGGATTGTCTGAATTACTGTGCCGTTTGTTTATGGAGAAGGAGGATTTTCACCTCTTTGTGTGTGTGTGTGTGTGTGTGTGTGTGTGTGTGTGTGTGATGTGTGTGTGTGTGATGTATTTATATACACACAGAGAGAGAGAGAGAGGGGTGAGGGTGTGATTGGGGAAACAGCACCTGCTGTTGTTGCTGCAAAAATAAAAATGGGTGGGGAAGGAGACGGGTTGCATGGCAGGTTGTACATGGCAGGCTATATTTAGTGCGCTGTTGGCATTTGGCGGTGGCTGCTGCCGTTAAGATTCCTCCGCAGATTTCGTATGTGGCTCGGAGGAGGTTGGCTGGCCAAGTTGTTTTGCTTCCAGTGAGATTGGAGAGTCTTCGGGGGAGGAGGTGAGAGAGACCAGTTTTGGAAGTCACTTGTTCATGGTAATTCATTTTCTTCCCCTCTGGTGAGGAAGGGAAAGAGTATAAGTGATGTCCCAGGGCTAACTTAGGCAACAACAGCCTTGCTTGGCGGTGGTTCTGTGCACCGGATTTTGGCCAGGTTAAAACGTTGGAGTGCCACTGAAAACCGGCTCGTGCCAGCACAAGCTGGTGACGTGACCTCACCCCCACCAGATTTGGTTGCCTTTGGCTAGGTGGGCAGGAGATCAAAGAAACCAAATAAGTACTAGCGAGAACAAAGCGTCTCCACTCAGGGTCCCCTTCCGTGCAACCAGGACCTGTTCTTGATTATCCTAGCGCGCAGGACACTTGATAGGGGTCTCAAGCTACAGAAAGCACCATTTTAGATAGAATAACTTCTTAACTGTTCAGGAAAAAAACTTCTTAACTGTTAGAACAGTACATTAAGAGAGCCCATGACCTTTGGGAGGTGGCGAGCGCTGCAATGCCGCAGCCCTTCAAGGGGCATTTAGGCAACCCCCTGGCAGATATCCCATGATCTGGATTCCTGTATGGAGGAGGAGGGGGGTTAGACTTGATAGCCTTACAGGTCCCTTCCAGCTCCATGATCTTAGGATGTTTGGTGTCTAACCTCTTTAAACCGCCCACTTCCAATCTGCTTGAAAAACTGTGCATGCCTGCCCACCCACCCACCCCTCTTGGTCTCACATCGCCAGAAGAATTGGCCTGTGTAGCCTTGAGCATGCATGCATGCATGCATGCATGCAAGCAAGCAGGCAGGCAGGCAGGCAGGCAGGCAGGTAGAAGCCGTATAAAAATATACAATAAATGCCCTAAAAGATATGTACAGAATTGGACTAAACTTTGCATCCTTGGCAGGAAGTTGTTCCTCTTAAAGTGTCTACCTCAATGGCTTCAAACCACCACCACCTACTCATTGTTGTATTTTGGTGGTAGTGGTGGTGGGGGGTTGTGCTTAAACTGACTTACAGCTTTAATTTTACTGGACCTCATTTATGGTTTGCGCGACTCATAACAAAAGCTCACTAAAACAAAAATCCTTTGGCTTCCCGTTATTGCAGGGAAACCAGGAGGACTGCATCGGCCAAACCCCACACCCCAAACCTTTCTTTCCTGTTCCTACCCTTCTTCCTACGGCTGCTTGTGCGGCCAACGGGGAAAAAAATGGGTCCACTCAAGGCAGGGGTTTAAATGCATTTTATTCTGTGGGAAAGATGACTCAGCCAATGGGAACCGGCAGAGAAGGGCTTAAACGGGGGGGAAGAACATCTAAACATTCACACAATAGGAAAAGTACATGACAAAATACACCCAAGTTTCCATTTGAGAGGCATTTTTCTTTCTTTTATATATAAACAACCCGCGGCAAAGCTTGGCCAGGATGAGAATGCTGATGGGAATTGGAGGGATGTGATGGAAGTGAAGCAGACAGATTTTCCCATCTTGGCTTGTAAGCCGTCAAATCATTCAGCAGCAAATGCCAACTTCCAGGGGATGCCCCTCGTTCCCAAGACAAGAATCCGTCCTGCTAAAACACGCCAGAGTGCTGTCTTTCTTCCTGCAGTAGCTCCGGGGGGTGGGTGGGGCGTGGGGGCAGCGGGGTTTTTCTTTGACAGAAATGGAGAAAGGGCTCTGCCATCTCGCAGGGCTGCCACAGCGTGGGTCCATGCCCTGGCTACCTGGCCACGGCCTTTCTGCTGAGCCTGTGGGGACGAAATCTGGTGCAGAGAACAGGAACAGAGGCATGGGGGGGGGAGAGAGAGCACCCGTCCTAGCGATTGGGCCTTGTGAGGCGTCCAGGCAGCCCTTGGTCCCTTGGATATTCCACACCCATCCACGGAGGCCCTGTTGGCAGCTTGGCATATCCTGGCGCGCGCACGCGCACACACACACACACACACACACACACACACACACACACACACACACACACACACACACACACACACACACACATGCATCTCTTCACCTCTCAATAAAATCAGCAAGAGTCTTGCTTACTTTGGCATTCCTCTTACGGAATTTGGTAGTCTGTGTTGCCTTGATCTGCACACTGGTGGAGAGCCATTGTTCCAGGGCAGCATCTTATGTTGTGGTTCTGAAAAGGTTCCTTTTGGGGAACACAGAGGGATAGAAATATTTTAAATTAAATTAAAAAGGGCTAGCCCACCTTCATGAGTCAGCCCTTTGGCAACCCGGGTCAGGATGGGCTGCCTCCGTGGTGACAAAAGGCCCTCTGAAACGGTGGATCTTTCCAGAAACCGATGGCCGTGGCAAGAGGAAAGATACGGCTGCCAGGCCTCACCGGGGGCTGCCCTTCTTGCCCCACACCTGGGACCCCTCCCGTGAAACTGGCTGCCCCCCCCCCATCGGTCCCACTCTCCACCCTGTTCTTCTGCTTGCCTTCTGTATCTATCCCCTCTTCAGCTGCAGTTGTTGAGTGCGCAGGTAATTAAGTGTGGAAGGCAGATGGCAAGGGTTTCGTTTTAAAGCGGCGTGCCATTAAGATAAGCTGCTGGTTGGCAGATCCCTTTAAGGGTGCTGGAAAGGGTGGGTGGGTAGGAAAAGGGTGCTGAGACTGGTGTTATGCCTGAAGGGGCTGGGCTTTCTCCATCGGGCCACCCCTGGCCCTCGGCAACTTTCGTTTTCCTGCCCTGTGCCAGCGGCTTGGCTCTTTTTGGGGGGCTCCTGCCTACCATCTCCACAAAATCAACTCTGTCCAGAGAGGGGGCTTCCTCCTGGCACCACCCAAGCCCACCTTTCATCAGCTATGGTTGAAGAGCTGATGAAAGACAGCACGGGAGAGGATGGCAGAAGAGAAGCAACCATTTGCCGTTTTTGAAGGTTTTGGAAGGAAAGTTCCTCTCTCCCCGAAAAGAAGCAATAAAACCCGCTCCCACCTTCAATAAAACACTCTGAGCTTCCACAGCAACCTTGCTCCGCGCTCTCTCTGTGTGCTCTTTTCCACTAAACCCTACATCTCCGTGTTCATCTGGTGGATTAATTGGCCCTCGTTAGAGATGTCTGGATCAACCAAACATATTGAAATGAAACACGCTGGCTGGTTTTCCTCCCATGGAACTGAGAGCAGCCACCGAGCGAACGCCAGCTGTTTTCACATTGCAGGGCCTTGTGGAGATCAAGGAACAGGGCGGGGAAAACACAGGGATGCATAGAGACGATCTGAGTCTAAAAGTTTGTGACAGCCCGTGAGTACGTCCAGCCCTTGATTAACCTGCTGTGATGTCGTGGCATGCTTTCACAAGGCTTCTTCCTCCACGGACAACCACTAGTAGTTGTAAGCAGCAAGAAGCACTGCCCACGAGCAGCTCCCTTGGGTCATAAAAAGCTCAGACGAGATGCTCAAGGGAATACATGTTTTCCTCTCATTAACAAGAAACCCCCTTGTGGCAACAGGGACTTCCTGACCTGTTCCTCAGCAGTCGGGCTAGAAAGTAAACCTGCGTTTTCCTCCAGCATTCAGTCACAAAGCAAAGTATGTCCAACACAAAATGCATAAGCTAGGAAGAGCATCGGTGGTGACAAAGAGACCTCTTTCATCACTTGAAAGAGCAGTGCTTCCAAAAACAGGCTGAGCAGAGACGAACGCCGCTATGTCCCAAGAAGTCCAGTTCTGGAGCGACAGTGTGACCTTCTGCCTCTTTTTTCTTCTTCTTCACAACAGCCCTCCGAGGCCTGCAGGCTGAGAAAGAAAGACCAGAGCCCCCTGCCTTCAAATCCACCAGAACTTGGGACCCAAATTAATCACTGGGGGAGGGGCAGCCTGTCTGCCCTGTGGGGAGGCTGCCCCATTGCTCCGTCCCACCTTCTGGGGTTTGGCCTCTCCCCCTCCGATTCAACCTGGCCTCTTTCCCCTGTGCGTTTGCTGATGACACCCCTCCTCCTTCCTTGCAATAACACAATTACTTACCCTTCTGAGGAACTGTCAGTGTTGGTAAACTCCAGCTGCTAAACTGCATTACACGGATCTCTCCTTAACACCCTCTGCAGTTTATTAATAGTTTATTGATCCCCAAGCCCTATCACTGGAGGAGAGGTGAGGGGGATAAACCACCCCAAACTGAAGGAGAAGAAGCTTCATTCCACTTCTCTCTCCGCCAACCCTGTCACCCCCCCTCCCATTATCTGAATCCTGACTACTAACCAGACAGCCGATCAATGGGGCTCAATTCCCAGGAGGAAAATGCTCTCCTGTCTGCTTAATCCACTTAAGAGCAAGAGGGCAGCCCACGGGGAGCTGAGAACACCAAGGGTGGGGTGGGGTGGGAGGGAGGCCCGTGTCAAGTACAGCCCTGTGGCATTCGAGGGTGGAGGGGGGAGGCTGTAGAGTTCTCAATGGCAGCCTTCTGCTGCCCAACCAAAAGGCACAGCTTCGCCTCCCTGTGTCCACATGAAGTGGCACCCTCGTGCCTCCTGAAGGACACCTGCCAAGTGGGACTCAGGATGCGTCTGACTCAGAATCCTGTTTCTACTTGTGGACAGAAAATGATAAGTAATAATAGAAGAGTCTCCTAGGGACACAGAGAAGGTCAGGGGAATATCTGATCCAGGATCCGTCCATCCATCCATCTATCCATCCATCCATCCATCCATCCATCCATCCAACCTTCCTTCCTTCCTTCCTTCCTCCCTCCCTCCCACCCTCCCTCCCTTCCTTCCTTCTTTCCAATCCAAATTCCCAACCAAGTTCATATAATTCAGAGCAAGTTGTATGACATTTAGATCGATGGGGAATGTCCAGGATCAGTCCCAAGGCGAAGCAAACCTAATTTATCACCAGATTAGACTCCACTTCCGTGGAGGTGGCAGGCCATGCTTGAGAGTTGCTCTCCCCCAGGCTGGGACTGGTTTTGCCCACAGAGTTCAGCACCATGGACAGCTCTTGTCACCTTTGCTCCCAGTCCTTCAGTGGCTTCACTGCCCCGGGTGGTGAAACCAGAGCTCAGTCTCAACCTCTTCTCCAGAATGTGCTGCTTTTCTTTTCTCTCCTCTCCCCTCCTTTTTATTTTATTTAAACTTTCTGAGATCTGCTCAAACTTTGTCTGCTGGTTGGCATTTCCTTCCACAGCTCGGCTGCCTTCCACCCTGTGCCAGGAATGTTTTCAGAGCCGGAGAGACCTCTGTTTCCCTCCCCTCTTGTCCTTGGCCTGGATGTAACATGGCCTCCCTCCCTCCCTCCTTCCCTGCCCTGCCAAAACTTGTGCTCCCCTGGGGGCCCTGTTTTCTTTGATTAACTTACCGTCTCCATCCCCACCAGCGGGCTCCTGCAATCTTGTCTTTTTCTTCCAGGGAGCCTTCATCACTGCTCTCTGCGGTGACTCATTTTTTAAAGTTCCTGTTCCAAATTGGTCTCTTGCAACGAGGTAGGGGCACTTTGATTTTCCTGTGACTTTTCCACCACCCCCGGTGACCTCCTCGGCGCTCCTTCCCCTCCCCTCTCCTTAGACCTGTTTTTAATTTAAAGTTTTGTCACTTGATGAATTTAATACCAGAGCAGAGAAATGTCACCGCCAAGCACTGAAGGGAACAGGCATCAATGCCTCCCTTGGCTTTACCGCCAACTCCCTTCTCAGCTGCTGGTTTGGCCTAATAATTTTTTTTCCTTTTTCTTGCCTCCTCCTTCTCTGTTTCCCCCACTTCCATTTGGAAACAAAGGCCCTGGTTCTTTGCAGACGTTCCGTCCTAATGGCTTTTCTCAGACCTCATCCTCTCCCTGGGGGGGGGGGTCAGTGGCCTGGAGGGGCTACCCCCACTTGATGCCATTGCTTCCTCTGGTTCTCTAAATCCCTGCCCAGATAACTCCTGGATCCTAGCTTCTGGCATCCATCCTGTCCAGTGGAAGCCATTTAAAAATAAGGGGGGGTAGGGTCCCAGCACACATCTTCATCTTTAGGAGGGTGGCAACAACAACAGGTGTGATGGTACATTGGTGGTGAATTGTACCAGGGGTCTACTGGATAAAGTCACTCCCTGTAGTGACACCTGGAACAGAAGCTAAAACAATCACAGCTATAACTGCACACATGGCCTTCTTTTTCCCCAGTTTTTTTTATCCACCTACCCACCCCAGAATTTTGGCTTAGAAACCCAGGATGCACAGAAACACCTTTATTTATAATATTTATAATTTAAAAAATATTTCCTACTGACTCTCTCCTTTAAAAAGGACCCAAGAATGGCTTACATCATAAAAAGCTGTTTTTAAAAGCTAAAAAACCTTGAGCACTGAAACGGAGGTTTCCTCCCAAGAAGGCCCAGTGGAGAGCTGCCTGTTGTCTGCTCTCCCCGTTGTCCATGGCTTCAGACAACTGATTCCACGTGGGAGCCCTACGTGGACCCCTAAGCGCAGGAGGTCATTCCTTCTGACGTGACCTTGGGGGACATTGTGTGACCAACGCAAGCAGCGATGCCTCGCGGGTCCTCAGACCTCTGTCTCTTTTCTGCCCCTCCAGGCTCCCTGAAGTCCGGATTTCAGACAACGGTCCCTACGAGTGCCACGTGGGCATCTACGACAGGGCCACCCAGGAGAAAGTGGTCCTCGCGTCCGGGAACATCTTCCTCAACGTGATGTGTAAGTAACAGATCCTGCCGATCCCCACCATTGCCAAGCTAGGCTGAAATAACGAGGCGACACGTTTGTCTTGGTTTAAAATGGCTTATTAACATAAAAAACAGGGTTTTAAAAGCTATTAAAACTCCATTAACTTTTTAGGGAGGGTCTGAGACGTAGCGCAATAAGGTCAAGGGATTGAATTTATTAGGTCCCATGTTGCAGGACTTTAGTGCAGGCGTGTGTACAGTGCCGCCTGGAGACAGTAACATGGGCATCCCCCGCTTACCAATTGTTGGCAGCCCTCTTGATCATGTTGGGGTTGTTGTTAAAGCGCAACTCTACTACCTAATCAATTTATTAATTGAGGACTGCCGTGGACCTTGGGACTATTAATATCGAATAGGGATCTATTGATCAATTTTATATATTGCGCTACCCGCCAAATTGTGACCGGGTATGGTTAGAGCCCCTCTCCAACATGTGTATCTGGGATGGGCGAAAACCTGCCACTCACGGCCAATCAGAGTGACAGTCAAAATTTCCCATCCGGCCCCAAAGGCGACCAGCAAGCATCACCAGCACATTCAAGTAGTGGAGGGAGGGCGGGGATCCAGCTCTGAACCGGCAGGCGATGGGAGGCAGGGGTCCTTATATGGCCGCGCAGCTGGGGTAAACTACGCGAGCTGCGTAGCCAACCATCGCCTGCCTTCAGCCAGCCGGCAAAGCCGCCCCTGCGCCACACAAGACAGTGCGGGGCAGCCATAACCACCAATGATGCACCTCCTGGATGTGTTGGAGCAACAAATCCCATCAGGTGCAGCCAGACCGGCCCTTTCTGAAAACACAGGTGGCCCAGGGGAGCATTTGGGTGGCTTGCGTTTGTCCAGGGGGTGTGGGGTCACCAGCCCCCTCAGCCTGGCCCTTTGCAGGGAAGGATGAGTGTAGGGACTCTCATTTAACACTACACTTCATCACTGGCCGAACAAAAACTCACAGCTCTGTGTGTGTGTGTGTACAGCTATTTCTCTGAACTTCTTTGCTGGGGGGGGGGGTGTCAGGAAGGCTTGGTCTCTTCATTTCCTCCCTGGAGGTCTGAGCAGACCAGGTATTCCGAGTCCCTTACACACCCATCGGATCAGCATCCCTCCCCTTGCTTTTGCGCATCCAATTAAACCCTTCAGTCACTCAACCATGGGCCCTTCATTCCGCCTGAAAGCCGCCACCTCGTGCTACCTAAGGCCAAACGGGAAAGGGTTGGGTCTAAAATAATAATAATCACGGAATAATAATTCAGTGTAAAGCTTTCCCTGCCTGCAACCAGGCCCAAATGGAGAAATGTTGCGATTTCCATCTGTTTAGAACGAGGAGGGGGAGAGATGTACAAACAAGGTGCAGTCCTCGGCTGGCAGCGCCCAAAGGAAGGAAGGAAGGAAGGAAGGAAGGAAGGAAGGAAGGAAGGAAGGAAGGAAGGGGGTTCTCTGGGAAATCTCCGGGGGTTGCTGGATCTGGGCCCCAGAAGGGATGGCTTCAGCTGCCGGGCTCAAGGCTTCCGGAATTCACTGCTTTCTTCCCAAAATGGCACGTCGGGCTTTTGAGCATCCTTCCTCGCAGTGCCAAGGTAACCGTGGCGTGTGCCCAAGTGCCTGTTTCAAAACAAACAAAAGAGGAGGTGGGGCTGTCGCAGAAATGTGTGCCAAGGTCTAAACGCCAGCTGTCCTCCCTCTGCCCGGATCCTGGAGAGGGCACCTGGATGGCGACGGAGTCAGCCCGTCCTGCGTGTGCTGGTAGCCGAGAGGCCAAGCCAACCTCTTTGCTCTTTTCCCCCCTAGGGAGCCTCGCGTCAGGGCCAGCCGTGCCAGCACGGAACAGATGTTCCTTGCGATTTGTGTTTGGTGAGCAGCTCCACCGGCCAGGGGGAGGCCTGGCACTGACCAATGAGCTGCTCCGTGGCTGGCCGGGTGGAGAGGCAGGGAACGGCTGGTTCAGCACCAGCTGGTGCCGCTTTTTGGACCTCCTGGAGCCGGCCTAGGGTTGCTCCCAGGAAGCCGACACATCTCGCTTGCTCGAGAGAGCTATGTTGAGATCGCCCTCCGCTGCCGCCCCCTGTGGGCAGCTTTGGAACTTCAGGGTGGCTCACTGAGATATAATATACCATATTTAGACTCTCTGCTCCTCCTTCTGTGTCAGGGTCACCCCCTTGGGCACAAAAACCAGAAGCAACACCCAAACCCTCAAGCCCCGTGTCAGCAGAGGTGGGCAGGTGAGGGCAATTCAAGACCCTCGTTCCCTGGTGTGGGGGTCCTCCCTCCCCAGCATGGCTTTGATGTTGGGGGTGGGAGTGGGGAGGGGAGAGAGGTTTTGGCTATCAGCATCCCCACCCCACCTCCTGGCTAGGAAGGATGCCTCCACAACCCTAGGTTTAAAAACCAAACAAAGCAGAGCTGAGCTTTCAAAGGGGGGGGGGGTTTCTGCCGCCTGGATGACCCCTTCCCCTCCTCCTCCTCCTCCTCCTCCTCTGTTGCTTGGAGAAAAGCCCAGCGCCATGTACGGTGGTTGCCATAGCAACCAGCCCATTGGCGTGCCTCTATCTTTCCTCCATCCCTTCCCATTATTCTCTCCATGTCGTTGGACTAACACTTGGAGCCTTTTAGGGTGCTCGTTAGGCATCTCCCTGGCTGGTCCCTTCTCCTGCCGTGGTGGCCCTCCGTGTCCTCCCAGTTCCCAAAGGTCCCTGGAAGGAAAGAGAGGAGGCAGGGGTCACACAGAAAGGGACACCTCCCTCCCTAAGTCCCTGGCTTCAATCCCATTCCCGGTGGGTCCCGGCGGGGATGAAACCTCCTTGGGATTAGGGCCACACCACGTAGAGATGGGCACGAATCAAAAAAATGATGTTTAGTTTGTCGTTTGAAGGGTCCGTTTCGATTTGTTTCCATTTTTCGTGAATTTTTGCAAAAAAATTCATTTTCGTTTTTGTTCGTTTTGTTACCGTTTCATTACCATTTATTTCATTTTATTGTGATTTTTTAAGCATTTAAAGCAGTTCACTGTATTGCAGTAATGGAAACGAAACGCACGACAAAATTTCCGGTGTTTCTGTTCGTTTCGTTTCATTTTGGAGACAAAATTTCTTTTGTTGTATCGTTGTATAATGAAACGAAAACATGAAAACGGAAATGAAAAATTGTTCATTTTGTGCCCATCTCTAACACCAAGAAGGGAGACCATCGGGGGCCACAGAGCTCTATTCCTACTTCTCCTGGATGAATTACGGAAGGGATGCCCTCTATAACCAGGCGCCTTAGGTGTGTTTTCAGCTACTCCCATGATCCATCTCCAGTGGTCTTAATAGCTGGGGCACATGGGAACTGCAGTCCACAAAACCCAGAGGGCCCCAAGCAGAGGAAAATTGCTGGGTAGATCCTTCAGAGGGGGTTAGTCTTTACAAGAATTACAGGCAGAAATCAAAGAAAAACAAAACAGAACAAAAGACACAAAACATGTGGCACCTTAAAGACTAACTTGCATATTTTAATGTAACGTTTCGTGGACACATCCACTGTTACATGTCTGAAGAAGTGGATGTGTCCACGAAACGTTACATTAAAATATCAAAGTTAGTCTTCGAGGTGCCACATGTTTTGTGTCTTTTGCTTTGCTTTGTTTTTCTTTGATTTCTGCCTGCAATGGATGGATCCTGTTGCTTACATTTTTGCCCCACCTTTTTGCATGCAAAGCCTCTCAAAGCAGATCCCAACAGAGAAATAACAATCCCGAGGTGCCAGGTTGCTTTTCTCTAGATCTCGATGGGTCCCCTCTAAGGACGGACAGTTATGGGATCAGCAGTCCAAAAACCCAGAGAGCACTCACTGGCCTACCAAGGGGGGGGGTCGCAAGAGGTGTGGTCCCAAAAGTAACTTTTCCAAGCTCCAGGTTCTCCTTCTACCCCAACTCCCAACTCCAATCCCTGTGGAGAGATACCCCTCCCCTGTGCAACTGAGGACAGGTGGACCTGCCGGATCCAACACTTTGTGATCTTCTCATTGAATGAAATAAGCAAAGAGAAACACAGTTCTTGTTTCCCATTCTGCAGAAGTGTTAATGGAAAGTGCTCTCTCTGGTTCCTTCCATAAATCAGGAAATGGCCTTTTCCATGGTCCCCTCAGGTACGGTTAGCCTTCGCAGCCTTCCCCTCCTGTTTCGGGTCTCATTGCCCCCCTCCACGTTGTCTTGATTGCCCCCCGGGTGCCAAAGAGAGGCTGGTGACCCACCGCTTCCGAGTCGGATCTCTCTAGCCTCTCCAGCTAAGAAAAGAATAATTCATTTCCTAATAGAAAGCCGGGTCCCAGCCGAAAGATGTAATTAAGCAGCAGAGCTCTGGGGAGAGGCCTTTCCATCATAAAACGTCACCATAAATACCGAGCCAGCCTGTCCAAAGGAGGGCATTGGAAGTCTCAGAGCTACGACTCCGTGCCCGGTCTTTCTTCAGCCGCTCCGCTGGCTGGTGTCCTTTCCTAGAAGCAAAGAGGGCTAGAGTTGGAAGGATCCTTGGGGGGGGGGCATCTTGTCCAACCCCACAATGATCCCTAGATCTTCCAGCTCTGGAGTGATCGTTTTCCGTGTCGGGAGGTGTATCTTTTGCTGTTGGCGGTGCTTTACAATTACAGGTAGAAGCACAAGATGGGTTGGTTTGTGCCTTTTTGACACCCCACCCCCCACCCCACCAGGCTTTCTTGGCATACCTGCTTACCTTGATAAAGGAACCCCCTTTGGGCTTGGTGGGATACTCCCTCCATTGTTAAAAGGACTTTTCTTCTCATGCAGGAGGCAAAAAAACTTGCAGGAGTGAGAGATCTCTCTTCCTATGCTGCCTCAGCATATGGGCATCATAAAAAGTCAATAACGAGTAATTTTGGGTGAGAATGATTTGCGCGGCCGGCGTTTGCATCAGAGCTGCTTTTCAGGGCTCCCTCCAACCTGACTGCTATGGAAGGCGGTGGGAGTAGCCAGCTCTGGCGTTAGCAGGGCTGTGAATCCCCTTCTGGGTTTTATTCAGAGCTTATATACCATCTGCAAGGGGCCCCGAACCTATTTGGGGAGTAGCTTTAAGCCCACCTGTAAAGTTTGGCCCAAAACCCAGAGTGGGCTAAAGCCCTGGGCTTGGGACTTTGCAGACCCAGGCTTTGCTGACTCCTCAGTGGTCCTACCATGCCTAGCTGTGCCCTCTCTGTCCAGATGGGCCCCCAAGGGCCCTGCTCCCTCAAAGCAGGGGGAGACGTAGGGGTCACCTTCTCTTCCTATAGGCCCCTACCTCTCCCCTGGTCTCCCAGCCTCTTTTGGCTGTTGCTTTTTAAATTCCTTTCCCAGCATCTCTCTGGTGCTTGGCCCCTGAGCCTCCATTAAGCCATGGGGGGGGAGAGAGAGACGGAGCCCACGGCACCTGCCGGTGAGCTCGGGAGCCCCTATTAAAATGGAAAGCCCTTCCAGGCAGTGGTCCTTGTTCAATCTCAGCAGCTTTAAACTTACAAGGCTCTCTGTAATGAGGCAAAGGACCCTGCTGGGGTAGTTTTCCCCAGAGGGAAGCCGGGAGAACTCTAGAGAAGGCTTAGTGCCAGCATGCTGGGTTCGAACACACACACACACACATGTGCATGCGGTTGTTCTTTTAACCAGCGTGTGTTTTAGTTCTTCAAAGCAACTTACCCAGCTGTGTGGTGCAGTTCTGACTCAGACCGCGGAGGCTTTTGAGCAGAATTTGGTAGGGCCAGGGAATCCACACTGGGTTTTCGCCTGAACTTTACAGACTGGAAATTTAGGGCAGGGGGCGGCACAGGTGAAGCTTTTGTCTTTGCCATATCATGACACTTCCCCGCCCGAGGGCCGTCCAAACACTTTGTATTTGGTTTCGCAAAGCCACGCCGAACGGCTCAGTTCGGACACGGCCTTGTCTCTGCGCCCGTGCCTGGCATTTGTAGGGCGAACCGAGCACAGGAAGGAAAATTAAAACTCCAGAATGCCTAATGCCACAGGGTAACGTTGTACAGAGGAGGGATCAAGGTGGGTGACTCCCCCAGCAAGCGATGGCGTTATGCCCTGAAACCAAACTTTCATTGTCTTTAATGCCGAGTCTTTCGTAGCTGCAAATGTTATTAAGCGGGCATAAAAACCAAACAAGGCCCAAATTCCCAACTGGCCCTGGGGGACAAGGGCCTGCTACATCCCCTGGCTCCCGGTGCCAGCAGACACTCCTGGGGGTCTGGTGCACCACTCCTCTGTCCGGCGTTTCCTTCCAGCGGAAGCATGGCACCAGCCCCTGCCGCTGGTGGGCAGCGTGGAAGAGTGAGAAGACTCTGGATTGATGGACACGACAGACCCGGGGCTGTCTGCAGAGTCTCTCTCCCCCCCCCCTCCCCTGGCGCGAGGCTGGGGGAAATTTTCTCTCTCCTCCATAACGAGATGCTGACATCTCCCAGGTCACTCAAGGATGGTTTACACCTCTCCTGTCTGTGGTGAGCTATATTTAGCCGTCTCGGCATTAGGTAAAGTTTCCAGGCTGCACCTTTAATTGTTGGCGATGTACCTTGGTGGCTCACCCACCCACCCCGAGCATTTAAGGGATGGTTTGCGGGAGCATCAAAGGTTCCCGGTGTGGCCGTGGGGATTGGCGCCGAGTCCAGACAGAAGGGCTGGTTTAATAAGACGAGCGATGCTCTCGGCTGACATGAGACACGGCCGGTCTCTGAGGAGTGGCCGTGTCAGCTGCTCAGAAGGAGGTAAACAGAAGTGTCACTTTGCTTGTTAGCAATTGTCGGGAAAGCCTGGCGGGCCAAGAAGGCAGAGGAAGTCTGGGAGCTCGTGCCCCACGACAGGCCCCTTCCTTTGCAAAACAGAACCTGGAGAAAGTCGCAAGGCTGCCCCTCGGGGATGGGCTGCCATGTCTTTCCATGTGATTTTGGACTCCTGGCCCAGCGCCCACATCTCTCTCCTGGCATCTGGGAGCCCGCCTAGCTGGCTTCACCTCAGGAGGACAGTTTGGATGGGAGGAGCGGCCAAGGAGTGAAAACGAACGCTCCTTGAGCTGGTGACCGTCAAAGGGAAGATGGAGGAGAGCCCTTTGGGGGCCTCTGTAGCTGCCAGCATTAAGCCGAAGGCTGGGGGGGGGTCAGAAAGGATGTCCTATTGAAGAGGGAACAGGTTTGTTTTCCATGGCTTCAGAGACTAGGACTCGGGGCAATGGTCTCAAACTACAGGAAAAGAGATTCCATTTGAACATTTATAGGAAGAACTTAATGACATTTAGAGCTGTTTGGCAGTGGGATAGGCTGCCCCAAAGGAGGGTGGTTGAGTCTCCTTCTTTGCTGGTTTTTAAGCAGAGGCTGGATGGCCATCTGTTGGAAATATTGTGAAGGGGTTCCTGCATGGCAGGGGGTTGGACTAGATGGCCCTTGAGGTCTCTTCCAACTCTAGGATTCTATGAACTCCTGTGAAACGAGGCACCCAGGCTGCAAAGCCGGATGAGTTATCCTTCCTGAATCTCTGTATTTCTTCTGGTGGGAAAAATGCATAAAACATCATCCTCCCAACTCGGACAGGAATATGAATCTTCCTGAGGCGCAGCTGTTGCTTCCCACCCTGGAACAGTTGCTCCGCTCCGTTATTTAAACCCCCGGCCAGCTTTCTTTGCACGGCCATCTATATCGTCCTCCCTACTTCATCATCAGTCCCTCTTTCTCCATTCATCTCTCTCTCCCGCATCTCTCCCGCACATTCTCCCCGGGACCATTTCTCTTCCCTGCCTCTCCTGTCCATCTTTCTCACGCCGTGACACAGATGTACGGCCGTTCTGTTTGGGATTTGCCTCCCGTTTTATGCAGGGGGAGGAGAAGCTGAGATATATTTTCAAGAGGTACGGCATGATAAAGCACAGCGTTTGGGGCGGCGAGGCCCTCGGAATCTCTTATGAGAAGAAGAGCCATCCGTTAGAACATTATGTGGACTCTGGAACAGATCAGGAAACAGATAGACTCGGAGGAGCTGGAAGGGGATACCCAGGGGCCATCTAGATGATTCCCAGCCCATGTCAGAAATCCCCAGGTAGCGCACCCTTGACGCTTGCATCCCACCTGGATTCTGGAAAGTTGGACAAAACAGAGTCCGCCACAAGAGCTCACAAGGTCCGGAGCCTGGGACTTCCTCACAAGCAGAGACGGTAGCATCGCCTGCCACCTCCTCGGGCATCGCTCTTCCCTCTGAGGTGAAGCTGCAGTCTTGGCAAGTGCCCAGAAATTATGGGATGGCTTTTCAATGCAACAGGCTCCTTGGATTGGGAGCACTGCCTTCAGCTGCCTTGGATTTGACCAAAGACCCGCTCCTGCCAGAGATGAAACCTGTTTGGGGTGAACGGAGTGCAGTTTTGGATTCTCCTTGGGGTTATGCAGCTGCAGGGAAGAGCAAAAAGCGACAGCCCCTCTACCCTTGAGGCATTTGTCCCCGTCCTGTGGGAGGTGTCTATCTTTAAAATTGCTCTTGGGCATCTCCTGGTTTCGTTTGTCCGGTGCCAAACAGCAAAAGCCCCGCATCACGGCCACATGGACACAGGTCCACGAGCCAGCCCCTGCCTGTCGTTTGAGCTGCTGGAGTATTTTTTAAACCTGATGGATGCAAAAAAAGAAAGAAAGAAAGAAAGAATTGGAGGTGTCTATAGTGTGTGTGTGTGTCTCTCTTTGTGTGTGTGTGTGTGTGTGTGTGTGCTGATTGGCCAGGTGGTGCCGTTGTGGTGCAAGGAGTCCCACCGGAGAGCTGGACTCAGGAACGAAGTTCACAGGCTGTCGCTTGGCATAAATCAACCGAGCCCCCTTAATCCCGGCTTAGTCGGGCTGCTGCATTTACCAGCTGTGGCTCCCAACCTGCAGAGTCTGCCTGGTCCACCCACACACACATACACCCCCCACCCCCCAGGAAAGGCACGTGCGTTCTTCTCCAGCCGAACCGGCCCGTTGGAGCTCCTCCTTGGCACGGTGGAAAGGGGGCTGGAGTTGCCCCCTATGGTGTACGGACACCCCTTCCCTGGCCTTGCCTTCAGCCTCTTCTCAGGGGCAGAATGCCACGACATGCCAGGAAGGCCACAAGGAGAGTGCTGCCGCCATGTGCCTAAGGGGGTGTCCCACCCGCAAGAGACCCGGCGAAATTAACCCGGCCTTCTTCTCCTTCTCCCCACCAGCGCCTCCCACGTCCATTTCGGTCATCGCTGCCGACACGCCGGCTCCATTCAGCCGCTACCAGGCCCAGAACTTCACCTTGGTCTGCATCGTCTCCGGTGGGAAGCCTGCCCCCATGGTAAGTTGGGGCGAAACGTCGGGTGGGGAAGGGGTCTGATGCTCTCCGCTGGGCGTCAGAGCTGCATTTATTCTCCTTGGACTCCTTCCCAAAGGAGGCTGTTCGAACTCTACCCCCTCCAGTTTGTCAGACTCCCAAAATGAAGGGTTGCCGGGTTATGCCTGATTTCCCGGCCCTTTTCTTTTAGGGTCAGAGGAAAATGTAACTTTCCCACCCACCGCAGTGGCAAATAACACCCGTCCTCTTCCATTGAGGGTCGGGTCAGATGATGATGGCTTGACTCCATTTGGAGCTGCCTTGAGTTTTTCCATTGTTGTTTCGGTTCCCTTCCAGGGTTGTAACAATCTCCCTCCCTCTCTCTCTAAATAACATCCTCCCAAGAGGGTGCTTTTAACGCAAAATACACCCAAGAGACGCACCGTGGGAGGCCAGGGCTGGGGAGGTCCGGAGGCTCTGCGGAATCATTTCTGCATATTCATTCTGAGCTTTGGAAGCCTTCAATTTTATTTTATTTTAAGGAGAGGGGGAAACATCGAGGGCGCGGGGGAGGGGGAGGCTGCTCCTTCCTTCGTTGGTATTCCTCCCCCCCCCTTTCTCTCATCTCCAAACCGTTTCTCTGCAAACATTCCTGGGGGCCGTTTCATTACGCCACGACATCTCCATCTTAAAAGAGGCTTTTTAGAGAAAGGAGACAATCATCCTACACACACACACACACACACACACACACACACACACACACACACACACACACACACACACACACACACACACACACACACACACACACACACACACACACACACACACACACCTGCCTGCATACCAGAATCCTTTTTGCCTACTCAATGCAACAAATGCTGGAGCTGTCCCGCTGGTTGTGGGGGCAGGAAGCAGAAGGGCCCCACCCATGCCATTTTCTCTTGCAAGGTAGACGCTTCGCATACAGCCCCGTGGCGCAGTGGTTCAAAGCCTGCACTGCAGGTAAAACTGTGCTCACGACCTGGGGGTTCAATCCCAGGTAGCCGGCTCAAGGTTCACTCAGCCTTCCATCCTTCCGAGGTCAGTAACATATGTACCCAGCTGGCTGGGGGTGGGGTGGGGCAATGTGTAGCCTGCATACTGCAATTAAAAAACTGTAAACTGCCCAGAGACTACTTGAAGTGGTATAGGGCGGTATATAAGCAGAACACTTTGTTTAAGATCTCATAGTGCAGTGGTTAAATGCCTGTCCTGCAGGTAAAAATGTGCTCACGACCTTGGGTTCAATCCCAGGTAGCAGGCTCAGGGTTGACTCAGCCTTCCATCCTTCCGAGGTTGGTAACATGAGTCCCCAGCTTGCCGGGGGGGGGGGAGAGATGTGTAGCCTGCATACTGTACTGCCCAGAGACTACTTGAAGTGGTATGGGCGGTATATAAGCAGGCCACTTTGCATTGCTTTCTTAAAGGCTGCCCCCGGTTCAAATTTGCCCAGCATCTTTTCTGAAAGTCAGTAGTAATAAAGGGGGATTGAGTGGGATCCAACCCCAAGGTGGAATATCTTGGCATGCCAGAGGCTGGTAACCTAGGAATCCTTTCTCTACTTTAAATCTCATAATAGCACACAAGCAACATGACTTAAATCTCAAAACAGCACACAAGCAAAATAACACACAAGCAGGCTCTCCTCCCCCCCCCACACACACACATACACACACACATGGAGAGAGAGAGAGAGAGAGAGAGAGAGAGAGAGAGAGAGAGAGAGAGAGAGAGAGAGAGAGTCTTCCCCGCCTGCTATTTTTTTAAAACAGAGATTAGAAAGTGTTAGAAGTTTGTGAAGATCAAACAGTGGTTCCCCCACCAACCACCATTGGCCTAAGAGAGAGAGAGAGAGAGAGAGAGAGAGAGAGAGAGAGAGAGAGAGAGAGAGAGAGAGAGAGAGAGAGAGAGAGAGAGAGATCAACTCCACACAGACCGGTCTCATGCCTCCTTCTCCGCCTGCAGGTGTACTTCAAGAGAGATGGGGAGCTGATTGAGGTGGTGCCACTGACGGACCCCCCGGTCAACGTGGCCGGGCTGCACGACGGCCAGGCCTCTCGCAACCTCTTCCATCGGGACATGGACGACACCAAGATGCAGCGGTCGCTCTCCCTGCTGGGCGTGGAGGACCAGGGCGGCAGGCCCTCCACCGAGGACCCCTTGAAAGGCCTCACCCTGGACCAGGGGCTTCTCTTTGGCCCGGCCACCGAGGCCATCCCAGAGACTGTGGTCAGCCGAGAGTTCCCCCGGTGGATCCAGAACGTGGACCCTGTCTACTACTTCCACCACACCCACATCCCCATCAGCGACGGCACCGTGGAGGTGCGGGCGATGCTCATGTGGACGCTTAACCCCCAGATAGACAATGACGCGCTCTTCAGTTGCGAGGTCAAGCACCCCGCCCTCTCCATGTCCATGCAGTCCGAAGTCACGCTGGGTAAGGTGGGGCCGATCCGTCGGGAGGGGAGGTCCCGGTTAGGCTGGGCCGTTTCTCTTTGCATCCTCCCCCACCCCCCAAGGATCCACCTCCATAAGGTCCTCCAGGATGTTGGCTGTGGGCTTGTTTGCTGAGGGGAGAGTTTTCCAAGCCCCCTTGGGTGGCTTCTGTAAATTTCGGACTAAAACGCCAAGCAAGGGGAAACATCTAGCTTCTGGTCCAACAAAGTGAGCCAAGGCCTGGCAAAGTCCCAATTCCACATGGACAGCTTGGTGAGGGGAGTTGGAGTTGGAGGGGGGTGAAGCCAGAGGAGAAAGGCAGGAAGCACCATCTAAGCTCTGGATTATGTGTGTGTGTGTGTGTGTGTGCGCGCGCGCGCGCGTGTGTGTGTTTATGTCAAGAAGGCCCGTGAGAGTCTGAGGGACCATGTCTGCACTTGGAGATGGGTGGGTTAAGGATGATGAGAAGATGATATCCAACATTCTTGCCCATCACCAAGGCCTGTCACCCTTGCCTGTGGCAAGCTTGGTTCAAGTACGCCACTGGTCCCGGGGTCCCCCTGCACCCGGGGGGCTGCCCTTTTGCTCTTGCCTTCCCAAGAGGGAAGAGTCTCCGTGCGGGTCCAGGGGGAAGCCCCTTGGAAAAGATCCCCCCCCCAGCATCTTGGCCAGGGGTGAAGAGGGTGGGTGTCTCCCCACTCTCTCCCTCTGGCTCTTCCTGCTCCCACTTTCATTACATCTAATGGTCTCCCTAGCCCATTACCAGGTACATGAGGCACTGAGCAACCCTACCCACCCCCAGGGCGGCTGACGTCTCCTGTCAGGCTTGAACGATGGCTCTCCCTGCCTGCATATTTATTTCTTCTTTTATTTTCGGCTCGCTCTGGCTTGCTTGTTCATTAATACGAAACACCCCGCCTTCCAACAATGTAGATTTTTCCAAAGCACTAGCGCAGACTCTTTCTCCTGACCTCCCGGCTGCCCTTTTTCTTGATCATCATTAACAAGCAACATCCAGGCTAATTAAGCTTCGCGGGGTTCCAAATCTGGCAGAATAAATGAAATTAGAATTTTCTCCCTGGTTTCCCCTCTTCTCAGTGCCACGAGGCGGACGGACTTTTCCAGGCTGAAATCAACCAGCCAAGAGCAAGCAGCCTCTCCTAAATCCCCCTCCCCCTTTTTGTTGGTAACAAGGGGGTGGCAGCGAAAGAGGGGTGGACTGGAGGGGGATGTGAGTCCCTCACAGCACAAGGAAACCCACTGGGGGACCTGGCCAGAATCATCCTTGCTTTTCTATCCCTGGCCTTCCAAACGAGGTTGCTGTGAGAATTGAAGAGACACGTATGCCATGAGTTCACAGGAGGAAACCACCCAGAGCAGAAATGGAAGAGAAATGTAATGAGGGTGGGCAACAAATAAGACAAGACAGGAGGGATGTTCCGGCTGCCACTGTGATCCTTCCCAGCTGCATGGCCTATGTTGGTCCCTCGTCTTTTCCCATAAACGGTCTCCCAGGGGGGAGAGAGACGCCTTCCTGAGCCCAACCAAGCCCAAAGGCCTTGAGAGCAGGATGGTGCCCCCCCAATCCTGAACCCCCTCCTGGAAAGTCCAAAGGCCCAGCACTGGGCTTGTTCCAAGAAGCACCTTCCCCGGAGGCTGTTATGAGCCTACAGCAACCCAACCGTCTCTGAATCCAAAGACCTCACATCCATGCGCCTCCTGTCTGCCTTGGCAGGAGCTGACCAAGGTGCTGAAATCCGTCGTTGTTGTGGTCAGGCCAAAAGCTGGAGCAGACCCGCTCCTCGCCGGCCTTGGGAAGAGGGCTGCCATATTTATGTCCTGCAGACGTTGATTTCAGGGTGAACACTGCCCAGTTTAGGCTGAAGCGAGGTCCTTTCATTGGTTTTGAGGCTGTCCTGATCTCCTCCCATCACTTCTTCTTCGGGGAGAACCTCACACTTCCACAGCTGCTCCTGACCCCTGAGCGTTTCCTTCTGCCTCCAAAGAGGAGTCCTGAGTCACTCTAAAGAAGTCATTAAAAAACCCTTTCGTGATCCATCTCCACCGCCAGCCTTGTTTCCCTCGTCTCTCCGGCTGGAGAAAGATGAGCTGGTGTTCTGAAAGGAGCAAATCCAGGCAGGAGTGCCCCCCCCCCGGATCAAGCCCTGCCTTCAGCTGTGCCTTCAGAAACGCCGCCATCACTTTTCCCATCAAAAACCAACATTTACATACTAAAGACAAAATATCTTTTTATGTTAATCCCCAGCGGAAACGCTGCCTTTGGCTGAGGGAGACGTAAATCTTACATGGCCGGGGATAATGGGACGCGGTCAGAGAGAGTCTAGGCTCAGTAACAGAGGAATTTCAAGCACCCACTTCCGTCAGCTGCTCTCCGATCCTTGGAGCGACCCCAGATTTCTGCTGAGGGTCTCTGGATGAGGTGGGCTGAGAGACAAGATGTGTCGTAGGCTCCCTGCCTTTCTCAGCCTTTTTCGGAAATTGTGAAAATAGCAGTTCCCTGTCAGTCCGGTGCCGACACATAAACAATTGGCAAAGCCCCTGCCCACTCTTGATGCCATCATGACAAATGCCAGTGGGAATGATTCCCTATCAATTATTCACTCCAGTATCCGTTACTCATCTGTGTCACCACGTGTCACTCGGTATTAAAGTAAGAACATAGAAAAAGCCCTGCTAGATGAGGCCAAGGCTCCCTCTAGTCCTGGATCTCCCAGGGGCCCCACCAGGGGCCTCTGGGAGCACAGAAGACATTAAGATCCATGTCTCCCTTCCTCTAACACTTGGAGGGACCCTCCTTCCAAGCCTGGAGAGAACACCTCTCCCCATCATGGCTGGTCATCAGCAAAGGACTGATTCTTTGCCGCCCACCACCCCAAGGCTGATGGGGAATTGCAGAGGCTAGGAAGGTGGATCTGTATGTTTCCCCTGCTGTAACATTGCCCGCCCACCCAAGCTTCCATTTTTGTTTCTTCCGTTTAACACGGGTATTTTTGCAATCCGTTCCTCATGATGTCCCCCACCCCCACCCCCGACACTCATTCCATCAAACCACCTTCCTGAGACACCTAAGTGACCTGTGGTCCAGTGCTGTTCAGCTGGCAGAGGTCCCTGGATCCAAACTCTGGCCTCTCTGGATGAGGCCAGGATGCCCTGCCACACTGTTAGCGGCCCATCTGAGTGGCTGAAACAGACTCGATGGGCCAACGGCTTAAATCAGATTCCTGCCTTCTCATGTTTTCCACCCCTTTCCCCTAATATATAATCGTTGGACTTTTTGGAAGGCTACCGTGCCAACGGTGGAGAAGTTACTTGCATTTGTCACTCAGACACATGGCTGTAGAAGCCTCGGCGTTGAAGTTCCCATTCCAAAATAATGCTCCGGTTTTTGGCCCGAAATCCACATTTTTGGCACCCAGCGCTCCCCGCCGTCTCTCTCTCTCTTAATTGGAGAACTGTGTCACAAAACTGGGTGAACGGCAGAACCCGAAAGAATAATTGGCTCGCCTCCTGCGCGCTCCATCAGGAGTGACGAACTAGGTCAGTTCATCTTGAACCCGCGGGCTAATGAGTCTCCACTCCTTTCTCTCATGCGGCCTGGACTTTTCGGAAGAGGGCGGACAGATTTTCATTGCAAGGTGGAAGATGATTCCAGCATGTTGGCTAGTTATCCTTGGGGTGTGGTGTGGGGGTGTGGGTGTGGGTGTGTAAGGAACAAATTCTGTCTTCTTGTCACCAAATAGCTACACAGGGGAAGAGCTGCCCGAGTCAAAAACAGGCCTGTCAAATTGCAATGCGGGGGTAGGGGAAATCTGGTTTCATTTTAATTAAGGCCACAATTTTGCTTTATATCCAGGGGCACACGGACCTAAGTCTGGTTGATGGGACTTGTTTCCCTGCCAATATGTGGAGGCAGGCCAATACGGGCAGCTTGCTCTGTCCTCAGACACAAGCCAGGATGAAACAGGAGAGTCCCACGTCTGGCTGTGGCTGGGAGAGAAGTGTCTGTGGCATCTTAAAAGACTCGCCCTTTTTTTTTAGGAGAGCAGATTTTCCAGGTGCCAAAGAAAACCAGCTGGCGTTGGCTGCAGTCCTTTTAAGTCCTGCTACAGCACAGCCGCCCTGGATCGTCCCCCCAACAGGGTTGAAAAGCAGACCTGCTTGCTTAGGTGTTCTTTTCAAAGCATGCCAAACACCTGGGTGGGTAGACAGAAAAACATTTGGGGGGGGGGTTGACCTGAGGAGGTTTGCACAGTATTTTCTGCTCTGACACCTGGTGTAGACGACATTTCACCCTCTCCGTCCTCAAACCGGCGTAACTGCCCTCATGTTTGTTTGTGCTTCTGAAACAAATGGTCAGAAACTGTTCTAAAAAAGAGGAAGAAATTAAAAGAAGCAGCCACAGCAAAGGGGTGAGTTGTCGTCACGAATGGCTTGACAAAAAAAAAAAAGCGAATGCGTGACAAACATAAAAGTGATGGAAGAAAGCAGTTGTTGTCTCATTCTCATGCTGGAGGCGATCCCTTTCTCCAGGTTGTGCAGGCGCTTAAAGGGCGATAGATGGTGCTGGTTGGGGCAGAGAGAGCGGTCTTCAGCTGTCCTGAAAGAAGTAGCTTTTCCAGGTGACCCCTGGCCTGTCGGATCCAGCTGGACGCTTTTTGCCTTGTGCTATTGGCTTTGTCCAAGTTCTCCCTCCTTGCCTTCTGCCTCTGCAGAGGTGCGGTGGGAGCAAGGTCCCTCGGGAATAAGGCTTGGGAGAGCTGCCGTTGCTCCTGCACCACTGAGGCCGTGCCAGAAACCAGGCAGGGGAAATGTTTGCTACCGTGACGGGACTAAGGACAGGTCTCCCCTCTTTTCTTGCAGTGGCTCCCAAAGGTCCCAAAATTATGATGACCCCAACCAGAGCGCGAGTCGGAGACACCGTGCGCATCCTGGTGCAGGGATTTCAGGTGCGTATGAGTCCCCCCACCCCACACCCCACCGCCCGGCCAAAAGGCTCCCGCCGGCCTCCGTGGGTTGGCTTTGAAGGCACCTGCCTGGCTGCAGCTTTAAAAAGCAAATAAAAAAAATAAAAAAACCAACCTTGTAGGCTCTTTATGTGAGACATTTAATAGCAAAAAAAATGATGTGTGGATAAATAAAGACGATGCGCAGAAGACCAAGTGGCTGTGAAAGAGTGAACAGAATTAATTTGCTCTAGGTTGCTAATTGGCCTTGCAAACAGAGAGAGGAAAGTGGGGGAGAGAGGAAAGGATCAAGAGACAGAAAACCTTAAAGTCTTTACGGCTTTTTGGGGGTTTTCGGAGATGGCAGGTGGAGCTGTGTGTGTGTGTGTGTTTGTATTTGTGTGTGTGTGTGTGTGTGTGTCTGTGTGCGTGCGTGTGCGTGTAGGACGAACCATATGCTTCCTGTAGCAAGGAAGTGTTTCCGTTAGCAGCAAGCCTTGCTGGGTGGGGAAAGAGGAAATTCGTTACGAAAAACGAATGCTGTCCCATTTGTACACCTGCTCTCGGGATCTCAGGGACCCCCTTGTGCCTCTGATCGGTTCTCCTGGGGGTGCCGGTTGTTATTGTGGCACGTGTGTGTGTGTATGTGTGTGTGTCCTGGCTTGCAGAACGAAGTCTTCCCCGAACCCATGTTTACCTGGACCCGTGTTGGGAGCAGGCTGCTGGACGGCAGCACCGAACACGACGGGAAAGAGCTGGTCTTGGAGCGGGTGCCGGCCGAGCTGAACGGCTCCATGTACCGCTGCACGGCGCAAAACCCGCTGGGCTCCACAGACACCCACACCCGGCTGATTGTCTTCGGTAAGACGGGACCCCTCGGGATGGCCACCACAACCCCTGTCTCCCTGGCTGTCTCGCACCATACGACCTCCCTTGTTTGTCGCTCAGGCTCTCTGCTTCCATGCTTCTTCCAAGAGGTTGCCGTGAGCTGCATGGTGGTGTCGGTGGTGAAAACGCTCCCCCTCCCCCAATATACCAATGATCATCTCCTGTTGTTTTTTGTTTCCTTCCTCCTTAGAAAACCCGAACATCCCAAGAGGAACGGAAGACTCTAATGGTAAGGCTCCTCCTCCGTTCTCTCCTGGCCTTCCCGCTGCGTCTTCCCTTCCCTTCTTCCGCCTCCTCTCCTCTTAAGGGTCTCTTCCTTTTCTCTCTGTCCTGCTGTCCTTTCCACCCCTCCCCCTGTGCCCTACCTAGTCCCCCCCCACACACACACCCTTGGCATGCCTTCTCCCATATCCTGCCTGAGTCCTGGAAGTGGCAGCAGGAGCCTCACCAATGCTCCGTCCTGTTCAAACATGACTGGGGGGGGGGGATCCCATGTCCCTGGGGCCAAGCCTCACCCCTCCTGGAGTCTCGGGCCCTGCTGGTGGTCTCCTCCAGGTGACCGAAGCCCCTCCTTTTTCCCCCGAGGCCATCCTTTGGTGCCTTCAAGCTTTTGGGCTTGTTCACTCCCCAAAGGTTAACTATTAGAAAGGCTCAACTAGGTTGACCAGCGACGTCTGGAATCTGAAAACTGGGCAAGTGTTTTGATCCCACCTTATCGGCTTTCCTGCCCAGCCTCTCTGCAATGCAGCACTACCCCCCCCACACACACACACATACACCAAGAGGGTCTTGGAGCCTGGCTTCAAGCTAGAAGCCTTTGCTTTCAGTGTCTGCTCCTCCCTGGACCTCTCGGGAACTTTACCCCAGGTGGCACCTCTGTCTTCCCATGATCCTCCCCCCCACACACACACACACTGACTTGACCAATACCCACGGTTGTGCAAGCTCCGGCTTGCTGTGTCACCTCCCTCCGAGAGACGGGCAAACCCAGTCTCGTGCAGGAGGCAACCCAAAAGCCGTCCCCGCATGGAACGGCACATGGAACGAGAACCAGGCAGATCAGCTGCGCCAAGACGAGACCAAACCAAGGACCTCTCCCTTCTAGGCCTCCTCCCCCCCCCACTAGACAACAGGGCTGAGCAGACTGGTTTCTCAAGCGCCACGTGCCGTGACACTCAGTTGTGCAGCACAGGCAAGCCAAAAGGGTGTTGGTGTCTCTCAGGCCACAAGTGGTCTCGGAAGCTATTTCCGGCACCCTGCCACCGTGAGAACCTGATTGCTGCTGGAAACGGGCAAACCACCAGGGATCAAAACCATTTCTCCCACCTTCCTTTATGGGAGGAAAGAGAGGGGTGCCCTGTCCTGCTAACAAGGACGCTGCCGCACTGGACGACGACGACCACTCAGGCATCTCCTTGCAGCTGCTGCCCTCTCAACCTGTCTGTTTTTCTCTGTGTCCCCCCCCCCTCCCTTCCTCAGGTTCACCCCCCACCAGCCGCATCACCTTCAGTTTCCTTCTGGCCATAATCTTAACAGTGACTTTGGAACTGACGTGAGAGGCCTTGAGGTGGAGATCTTCCGCAGTGCCCCCTTGGACTGTTTCGTCCGGCTTCCAAATCTCCGTCAATTGGTTTTCTACTCTCTCTTTTTCTTTCTTTTCTTCTCTCTCTCTCTCTCTCTCTCTCTCTCTCCCCCTTTCTTTCTTTTCTTGGAAAAAAAAAGAACCGCCTTGTTTTCGGTCTCTTTCTATCTGTGTCTTGGCTTTATCATCCAGTTTAATTAAAAACAAAACAACGACTATCAAACCCACAAAAGCAACTATGACCTGGTGTGCAAGGCTCATGAAAATCATTATTTTTTACACCCGTTCATTGGGGGGGGGGGGAACAGCATTGGAAAAACCAGACCCTCCAGAATACAGGAGGGCACCAGATGAGTGTGCCCAGTGGTTTTCTAAGGATGGCAGTGTTGAAATAGGTTTGTGGTTGGAAGCTGGGCAGCTGTTTTTCCACCTGGTACTCCAGGAAAGATATGAATTAAAATATAGATTACTTCGCACTCCTAGGAAGGGTTTGGATTGCTGATAGACGGAACTGTCTGTGATCCCATGAAAACAGCAGCCACTGAGAACTGAGACCTTTTGATTCACCTGAAAATGGCAATGTTATTTCTTTCTCTCTCTTTTTTTTTTTAAAGCACCCAGGGGGCTCCTCCTGACAGACCGTACCAGCATGGCCCACTTCTGGTTCTCTGGAAAGAGGCTTAGAAAAACAGGTGCTTTCTCAATGATTGAACCCTCACCGTGGTGGTGGTGGTGGTGACCATGGCCAGGGAACAGCAGCGAGGCTGCCCCCCCCCCTGAGAAGAGAGGAGTCAGCCCCATGTCACTTCCTTTGGCAGCACACAGGATGGCTGCATGGGAAGGCCAGTGTGGTTTCATGCCCCCCCTTCAAAAAATAAACGTCTTGCTGCATGAATCCTTTCCCATAGCTTGAGAAGCAGGCAGGCTGTGCGTCTGGGACCACACATCCATAGCAGTATACAGTATGGCCCCTTTATCCATGGGAACCACTGCCCTCTGAGTCACTTATCTGCATTCTCAAAATAATAAATGGTGCAGTGGTTCAAGACCTGTCCCACAGCTAAAACTATGCTCACGGCCTGGGCTTCAATCCCAGGTAGCAGGCTCATGGTTGACTCAGCCTTCCATCCTTCCGAGGTTGGTAAAATGAGTACCCAGTTCTTTGAGGAGGGTGCTATGGAGCGGTATATAAGCAAAACACTTGAAATAAATAAAAAAAACTGAGAAATGCCTATTTCTAACAATGAAGTTACCAGAAGTGGCCACTACAGGGAACTAGAGACCAGGTTGTGAATCAAATTCCCTTTAAAAAGAGTGTTTTGTCGGGGAAGGGGGAGTTAGAAATGACACCCACTCACACAGAGAGAAAGATACAGGTGGTCCTACTGTATCCCCCCACACACACACACACACACACCTTAGGAGATTGTATCTGTAGGTTTGCCAGTGGAGAACGAGACAGAAAGGAACAGAAAGGGCCCCCTGTGGTGTTCCCCTCCATTTGGCTGCCAATATTTCTTGATGGACACCTGACTGCTAAGGCTGTTGAGAAGTGCAATAGCGCTCAAGGGCAGCCCTTCCCATTCAGTGGTACCCAAAATAAAGCCAGGGTTTTTTGAGAAAGAAAAGGGCCAGGGGATCTAATAGAAGAAGAAGAGGTGCAAAGCAAGGGGGCGTCACCTGGATATTGGCAGTTTTCCATTTGGATTTGTCTTGCGACAGACCTGAGCCGGGTGCAAAAGCATCGTCCTTGGGATCCCGGCGTTTCTCTCGTTTAAGTAAATGAACGTCATTAGAAAGTCTATTTGAATCGCGTCTCAAGGGAAACCCCCAAACCCTCAAGCAGAGGTTTGAGGACTGCAGAGTAGAGAAACCTCCTGTCCCCTTCTCCCCATGCTTAGTCTGGAGAATCAATTATTCAATAACATTTTAAGAGAGTGGGGAAACCGGAATAAATGATGTGCAATAAATGAACGGCACTTGATTTCTAAGAGGCCAGCCTGTTGCGGCCTCTCTCCTCCATCCCCTCCCACCGCCTGCTGCCCATTCAGCTTTTGGCCAGGCCATGGATGGGCCAGGGCATTTAATTGTACCTCCCCCCCCCTCCAACCTCGAGGTGGAAGGCCCTGCCTTTGGCGAGAAGAGGCAGGCAGGCTCTGCAAACGCTGCCAAAACAGAGCGTTGCTTGTGGGAGACAGCCCAGCTCCGAAGCTTTCCAAGAGGAAGCAGGCAAATCAAAGGTCACACTCCCGCACCGCCGCCGCCACCGGCCTCCTGCTTATGGCAATAAGCAAACAAAACGCCTTAATTGAGCTCCAGCCTTGTTAATTTGTGCTGCCACCTTCTGCACAGCAGCCAAGGTGCGGGTTTATTTCGGGTTCTTGGCTGCTTCCAACACGGGTGAATTCTTGGGACCCCGATGATGGTGGCCGAAAGGGAGACCAAGGAAGGGGTGGGAAGTCTACCCAGATGGGGCGAAATACAGCCAGGGTGTTTTTTTTTTGTTTTTGTTTTTTGCAATGAACAGGGTAGAAAGAGGAGGAACTAACGGATGCTTCTCTTCCTGTTGTTCGGGAAATAAAATGTTTAGCCTGGAGAAGACTTTAGAGAATGGAGATAAGACTTCTGCAGATCTCCGAAGGGTTGCTGCGTAGAAGAGAGCAACCAGGCTGATTTCTGTTCCTCCAGAGGTAGGATCCCAACCAATAGATGCAAATGACCAAGGGGGGGGGAAGCTTCTAGGGATACATGTAAAATTCTCCATTCAAGCAGGGCCGGGGGGTTGGGGATTCAGATGCACAAATATAGGCTGAGTGGCACCAAGTCAGGTTGGCTGAGGTCTTGGAAGGTCATCCTTTTTGAAGATGAGTTGCTGAAGGGCTATTAAGCATTTAAAACGGTTTTTCAAAATGCATAGGAGCCTGTGCCTTAGAGGGAATTGAAGTCCAAAAGGTGTGTGTGAAATTAAAATAAGCTATCACGGATCATTTGTATGAGGGCAACCAGGGCGGCGGGGGGGGGGGGGGGCGTGTCTTTCCCAGGCAGTAACTGACCAGCGTTGTTGAAAAGGGGGGGGGTAATCCATTCCCTCCCAGACTATGGGCCTGGCGGTAGATTTTTCTGATACGTTTTATGAACAGCTGGGCCACAAACATGCCAGTGCGTGGGTTTTGCTGACTCTTCTGTTACTGTCTCATACATCAATCCCCCCCCCCCCAAGAAACAAAGCTGGCTTCTAAATCACCATCCTGGACGAACACCCCCCCCCCATGAGCGCTCGTGACACATGGCATCTTACTGAGCACCAAGTGTCGTGTTTGTCAGCCAGCGGAGGGGTGGCCCCGTTGCTTCTGTCCAGTGTGGAAGCCTTCTCAGAAGGAATGGCTCGTGGGGCACACGGAGGCTTCTGTTCTGAGGTGGGGAGCCATCCACCTGAGATTATGTAGGGACTTTATGCTCAGGCATTGAAATGGCCCAGGACAGGCGGTGGGTTGAGTTGGTGGAGGGGAAGCAGTATCCATGGCGATGGGGCAGAATGACCAGTCAGGGAACAAGGAGGGCAAGGTGGGCACAGGGTGCCAAAGGTGCTTGCAATCGGCTTGGGTGACTTGGAGAAGCCCAGTGATGATGATGATGGGATGGTGGGATGGTGGAATCGTCGGAATGGGGTCGTGACCATTGGGGGAAGCTCAGCGGCAGGGGAGGGAGAGAGATCCAAAGATGAGGCTTAAACCCCCGCCCACACCCCAAATGTCCTAAATTATGCCAGACTTATTTCTTCCCTGATGGCAAAAGGTTCTCCGAAGTGAAAAGCACTGTTTCTCGCTCTGAGAGCAAATGAAAATGTGTTGAGGGAAAGGAGAAAAGGTGGCAGCGTCCATAAACTGTGGTGGAGAAGGAAGAGGGGGGAGGAGGCTGACACGAAGAGAACTGGAAGAACGCCTGGCTTTATGCAGAGGGAGTGTTTTCTGCGTTGGGGGGGGGACCCTCCCGCCTAGGGGTGGCACTGTTAAGGCAGAGACTGACCACTTGGAGGCCAGGAGTGGAGCCACGCAGCGGGTTGGAGGTGCCAAGCGGCCCACCCATGTGCAAACTCTGTCAGGTGGGTTGCAAGGAGGGACATTGCTGCAGGCAGACCCCTCTCGCCACCTCCAAGCTCCAGATGTTACCCTGGCGGGCAGGCGGCTGGCCCTGGAATTGCACCTTCCTTTTGACCTTCCTTTCCTCAGATCCTTGTAAAGTGACTCCACTGTGTTGGCCTCTCCCTGCCACCCCCCAGTGCATAAAGGATATACTCTACCCATACCGTCTGTGATTGGGTGGGAGTTGTCATTTGACCAGGGGTATAAATCCTCTCTCGATGCATTCTCACACACAAGAATGACCTTTCGGTTTCAAACCAGCCACAGGGTGGGACTCAGAAGCATGGCAATGACTTGCTGGTGTCGTTTTGGACAAGTAGTACAGAAGTCTGAATGTGCTGCTTTGTTGGCTGGGGCTTTTACCTGTCAGAAGCACCGGATGGGTTGCTTGCATCTTTTCCTCAATCAGCTGGTGTGCATGCACGTTGATTGGCAGAAGCAGAGGAGACTGGGTTTGTGCAGGGGTATTAGGTATCCGTTCTGTGCTCAAACTGAGACTCACCCTGCCTTCTTTGGCCCGCAGAGCCTTCCCACTCCTCCCTTGGTCGTTTTGAATTTTCTCCTTGCTTTTCCCCTTTCAACCTTTGCCAAGGTACTCCTTTCCAAAACATTGGTGTTCCCAAAACACCTCTTTTCTGTACAGATTGTGGTTTTAAAAACACATCAACCGATATATCAACTGTACTTGATAGGGACAGTTTTAAAACCTGAACTTTGCACAATTTTGCAGGACATCTCCACCAAAAAAAAAGGGGGGGGAGGGCAGCACTTGAGGGATTGTTCCTATAAAGTTCAGGTTAAAAATGGAGCAGACTTGCCACATCAATGAAATAAGAGTTAGAAGGAACCACTGCTGTGGAGACTGGAAAAGAAAGGGAAACCCACCATGGGGTTGGCAGGGAGGGAAATGTATTTTGGTCTGAGAATTTAGGATAACCTTGTTTTTCTCAATGAATTTGTCCTATTATTTAAACTCAGTTTGTTCAACCCACTCCCCCTTTCATGTCTAAAATATACCCAGAATATGTTTAAAAATTGCCTTCACCTTCAACTCATTCATCTCCCATATTTTTTTCCAAAACTTACAGAAAGAGAGAGAGAGAGAGAGAGAGAGAGAGAGAGAGAGAGACACATACACACACACCCTTTACTTGTTCTCCAGGGGCTATTAACTACGAATAATTTATCCTGGAAATTTGTTATGTTAGAATTACCAATTAGATATGATTATAACTTACCGCAGCTAACACTGTGCTGCTGTGGAAAAATCTGAATCCCATTAAAATCAAATTAGCATATATTAGGAGAAAGATGGGTTTTACCGCACTGCACTCGGGCTTTTTATAGCCTGGGCGGAACAGCTCGCATGGTCTGACACAGCTGGCTGCTCGCGAGGAGTCCGCGGAGGGAGACTGTGCACATCCAAAGCGGGGAACTGGCGGCCGTCAGCCGGAAAGTCCAGCCAAAAGGAACAGCTGCCGGGACCATGGACGGCAGAGGGGAGGCCCCAGGTGCCCTTTCATTTTATCATTTCCGGGGCCAGAAAGGTCGATCTCTCAAGAAGGGCCTTTAGGAACAGCGATTTGCAAAAAAAGTGAATTGCGAGAGCCAAACTCTTCAGGTTTTGCACCCCATAAGAAATGTTTCTATCCCTCCTTTCTTGCTTTCCTGATCAATGTTGCCATTGAAGTGAGCGTAGAGGGTTTTGCTGCCACTTTGCGAGAACGTAGCTGTGGCAAAAGGTGTCGGAGGCTTGCGGGTCCACACCGAGCTGATCGGAGGCTACCAAGGATTTGCTTAAGGAACTTCTCTCAACCCGTCTCCCACTTGGAAGTGCCCTCTGGACGATCCTCACCCTTTATGACTGCAGAGGAGCCAGCCGGGCATTCAGGCCTGACTTGGCCACTTAATTCAAACGCCGGCGTCTTCTCAGACATGGCAGACGTGGCGGCACGGTGCAGATGTGCCATAAAATTTTTATGCCCTTCATAAAATGCCTTGCCATTTATATCCAGATGATGCATGAGAAAGTGTATAAAACCCGCATTTTAAATATTAAAAGACCATCCGTACTTCTCTTCCCCCCCCCCGCCGCCGGTATGCCAAGAGAGAGGAGAGGACAGCCCCCTCCCATGTGCCACAAAGCAGGCTGGGTAAGCCCTGTGTTCTCTCAAGGAGGGAGGACAGATGGTGGTGGGCTTTTAATAACCCTAAATAGCAAAAGGAGTTTTGTGAGAGCTGCCCAGGGTGTGTGAAAGAGGTTGGCAAGGGGGAGCTTTTCTGCAGACGAAACTTTCTTGGCCATGGATGGTGGGAGGGAAACATCCACAACCCACCCACCCCCGCGGTCTGACTTCCATCCCATCAATCTTATGGTGGCCCCCAGGCACTTGAAATGATCTTGCTCTGAAGAATTGCAATGCTCACACCCTCGGGTGGTGGTGAGTCCTTTGCTCCTAAGTGCCTTGATCAGGGGTTTTGTTTTAAAATCTGTCGGCAGCCCGAGCTGCTGGTCTCATTGATAATGGTCTCTATCCTCTACGTGAACCTTGCAAATGAGTTGGAGGAGCCGGCAGTTGGCTTTGGGGTCAGGTCTTGTGTACTGCAATCTCACCTAAATATAGAACTTAACATTTCTCTTAATTTTTGCTGTTATGCTCTCTCAACTCCACTTCTGTAGCTTTCTTGGCTCTGTTTGCTCTGGGTTTAATTCACCAGCCTTTTTGCTAGTGGCTTATTGATTCTCTATCTACTCCTTCCTTCCTTCCTTCCTTCCTTCCTTCCTTCCTTCCTTCCCTACCTCCTTTCCTTCCTTTTTCTAAACCTATCCAAAAACCACCAGTCTCGGGGTAGTCTACGCATTAAAAGCATAAAACAAGAGTGCAGTAAAACAACAGCAGTAAAAGCAGGCCAGATAAAAACAAGTTAAAGCTTGTAGCTGCACAGAATACGACCGCGGGTAAAACCTCACCAGCAGGGATAAATCAGCAGGTAACACATACACACAAGCACAAACACACACCAGCGCCTTCAGAACAACGCCCCGGGACCACCTTCACGTTCAGCACCTTGGAGAGCTCCCCTATCAGCTTCCACAAGCCCAGTGGGTCCCATCCTCGGGTCCCCAAGTGTTCTTGGACTACAACTCTCAGAAATCCCGGCCAGCACACCTAGTAGCAATGCCGTCTGGGAGCCGCAGTCCCGAAACACCCAGTTTGCTCAAAGTTGGGAACCAAGGCACGGAAACCTGGTGTGATTTTGCTGCTCCTGGAAACCTGGAGACACCAGTTGCCCTACTCAAGAGCAGGGAGTCCTCACCAATCGACTATTCCCACACTATGATTAATTTTTTTTCAAAAAAAATGCTGGGGGAGGGAGGGAGGTGTCACACAGAGGGTGTGGACCCCTGGCCCCTGGATCCGGCCTTCCTGTGCTCCGTTTCAGCTGCCGGCGTTGCTGCGTGAACTTTTGGCCGCCTTCCTCCCCAGATGGAACTCAGGTGCAGCCCCACTGCCTTGGCTGCCAAGGAGTCTGAAGGTCACAGCTGGGCACAGAGCGGAGGGAGCATGGTGCACCCGCAAGAGTTCCGCCTTGCCCACTGCAACAGTATCTCAGGGCCGGCAACTGGCAGGCGCTGTCATATCATCAAATATTTATCCGCCATCATCTCGCCTTTCACGGCGCTTGCGGGCCGGCTCTGCGGCACGCTGGAAATATGTGGCGCTTCATCAAAGGAGACCTGGAAATATCAGACACGATGATAAAGGGGAAGAGACGGGCAGGGGAAGGAGCGGGCTCCTTCTGAAGCCGACGACGGGCACAAGTCAGCCGTCCAGATCCCTCAACCTGGGAGAAAATGTATTAATGGCATCCTTGGTTGAGCCTGTTTAGAAGACGCCAGTGCATTTTGATCCTCCAAAACTAGATCGTTCAGGTTTTCACCACGTGCCCGACCAGTGGCTCTCGGGTGGGAGGCACCACCGCTGCTTCCCCTTTCCCTTCCTCACTGGTTTGGATGCATTTGCATATGCAAATATTTACTGAAAATAGCCCATGGCTTGGCATCCCTCTTCTGGTTGTTAAAACCTAACAGCAAAACAAACAAACAAACAAACAAACAAACAAACCAAAAAGCTAGCTGGGGGCTAAAAAAAGAAAGATATGCCCCCCTAATATAGGAAGATGATATTTACTCAATTTTCTGGGCCTTAATAAAGCGATCGGGTGTGATTTGGGAAGCTTGGATCAGTCTGTCCCCTGTAGGTATTTTTGAACTAAAATTCTCATCATCCTGCTCATTTTAGATGGTCCAAACTATGGCTGTGCAGACACCCAACTATGACTTTGGGTTCCTGTTCTAAAATGCAAATTCTAGGCGATGGTGGAATTGTCCAGCATGAAGTGGATGGTATTAAACTGTATCAATTCTTCCCTCTGAACGTAAATAGAGACAGGAAAATTTGGACCATCATTGTCTGATCTTCTTATTGCTCATCAATAGTGGGCCTGGAGTCAATTCGCTTAATCAAGGAGCCTTCACCACCAGGTCACAGCTAACGACCCATTCTTGATGGGTTTCAGCACCTTAGGCCATTGTTTACCTTAAGGCCTTGGACACTAATGTCTCTCTAAGGAGCCTATTCAGGCTTTGTTCATCTTATGAGCCAATCAAGACCAGGGGACAAGAGGTCAAGCTGACTATAAGAAGGTCTCTTGCACTAGCTGTATTCAGACCGATGAAGCTGTTTGGATGAACAGCGAAACGTTTCTATCTCTCAAAAAAGAAGTCCAGTAGCCATGACTCAACTCCCAGTTAAACGCACCTGGATGACTGAGAATCTTCACAGACGTTTCGCTTAAGAGAGCAGCTCTGTCTCTTCTCCCCCACCCCCCCCCACGCCAACTCTTTTTCTGCCTCTCACCCCAAATGGGATCCATTCCTTGTTTTCTGAACGTGATTAAACCCCCCATGATGCCGGCTGGCTCAGAAAAATAGAGATTTACAGACTCCCAAACCTCCATTTAAATGCAAATGTGGCGGTTTTCGCCTGGAACCATAGAAATGAGGGAGCATTAAGGCTGCCGTGGCATCCACCATGGCCCCCAGGGTGGAGGGAGTTTAATCTTTGCCAACCAAGTTATGGAGCGACCCATGACAAAAAAAAAAATTCTCCTCACCGTGTGGCTGATCCCGGCCTGGAATGATCCTCTCTTTTTTTTTCTTCTCTAGAGAGAGGTGTTGTTTAACTGGAAAGAGAAAGGGAGGCAAAACAGGAGGGGAAATTCAATATATGAAGCTGTCATCCACTAAAAGTCTGGCAGGTCCTGGTTTGTCCTCCGAACAAGCGAATCGATGTCATTTGCACTTCCCCAGCTTGTCTGTGAATGAGAACACAGGAATCTTCCAGGCCTTTGGCTTCCCCTGGGTTGCTTGTGTCGTTTCTGGATTTAAACAAAGTAGGCGAAAAGATGTGTTTTAGAGATCATGATTGGAAACGGACGCCCTGCATGGGTGTTAGCTGAACCGCCAGGGAATGGTCAGGAGATGGGTGGATTGGGAGGTCCATACCCCCCCCACACCACCTCCTCATTCTTCTCAATGTTCCAGCAGGCAACTATCTTGACATCTCAGAAGCCGGTTAGTTGTTACTTGCATTGATGGGGATCGGCTTAGACACGCCCGAGGGGACACTCCATTGCACCTTCGGCATCACACCCTCTCCAGGGGTTTTTATCACTGAGTTTAGAGGTCTTTCCTCCTGCATTCTCCTTGGATGGTTTTCCTGATGCCCTAAGAATGTGTTCTCTAGTTTTGCCTCAATATGGGGCAGCTGACGAGACCCTACCCTCTACCAGCCCTTTGTCTTCTGCCCTTGGGAATGCCACCTGTTCGTATGCAGGTTCGGTGGCCGTATGTTCTCCAGTCTGGAGCCCTTTGGCTTCTGGAAGTATCCCACGGGCGTTTACCTGCCGCCCCATGGCCTTGAGTCGTAGCATCCCTTTGAGCACTGCAGGTGATCTTTAGGGCTCTTAGTCTTCAAACGGCATGGCTAGAAGGGTCTCCTAGAGATCATCCAAATGAACCCTTGTCAAGAAGGGACCGGAGCGGTTGGGGTGGTGGTGGGGGGGAATCAAGCGCAGAGAGGAGGAAAGAGAAGTTGTAAACCATAAATCAAGATGTCCCTCGCATCTCTTCTTCTCCTGGACATCTTTCGCTTGACAGTTTCAAAGGCCATCATCAATTAAAACCCTCCTGCCTGGCTTGAGGTTTGAAGCCATGGGGCTGAATAATGCAGAACACCCGTGTCTGCAGTGGCATTGTTGGAGGGGGTGTGGGGAAGCGGGGAGCCCCCCCCCTGAAGGTGAGCTCCAGGGACGGTGGCAATTGTTTTATTATTGATAGGGGGTGACAGGTTCTTTGCTGACAGTCTGCCTAAGCGGGATGATTAGCTGGTGAAAAATTAATCGCTGCTCTTTGGAGAGAAAGGGAGAGAGATGAAACGCGTGCGCACGTGCCCACATGCACAGGGTGGGGGGACACACACACACACACACACACACACACACACACACACACCCATGAGTGGCAGGTTCACGGCTCTCCTCCTTTCAAAGGCCCTTGCGAGAGTTGCGGCACAGTGCCGAGGAGGCAATTACATTGAATTAGGATCAGAGACGTGCCCAGATGCCAAACCCACATCTACAGCGAAGGGGGGGGGATGGAGATGGAGCAGGTCAGGCTGGCACGGATCGGAAAGGGGCCCAGAGAAATCTCTGCGTGGCCAGCCACCTCTCTTCACGTATAGATCTTCTGGTTATTTGGGGTTTGCAGAATCGAGCACGGGTGGGTCTCTTCCTTCCCGACTTAGTTTACAAGTGTGTATGAAGCCAGGGAGAGGGTGTGATGGAGTGGGTGAAAAAGTGGGGAACGGACGTCCCCGGAAATCCAAAGGAACCTTTTGGCCTGGTACTAGCACCCTGCCACAAAGGAAAGAAGGAGAATATTGAAGGGAGCTTCTCGTGTGTGTGTGTTGTGTGTGTGTGTGTGTGTGTGTCTGTGTCTGTGTCTGTGTCTGTGTGTCTGTGTGTCTGTGTGAAATATCTCAGTCTCCTGAGTCATCAAACAGCAAATAATTGCATGTAAGAAGGGACCAGAAAGGAACCAAATGTCACTTCAGGACCAGGAAGTAGATTATTGGGCGAGGGGGGGGGCAAGAAGAGAAGGAAAGATCAAAGCCCAAGGACAGAGGCTTAATGACACTGCAATAAAGATACGAAAGAGACTCGGGGGGGGTAAAATGCCCTCGCCTGTGTCTGTGTCATCTACCACATCCCATTGGCAGCCACGCACCATTGCCTGTCACTAGCTCAGGTCTGGCAGATGCCAGGTGCAGCTGCATCCCTCCTGGTCAGCCCCAAGGAATCTCCTTGTCATTTCACATCCAAAGACCCTCCTCTGGGTGGTTCTAGACAGCCCAACTGGAAAAAGCCAAAGCCAAACGACCCTCCCCTCTCCCCTCTCAGGCATGTTTGTTGATTCAGAGGTACCTATGCTTGGATCTGGAGGCTCTCTCTCTCTCTCTCTCTCTCTCTCAATCTTGCTAGAAGCTCCTTCCGGGGAGCCTCCAAAGGCACCCCAGCCTTGCCCTGTTACCCAAGTTCAGCGCAAAGTCTCAAAGTAACTCCTTTGCTTCTCCAAGCGTTCTCCGGGCATGACACTCAGCCACAGCAGCCCTGGAGAAGGAGGGCATCTATTTTGTTGAATGAAGGGGTGCCTTTTCAGCTTGGGCACTCTTCCCTCCTAGTTCCCACCCACGGGGTTTGACATTTCAGACAAGCCCCGGCTGGCCCTGTTTGGTGAAACCAATCCCCCAGAGGAAAGCAGGGATGATTGGGGTTGGTTTGGGGAGCCCCCTTGGTTCAAATGCCAAGCCCCAATGCATTCAGGACGCCGCTAATTAGCTGTGGCCGGTGGAGAACCTCAGGCCTTTTGCCTCCCTGCAGCCAATCATCTCGTGAATGTTTTCCTGGGGGCCTCTGTCCGGACGCTTATTTTTAAAGGAATCAGCATGCACACCTGGCTCGGAAGAGTCTTATTCTTGGGAAACAATGAATTATGCATTACGTTTTTAGTGGCCTCGTGAACCTACCCGTGCCGTTTACTGCTCCTCGTAATTACATGAAGAAGGCAAAGAAAAAGCAGCCAGCGAGGAAATGCATCCATGGGCGTTTGCGAAAACTCAAGCGAATGCCCGTTGTTTTCCCACTGAATTTCGGTGACGGGGCTTATCTCCACGGGAGAGAACCGGGAAAGCTCTCTGCAGGTTGGAGGCCTTTGTAAACAGAGGATCAAGAAAATCATGAAGGAGACCTTCTGTAGTCACCGAAGACAACGAGTATCAAAGCCAGAAACCTCTTGCCTCCGGGAAGAAGAGTACCATTGGGAGCGCTATGGCACTAAGGCGCTGCTCGTAGGATCCCCAGGCTTAGCCGGCTGGGCACGATGAACAGGTTGTGGTGTGGACCTCCTTTAGAGGCCAGGGGTTCAGGACCTTGAACAGCTCGCTGCCACGCTTGGACTTGGCCACCAAGAAGACTCCTTGCCCTGCAAAACTGAATCTGTGGTGGACCCGGGGGCATGTTAGGCCCTTTGTACATGACCCCTAAACTCCGCCGCAAATGGTTCCCAGCTCCGGAGCTTAAAAATGTTTCCCCACCAGCTCCGGAGTTTACAGGAAATTAAGTGCGACCACGCCCACTTTAGCGCGTCCCAGCACACCTTTCCAGTACCTGCTCTCTGGAGGTGAAAATTCTTTGATGCGGTGTAACGATAGTGAGTGCGGGGCTCTCCTCGCTTCTGTTTGTTGTTTTTTGGCTCCCGTCCATTTAAGAGCTACTTAAGAGACTGGAATGTTGCCGCGGCAAGAGCGAGAGGCAGAACGGAGGTGAGCCACATCTCTTTTCTTCCTGTTTTTTCTCCCTCCCCTCACGCAGCCAGCAGCCAGCAGTGCGGAGGGGGTGGGAAACATCTCTGGTCCGAATTTAAGTGGCCAGCGGATCTTAGGGGTCGTGTGAAAAGGCCTTTAGATGAGTGGGCCAGCAAGAAAGAAAGACAGCAAGCCTTGCAAATCACCCGACGACGCTCCACTGGCCCTCCTCCCGAAGCTCCTTGCTGTGGTCCTGGAGGCCAGCCAGGAGGGAGTCCCGCGAAGACCATGGAGTGGCGCCAAGTGGGAACCGATGGGGCTCCTGTGAGGAGGAGCTGCTCCCTGAAGTTTGAGGAGGACCCCGCCCTGAGAGACCCACGGGCAGCCCCCCCCCAGCTGTTTGTTAGACACGGATGTCATCCTCTGTGGCCACTGGCCATTCCTGCTGGGGCTAATGGGTGTGACAGGCCAAAACCCAGGAAGAAAGAGATGCAGCGTTGGGGGGGGGGGAGAACAAAAGAGATGATCAACAAACAACTGGGGTCAAAAGCGGCCACTCCTTGGGGCTGAGAAGCCGAGATAACCCTGGGATCCTTCTTCAGTCCCTTTCTAGCACTGTGCAGCTTCCATTGATGAAACCATTTCCGTTGGCTTCCCATCCTAGCCAGGGTCTCTTAAACTCCTCCGGAAGGGTTCTTTTCGGGTTTGGTCCACCTTCCTCAAGGTCACGGTTGGAGGAGATGTCCTAAATGGCCTTCCTCTGAGATCTGGCAGCCTCCCCTCTACCCACCCACCCACCCAACCAGTTCCGTTCTGAGTTATGAGCTGGCCACCAGCCAACTCGTAGAGTGCTGATTTATGCCTTCCTTCCGTCCAACTTACCTGGAGAGGAAGAGGGTCACGAGGTTGAAAGGCAAAGAGATATAGGATGTTGGTGGCCGTTTGTGAGGCTGTAAGAGGGCTCCTCGCTTTCTCTCTTCCTCTGCTTCCTGATCGTCAACGTCTGCTTGACAGAGGTGCTTCATCTCTTGGGGGTGGGGGTGGGGGTTTGCCAAGAGTCCTGAAAGAGTGATGGTCCATCTCTGGAGGCAACCGAGAGGGAAACGATGAGATCATTCTTCAATCTTAGCATCGCATCTTCCAGGCCACGGAGAGATCGTGGGTTTCTGGAGCATCCGAGGAAGTACTGCAGGACAGGAATAAGTCTAGTGAGCCTCTCTTCCTTGCAACATCAAAATGATAAAGCCAATTTTCAGGTTTTTCAGATGGAACTGAGAGAGAGCTGACCAGAAGTTATGCCCGGAGCTTGGGTCTCTCTTCCACCAGTATCTCCAGGCCAGCATCACTTCTGGAGATGCTCATAAATTGCTCGTGGTGGAGAACGGCCTCTTAGTGTCTCTGTGTTTAATGTTGCCGCAGAAAGCACAATATATTTTAATGGAGGAATATTAATCATCAAGCAGGGCTTTGTGTGTGTGTGTGTGTTTGAGAGGCATTTTATCGGTGCCAGGGTCAGCCGAGGAGAACGGAGGGAGCAGAGCTGAAGGTCAGAGGCCAGCACAGGAGAGGCTGTGCCGTTGCCATTCCTGCCAGCCTTCCCAATGTAGAAGGGGAGAGTTTCAGGGACCCTGGAGGTCATCTATCCCCACCCACCCCCTGCAGCCACAGATAATAAACCATTATTCGCTGGAATCTCCTTTTCCTCTCGTTTAAATCCATCCATTGATGTCCCACTCTATGGGACAAGGAAAACGGGCTTCCACACGGCAACCATTGAGACCTGAGTGGGATGATGATCATCCTGCCCCTTTGCAAATCTCCTCCCTTGCAAGCGTAGTGCCTGGTCTTTTAAGACACCGCTCTCCCAGTGGGGCTCTCGCCAGCTGCACCTGCCGGCAACCTCCCAATTGAAAGCGCTACATTAAAAAGATGGCGCCTATATGGCAAGTAGAGATCCTGGTTAGGGTTCCTATATATACATGCCTAACACCAGTAATAATCTGCTTCAGACAATTGCCTCTTGGGGTCACCTACATCCTCCTCCGTGAACTTCAAAAGCCATCCTAAAGGCCAGCTGTAATATTGCATGCCCCCGCCGGTAGTGTTGCAGCCTCAAAATAATCAAAGAAACCACAAAGGCAAAACAAATGTTATTGATTTAAAAGAGGTGGTCCTGTTTGCACAATGAAGGTCCCTAGTTCTCCCTGAGGTTGACAGGCGCTCCTTGTATCAACTCTGAACTTTTCTTTCACTCCTGCCACACAAGGTCAGACGATTTGACCTTAACAGGCCAACTTCTCACAGGGTCTCCCCCCCCCAGAACATGTTTGTCAGATATACACAGCAAAATTAAAACAAACACACACACCCCTCTGGGCCTGCATGAGAGGGATCCTTCAGGAGGCAACGTATCTGTTTACTTGTGCTTTATCGGAACCTGTTTTTCTAGCTGCCGTGGCAAGCGTAAGATTACAGTAAACAGCTCTTTCTCACACACACACACCCCACTCCCAAAATATACACCATGGGGATAGGAGGGAATTTTTTTTTTTTTTTGCTTCCAGGCAGAGATTAGAAAGCCCTCACCCTTTCGGGGTTCTTGGGCAGGAGAAGAAAGAATCACCCAAATTTGCAAATATGGACACTATTGATCGAAAACATTGCCAGCTCCTCTAGCCACGAGGGTTCATTTTGATCCAGTTGAGCTGATGGGCTCGTTCATCCAGAATTAATTTTAACTAACTCTGCCCTGGGCTCCTGGAGTAGTTAAGGGGGAACTTTGGCAGTAACTTATTACTGGGAGTTACTTGTACAGTTCCGGCTGCCCTTGCCTGGGTGTGCCTCTCTTCTTCCAAGGGAGAATAGGATGATCATCATCCCACTCTGAAAGGGGGGAGGAAGCCACCGCCCCATCCCTGGCTTCCAAGGAAAACTCCTCTGCTCATGTCACTTTGACAACGTACCCAGAAGGGGGTGTCCTCTTCTTGCCTCGGGCGGCAAAATTACTCGGGTCAGCCTCGCCGAACAAGTTTTTTATTTTTCCACACCCTCCGACCGGACTATTTCTTGCTACCTAGCAAAGAACCATAGGCTTAAAAGCCAGGAAGCGAAGCAGAGCAGGCCTGCTCTAATTCCTGCACATCAGGCACTCCTTCTCTCACGCCAGCGACGGCCTCGCGTTCTGCCCACCCGACTCCCGCTTCTTTGCCTGAGAAACCAACACACCTGCCAGCCCAGATTCCCTTTCTCCTGGTTTCCAGCTGGGAGATCCTTCCTGGGGACCTGCCAGAGAGATGAAGCCACCTCAGAACTGTCAATGAGGAGCTAATTGCACCCCAAGTCCCGTCTCTTCCCTCGGAAGGCTGTTCCCCTCCACCCCCACCCCCGCCCGGCGTGCACCAGAGGCAACCTCCCGTTTTGCTTTGTCTTTTAAAATTGCACTCCTGTCTTTGGGCTGTTTGCCTCGCCTCGCCTCGTCTGGGAGGTCTCTCTTGGCCCACCAGTTCCCTCTGTTTATTTGCATAGACCGAGATGCTAATGTGTTTTGTTAAACTGAATTATAATTTGCATCCAATCAGCAACGGGGGACTACAGAGAACTAAGGAAAGAAGGAAAGGGGTGGGGTTCTTTCCATAGATTTTATTCCTGTTCTTCAGCAGCCCCTGAAATGACTTCTTGAATAAAGCTCCCCCCCCACCCCCGGTTAATATAGGTAACCAAGAGTTGGCAATATCGGTACCCAGAGACCTGAGTTGCTTGTTGCATTTTAATTCTTCCTTCCTGGCTGTCTTTCCATTTGTGCCAGGACTTCCTGGCTGCACGCCCCAAAGCCAGAGACTGCCTTATTTCTGATACATTTGCAAACTGTTTGTTTTTTTGTTTTTTTTTTTTTTTGACAATCTAGAAGTGTGGTTAAAAGCAGTGGTAGAAACCAGACTCAGTTCTGAGTGAATACGTTGCAGGCAGCAGCGTCAAGGGGAGGCTCCCAAGAGTGACTCAGGAAAGGACAGGTGGAAAGAGAAAGGCAGGGGCAGGTGGGAGAGGCCCCGTAAGAGCTTGAAGGAAATCCGTTTCCAAACACAGGGGACCATTTGGTGTGGCTGATTCCGTGTTGCCTCTCGAAGCCACTCTTGTTTATGAAAGCTTAAGGAAATAATCACACACACACACACACACACACACACACACACACACACACACACACACACACACACACACACACACACACACACACACACACACACACCTGTTTGGGAGTTCTCCTTGGTTGCTTCCCTTTGGTCTCTCCCTCACCTGCCTCCGGCCCAGCCCACCTTGTTCAAATATGCAAACCTGGACGGTAAGCGTACACCTGACGAGCCACAATGCCAGCTGGGAGCAGAAGCCGTTCTCTCTCTTACCTGTCGACAGGTAAAAGTCACCTTCCAGAGATAGGCCGAAAGGGGTGGGGGTGGCGGGCGTTCTCCGCTGGGAGCCGGCCGACCTCCAACCCTGTGGCAATCATTAATCCCTCGTTTGTTGCATTCCTGAGCTCCACCGGCCGAGAATGATACCTGGCGCCGAGGGAAGCCGGGACCAGCTGTCCGAAATGCAGCTGGCCGGCCGGTTGGTCCTTTCGGCCGCGGCTCTGCTCGTGCTGACGCTGGCATACCGCTACTGCAAGTCTCGGGGGTCCCCCGGCAGGCCCCAGGAAGGGGCCGGTGGAGCAGCCAAGGCCAGCCCGGAAGGGGAGTCCATGCAGCCTCTGGCGTCCCGCCGAGTGGAGAGAGAGGAGAGGCCCCAGGGCGTGAGGCACCGGGGAGTGCAGAGGAAGGTTAGCCGGCCAAATGGCCCAGCAGCTCCCTGGCCCACAGAACCAGGGGGGCTCGCAGGCACAGGCACATCCGGGATCCAAGGTGCACCTGCTGGCCAAGAGGAAGGACAGGCAAGGGGGAAGGAGAAGTGTCCGCCGGGCCCTGGATCACCAGCAGACAGACAAAGGTTGGTGCCACCGGAGAATGAGAACCAGGAAAGAAAAACGTCACGGACTCTCCTCTCCACGGATCGCATGGCTGAACTGAAAGCAGACAGCCAGGTGGCCTTTCCGGGTCTCTGCCGCCCATCCTGTCCTTCTGGCAGCCACTGCGAGGGGCCAGGGAGGGGGGCTGGCTGTGGGGAAGCCGCACCCGACCTCCCTCCCTCTCGCAGCCAGCAGGCAAGTGCGGGACCTCTGCAGACGAGCGGGGAGGAGTCCGCCTTGTGCCACAGCGGCCAGCTGCCCTTGGCAGGAGGAGAAGGCACAGCCGGGCACCCTGGGCTGACGGAAGTGACCCTGCTGCAGAGGGAGAAGGTCCCGGCGTTCCAGGCCAGGTCCACCGTGGGCTTGGCCATCAGCCAGCCTGGAGGAGCATCTTGTGCCGGTGACACGTCGTCCTCCATTGCAGAAACCCAGGAGGTGGACAGACTCACCAGGGAGCGACAGTCCAAGGAGAATAGCAGTGGCCAAGCTCAGCCGTCACAGGGCAACCTGAGAGGAAGAGTCTGCGACTACCATGTCCAAGCGGTCACAATGGAGAAGTCCTCCTCCGCCAGCTTGGACATCCCACAATCCTATGATACATCCACAATGGACATCCCCCCTGAGTCTGAGTCAGGGTCACAGTGGGAAGTGCCTTCCGCCTTCTCTCAAAATGATGAGGATGGAGAGGAAGTTCAGAAGGTGCCACCTCTATCTCCTGGTGCTTCTGAGGATGATGAAAAGCCAAGGCAACCTGAAGAGCAGAAAGGGGCAGGGATTGAAGGGAGCCCTTCCCAGAAGTCTCCAGAGCTCAGGTACGGCCTCCGCCGGAAGGAGAGCTTCCACAAAATTGTGGAAAACCCAGACCTTCAGGTACCCATGGAAGGATTTGGTTCCTCGGCACTGGGCATGTCAGAACAGGACACTCCCCCTCCGGGTCCCCTCCGTTCTGCCTCCGTTTCTTCTCTCCTGGAATCCATGAGGAGCATCCAGAGCGACGCAAGCGAGGGACCCACTGTGGAGCTCGTCGCCGGTGCCAAATTCCTCCACTTTCCACTGAGCTCAGAGACCCCTCTCGACGTTGTCCACCTGGATTTGGGGAACTGCTACGAAGTCCTGCGCCTAGCCAAGGAGCAGAAGCTGGAAGCCCTCCGAGAAGCGGCCTACAAGGTCATGAGCAACAATTACCTCCAGGTGCTCCGGACCCACGCCATCTACGGACGCCTCAATGCCATGGAGAGGGACCTGATCCTGCAAAAGAGGATGCGGGGAAGGAAGCACCTGGCGGTGGTGGACGTCAGCTCCCAGGAGCCCAGCAGCCACGCCAGCCGACTCTGCTACTACGACGACCGGGCGGACACGTGGCACCCGTTGACCCACCTGCCCATAGAAGCCGTCTCCAAGGGCTGCGCCATCTGCAGCATGTTCAACTACCTGTTTGTGGCGGCCGGCTGCGAAGGGCGAGGGAGGCACCAGAGGCCCTCCAACCGGGTCTTCTGCTACAACCCGTTGACCAACATTTGGAGGGAAGTCTGCCCGCTGAACCAAGCTCGGCCCCACTGCAAGCTGGTCGCCTTGGACGGCTACCTCTACGCCATCGGAGGGGAGTGCCTCTACACGGTGGAGCGCTACGACCCCCGCATGGACCGCTGGAGCTACGTCGCTCCCCTGCCCAATGACACCTTTGCCGTGGCCCACACCGCGGCCGCCTGCGACGGGGAGATCTACGTCACGGGGGGCACTCTGCGCTACATCCTCCTGCGGTATGTCCCCCGACTGGACGCCTGGAAGGTCAGCCTGACCGGAGGGAGCAAAGACCGGACAACTGAGATGGTGGCCGCCGGCGGGTTCATTTACCGCTTTGATCTCAACCGGAACATGGGCATTGGCGTCTACCGCTGCAGCCCCAGGGCCAAGCTGTGGTACGAATGTACCACCCTCCCCGTGCCCTTCCCGGCTTCCTTCCAGTGTGCCGTGGTGGAAAACCTGGTCTACTGCGTCAGCCGGCAATTCCATCTCCGCTTCCTGGCCGACCATGTCTCCCCACGGTTCGGGGCCAAGGAACTGAAGCATTTCCCTTCTGCGAGAGGAGTACTCGTCCCCGCGACTCTCGTGCTGCCTGACAAGGACGCGGCACAGACGAGGGTCTGACAGCACTGGCCAAGGCCAACTTGGGAGCCTTGAACTGGTTGGTTTCCACCCGTTGATGCACTCTGGTCTCCTCCTGTCCTCCTGCTTCCAAGAGTCTCTCAGATACTCCAAGACAGCTGGCCGCACGGATCCTTAAATTCCCCAGAGGCCTGCAGGGAAACCAGGCACAACCTTTCGGTTGATGATACAAAGCCTCGTTAGTGCAAATTTAATCCAACGCCGCACAACCCAACGGGCATCTGTCTGCCCCACAGGATAGTTGTTTGCAACTCGCTGGAGGCTCGGCCGATAACAGATCCGTTCATTGCAGGATTCTTCTGGTGAGGGCTACTCTGCCAGAAGACAACTGTTGGCTCCCAACTTGCATGGACCCCCTGGATCAGTTGGATTTATGTAAGCCTTGATGCCCCCCCCCCCGCCGCCTTCAAGGATGGGTCAAGCAGGCCTGCTAAGTAGGGAAAGATCCTGCAGGAGAGAAGCGAAAGCATCAACGAGCATCCTTGTGGATCCAACCCAATGTTATTTAGGACCGTTTCCTGCTTCCCTAGAGGCTGACCTGGCTTTTCAGTAATCAGGCAACGAAGGCTGATGCCTCTTCTTCTTCATTATGCCCAGGAAATTGGTATAGGGAGATAACTGCCCCTGAATACATTGGCTGTAGAATAAGTCTTCACTAATACAATCCCATAAATTAAGTTCTCTTAAAAGTCAGCAGAGCTCCTCGTAGCAGGGAGTTCCACAGTCCAACTTCTTGCTATTATTAGTTTGGGTCTCCCCCTCCCCACGGTGCTCTTTCTGACCCTCATGGATAGAGCTTGGAGGGGCCAGCTAACTCGTGAACGTTGAAACGGATCCTTGAGTGTTTGTTAATATTCCGTCGCTGCAGGTTTCCCCACATTGTGTGATGTCACCCGAATTCAGCCAATAGCAAAAAGGGTGGGGTGGGGAAGTTTCTAATTGACGGACAGCTGTCTTTCCATGCCTAAATCAAATTAAATGGGTCATCTTTATTTCAGAGGTTGAGTATGCAAATAAAATAAACTTAAACCATGAGCAGGCCTTTAGAAATTCCACTGCACTGCACTTTAATCGGCTCTCGTGTGTGTGTGTGTGTGTGTGTGTGTGTGTGTGTGTGTGTGTGTGTGTGTGTGTGTGTGTGTGTGTGTTTTGCCGCAGAATCACCGTGCCCTTGGTTCTTCCGTTACTGTAAGTGACTGAAATTGGATAATTAAGATACATAACATGCCATAATCATTAATGTGCTTTACATCCTAAAGTCCCTGGATGCATTTTCATCAGCATGCCTCCAATTACTCATCCTGAGTGCAAAATCTAAAGGGCTGGTAGATTTTTAAGCCACAGAGAAAGGCCTGGAATACAGCGTCTGGGTTTCCCGCTTCTAAATAAGAGGCTGTGTCCCCATCCCACTCTGGATCGGTCCAAAATTGTATATTAATCAGCAGCAGTAGCATGGTGGTGACTTTTGTCTTGGCAGTTCTCCTAATTCCGGCAGAGAGAGAGAGAGAGAGAGCTAAAATGCAGGCCGACGGAGAAGCAGGTCTTTTGTAAACTTAATGGCTCTTGATTTTCTGTGCAAGAAGAAACTACCTTTCCACACTTTGCAAGGGTAACGTGCAATGATTACTTTTCCCGGGAAGTCCCTAACAACAACCTGGAAAATAAAAATTGGAAAAAAGACAAGTTGGAACCATTGAGGGCACTGAGAATTGACCCAGCCTGACTTTCCTCCCAACCTCCCTCCACCCAGTCCCCACACACTACAATTCTCCCATCATTCCCTTCCAGCTCAGCAGGGGATGATGGACACAGATTCCAACACATCTGGATTTTGGGTGACCAATATCAAGAGAGGGGCTAAGTCTTGGATCCCATTGTCTCGCTGGTCGGTTTGGGTCTGTTTCCTCCCAGCTCTGGAAACAGAGAAACAATACCCTGACAGCTCAATCGTGTATGTGTGTGTGTGTGTGTGTGTGTGTGTTTGTACAGCCTACTCAAACAAGCTTAAACAAGAATAAATAGTGAAATAACACAAAGCGTGCCACAGAGCGACACGAGAGGCTCCCATTAAAATGTCAAGGCAATTACAGCAGGAATATCACGACACGTGGTATCGCCGCCGTGACCAGCCCAACACGGCATATTTAGGGGAACATTTCCGCTTCAATAACACCGATCGCAGTCATTCCCAGGCAGTCTTTCTGTCAAAAAAAAAAAAAAAAGGCACCCACTCCGTGGTGGAGGAGACGGGGCTCCAGGCAGGCGTGGATCTCTGCCGAGCCTGGGAAATACGTTTGCTGACTACATCTCCCATCACACTCTCCCTGACCTGGGGATTTGGGGAGCTGTGATCTCCAACGGCAGCAGTTCTTGACCTTGGGACTGCCCGGATGGAAGGGATGGAAGGGACCGTCTGGGTCATCCGGTGGGGGGAATTGAACTCCCGGCCGCTGGTTCTCTAGCCAGAGACCTCAACCACGGAGCTGTCCAGCAGTCCACTTTTGCTCCCTTTCTACATTCCCTTTCCGTCTGCTGCTCTTCACCCAAAGCTGCTTGCATTTGGAGTGCAATCTGCGGAGTGCCTTATTTACTTGGCAGAGCGTAGATCTTCCCAGGAGACCTACTCAGGATGCGCCTGGAACCCCCTCTTGGGCTCTGTAGCTCAGCTCACAACACATAGAAGGTCATGGGCTTTTCCTGATCCCCTCCAGCAAGCTTGCCATGGCCATCAAATCAGTGGGTGCCCTTTAATGGATTTTAGGGTACGGTTCAGATGATGAGAAGAACAAGATGTATTCCTTTTTTTCATAGATTCTATGGATGGAGTAGAAAATCGATTTTAACAGATCACTAGGACCAACAACCACCTAGTATTAACCTAGTAGTAGAAGGCTAGTAAACTAGTAGTAAAAGAGGAGTAACTTAGTAGTAACGTGGTAGTAACCTTTTAGTAAGAAAACAGTATCAACTAGGTGTATAGAGCCTTGCATTTTAGGCCTGATCCTTCACTGCCAGTGAATATAAATCCAATATCCAGCACCTCTGCATGTGATTTCTGGACTCTGCCCGCGGCTGATCAATTTAGTCACCACCAGCGTGTGCGCTGCTCCCTCCCTGCGACCACCCTGATGCCGTGGCATCCGCCGGCATAAATATCAGGCCCCAGAAGCTGGAGTGTCTTCGAACATAGAAGGAAATACTCCGGCAATGTCAGCCGGCACCTTGCGCGCGCGGTGAGGTCAACCTTAATGAATAGATGCTATCAAAGAGGCTGGCGGGCCGCCAGGCAAACATAATTGGCCTAATTTGCCGAAGGCGAACCGTGGCAAGCCGCAGACCGGGGGTTGGGGGGTGGGCATTGTGGGAGAAGGTAGGGGGAGAACCAATGCGTGTCCCCCCCCTTGGCGTGATGGCTTTGGAACAGACAGGGACGTTTGGACGCTGCCCAAGGCAGTGCAACTGCCCGACGAATGACTATTTAATGAAAATGTGCCTAGTGCTGGGACAGAAAAACGAATAAGCAGGGCTGTAAAACATGCTCGGGAACTGGGTGTGTGTGTGTGTGTGTGTTAAGCTTCCGTCTTTTTACGCACCGGCTCTTGGCCGACCCACTCTTGAGAGTCACCAACGCCGCTTGATTCACGGGCAGCCATTAAGAAAAAAGAAAGCAGGGTATTTATTACGCCTTCCTTTACAACCCCAAGGGTTAGAGCCAAGCCGTACTTCCCGGCCCACCCGCATCTGAAAAACAGGCACCCACCTGGTCATGGATCTCTCTTCTGCGGGGCCAAGAGCTTAGAGGAGGTGGGAGATTCTTCATCCAGCATTAGATGTCCACTCTTGACCTCTCATCCATCTTTTCCCCACCTGGTCCAGCTTTGGAAGATCACTTTTTAACACCCAGCAAAGCCAAAAGGAGCAGAGAGGTGGGAGATATTGGGTGGTTTTCAAAAAACAATTGGGGGGGGGGGTTAATGGTCCTGCACCCTGGCCACGAGCCCCCAGAGAATGGAGAGGTGTGGGTTTTATTCCATGTCTGGGGAAGGTACGAAACTCAGACCCAGGAAGCCTCCAATCTCTTTCCTCTCTCTGTGTTCTCCCCACCCCCCTTCCCGGAAGGCAAAATTGTTTAGAAAAATTACCTGGCTCTGAGCCTCTAATTCAGCCCCAAAGCTGGCTTCAGCCTTGTGGGGGGAGGAAATGTCATTTTGTCAGCTAGGTTTCATAAGTTTTTAATCGTAATGGGTGTTTTAATCTGCTTTTTATTGTTAGCTGCCTTGAGCATCTCTCTTTTTCCTCTTCTTTCTTTCTTTCTTTCTTTTTTTTTAACACCAGAAAGGCGGGATATAAATTCAGTAAATAAATAAAGAACACGCGCTCATAAAACTCATTAAGAGTTGAGCCTGCTGGGGTACAAGGCCAGCGAAGGGCCTCGTGCGTGGCCTTGCATGGGTTATGGGCGACTTTCATCTGCTTTAAAGTGCTGCAATAATGGAATGTGAGCAGACATTTTTTTTAAAAAAAAGAATACTGACAAATTGCACATCCTTACAGTGTCTATAAACTGCAAACCCCGTATCCTTGGGAGGGGACCCATTAATTTGTCTTCTAAATCGCAAGTCAACCCTTGGGGAATTCCTATTGCTTGAAAGGGTCTATGGTAGTTGAGGGTGGCAGCCAAGTAACTTACGTGGACCTCCAGAAAATCCCGTCCTCTGTAGCGTTGCTCCGATCTTGCCAACTCACACCCATGGCTTCTGAGACTGAGTCATTGCACCTCATGTTTGGTCTCCCCCCCTCCTTTCCTGCTTCCCCCCCCCTCACTGCCGACTTTTCCAAGGACTCTCGTGATGTCAGTAGGATAATGGCCCTTATTTATAACTACGAACATTGAAGGGCAGTTAACTACCACATTTCTGCAGGATGCCTAGACATAAAATGCCCATTATGACGACATGTGATGGATCTCCTAATTAAATGAACACCTAAAACTTAAGTAGGCTGTGAAAAGTGCCGGGCTCCAGACCTGAAACTGGAGTGTTTCTGTAAAAAGGGGGAGAACTGGTTTAATTCCCCCCCCCTTGAGATGAAGAGAAACCTTTACAGCATCCATTTTTAATTATCTAATTAATTTTTGACACAATGGTGTGGAGCAGACAGGGCTCACAGGGTCAAAACCCAATATATTTGGGTTAGCAAGGACACCGAGATCTCCTGCCCTTATGCCTCCTTGCTCCCCTCCAGGGTATGTCCCGGGAATAGCTAAACATGAGAAGCTGAAATCTGTCACTGTTCCAAAGACGTGATTCAAGCAGAACTTCCAGCATTGTATGCAGATGAAGCCCTTGTTTACCACCGGGTAACCAATCACAAGAGCTGCCTAGATGCCCTAAGCACATCTGATCTCGCCTGATTTTGGAAGCTAAGCAGGGTCGGCCCTGGTTAGTACTTGGATGGGAGATCACCAGGGAATACCAGGTGCTGTAGGCGCCTGGAGTAGGAACTGGCAAGCCACTCCAGTACTCCTGCCAAGAAAACTCCATGGACATGGAGTCATGAAGAGTCGGTCACAACTGTAATGACACAACACACACAACACAACCAATCACAAAAGGAGGCAAGTTAAGTCGCAAACAATGTGGGGGGGGATGTTAAAAAGCAATCTGCACTTAACAAACAGCCTGTTCCAATCATGGGCAGGCTGTCAAGATTATTTCCACCATCTCTCTTTGCCCATTGGGGGATGCTGGGAGTCGTAGTGTCCGGGCTAGGAGGAGAAGGGAATCCAGCCAGACACTTGTGTGACGACGAGAAAGAGGACAAGATTATCCAACGACGTAAGTGGCTGAGAGAAGATTGAACTGTAAAAATCTGTTCGCTTCTGCTGAGATGGCAAATCCCCGTCATTTTTCTTGAGAGATCTCTGAGGGTTTTCTGAGCCAGAGGGAGGGCAGGTGAAGCCAGCTCCTACCTTCTGTCGAGACCCTGATGAGAAATGAGTGTCCCAGAAATGAGGTTTCGGGCACAGCTTTGTGATTGAGCAAACAAAGCCAGACTGATTTCCTTCAGAGTCCCTTAAGGAACCCCTGTTCCTGACCATCCTCTACCACCAGCGTGTACTTTGGCCGAAAGAGGTGGGATAATGGAGAGGAAGGTTCTGGAGGCAGAGTTGCCCCTTTGGCCATCAGGTGTGGGGCTGGGAGATGGTGACACACACACACACACACACACACACACACACACACACACACACACACACACACGGACGGACGGACGGACGGACGGACGGACGGACGGACGGACGGACGGACGGACAGACGGGTCAGCCTTCATCCTCAGCTCCCCTGAGGAATTGGACTCAAGTGTCCAGAGCTCAACCGCTCCGAGGAGGACTGGCGAGAATTCTAGGCGGCCCTTCTCGGACTCTTTTTTTGGGAGACACGGTTCCGTTCACCTGCAGTCCGAGTTAGTCTGGAAACCTGTTGTGAAATAATTAAAGTCCTCACCTCGGGAACGCAAGGGTTGTTATTTTCCATTACAAGCTTGTTATCCATCTTGCCACGAGGCTCTGGTTTCCAGGAAGGGCCTCCGGGCAGCCATTTACCTGAGCAAGGAGTGCCACGCCAGGCTCATCTCGCCTGACGGAGTGATTACCGGAGGCGGTTGGATTACCACAGCCATGTGTCTTCCCGACTGTTGCCGTCAGCCCCATCGCTCTCCTGGTTTTGTTCCAAGAAACCGACAAAGAAAGAGAGACCGGCGCAGCGTTGTTCCATGGTGCCTCCTCCAAAAACAGAGATCAAGGTTCCAGCCCTGATTGAAACAAAATAAACATGGAAGCCTGATTGTCATCTTGAAATACATCTTCTGCCTTAACATCCTTTTTTGAGGGTGGAGAAGAGGCGAGGAGAAGGCATATTCCCCTTCTGCAGAGGGAAAGGATGACAATGCCATCAGGAGGCCAAAGCCCAAACGATGGGGCTCAGCTGATGAGCGGCAGAGTTTCTAACAAATGTTGACCTGGCCGCTCAACAGGAGGGCCACCGAGAAGCACCGGAGAGAACCCAGGCAGCAAAGAAAGCCTGGTTTCTCATGGACGCCACCCATCTCCACAGAGGTGGAGAACACCAACAGAAGGGTCCTAGAAGACCACCAGTGGTGGATCGAACGCAACGTGGTCTTCAGGGACCCGACCACTTCCTCCCACAGTTTGCCTGGTTCTTGCTTTTTCGTCAGCTTTAAGGGATACTGTTCCATTGCTGAGCCGAGCCCGTTTTCCGGCTGGTCCCCCACCGGGCCCGCCGCTCCTACCCCGTGATGGAGTGGTTCATTAAAAGCCTTCTAAAAATAATCACACATTTTTCTTCCTTTCTCTCTGAGTCTTTCTTCTTTCCCCAGGGCTGGGCCTGGGGAGAGGACACAAGAAGGATGCCTCTCCGTGTTTCACCTGCGCCTTCATTTTGCCCTGACTCAGGGTCTTGTTTCTGCTGGGGTCATCAAAAACGCACACCCACCCCTCCTTCCCTGGCGCTTTCCCACCAGAGGAGACCAGATGAGTCAGCCTCCTTGGTAACATCCAAGAGAACTGCTCCTCCACAAATGAGGTCCCCCTTGGGCAGCTCACTGGAGGTTCTGGGACTCAAACATCTCCACGAACGCAATTAAACGCTGGCTCCATTTCGGTGGATTACGACGGCCGGTTCCTTCCGCTTCTCTCCGTCGCTGCTGCCAACCCAAACAAACCTCTTCGGGATGCTGATAGATTAATATCTGACTGATTCCTGGTTCGACAACCCTGTTCCCACCGCAGGCCAGGCTTGTCTTTTGCAAGCCGGCGGGTCCAGCCATGGAGAGCATCCCCGGCGGCAGGTCTAGAGCGATAGAGACAAATAGCGCTACACCACAGCTCAAAATGATGAGTAGCTGCAGCCTGCCACCAGGACTGGCACATATCATGACCCAGACGATGGGCACCAGTTGGTGGTGGCCTTACCTTATTTCAGCATTTTGATTGTATTCTTTCTCCTGGTTTTTTCCTCCCCCTGTTTCCCCTCGGCAAGCAATTTTAAGTTCTTCCTGCCAGCTTGATTTATGGGAGGCCAGCTGCACACTGCGATCCCCCATGAACGGAGCAATTAGCGAAGGCTGCTGTTTCCAGTGAACAGCCCGAGAGTCGTTGCAAGCAGGAAGCAGGGAGCTCATCGGTACCCCGTATCCATCATGTTCGGGACTGAAGTTAAGAGACAGAGGAAGCTGAATCTGTCCTGGGGTGGGCTTGGCAGAGGCCAGAAAGCAGGCACAAATTTTCTGGCTTTTGGGGTTTCAGCTGAGCAGAAGAGATGCGCACCTGTGCCCCCCGAATCTGTGAGCCATCTCGTCAAAGGCTTGTGTGCCATAATTCTCCTAGAAATCGACATCTGTAAACAGAAAGAGGCTGAGAAGGTGGGATAATTAGCCTTCAGCTCCATAACACCAGAATCCAAGTTTATTAACTGCTGGAACGGATACCTTTTGAAATGCCGGAGGCACATCTGATGAGCAAACAAGACAAGATAATTTCTCTCCATTACGGAAACTTCCCAAGTCAGATCGCCCTCAAATAAGAGCGAGGAATAGATAAACCCTCAGATGTCCTCATAGCTTGGGAAGTTACATTTTTAAAGGAAACTTGTATTCCTCACTTCTTGGCCGTCAGGTTGCAGTTATAGTTATCCTTACTCATGCAAGGAATTTATCACACACAACACCAACACAGATGAAATACTGGAATTGCTCCATGGTTCCCCCTAGCGGTCAGTTTTGATGGTGCAGCAAGGAAATAGATGTAAAAAGGTTAAAAAAGGTAAAAAAAAAAAAAAAACACCCAAGGTTGGGTGGAAGACTCTTGAAGACCGTGGAGGCCCTGGTGGTCTCCCTCAACAACGTTGACTAAGGCATTCACGGTGTGCTTGGCGTGATGATGATGATGATGATGATGATGATGATGATGATGATGATGATGATGATGATGATGATACTGGAAAGGCCATAGTAGAGCTTGCCACCCACCTCATTAAAAAAGCGGAATTGCCTATAAATTAAGAAATTTATTGTTCCTAGTCCTCGGTGGACTAGAATCTTGGCTTGTTTTTTTTTTTTCACAATGGGAAATCGTGTTCCAGGGCTGCTGTGATGCTGGCACAGACACACTCATTTTTTCCTAAACAGCTTTTCTGCGTTGCCTCTCCTCAGTGGTTTTTCCCCTCAGTCTTTTTGAAAATATCTTTGTTTCTCTCTGCCTGCCTGCCTGCCTCTGCCTCTCTCTCTCTCTCTCTCTCTCTCTCTCTCTCTCTCTCTCTCTCTCTCTCTCTCTCTCTCATGCTGTGGGGAAAAGGATATTGATAGCTATAATTTAAAATCCCTCTAAACCGTTAACAAACAGGGGGGACAATCCATCCCTTGCAACCAGCAGGATGTTGCTGCACAAAGGGAAGGGGGAAAGCAGGAAAAATGTCATTTCAGGGACTGGTCAGTGACCTTTCTGTTGCCCTTTTGTGTGATTGGATTAAAAGCTTTGGTTTGGACGGAGGTGGCAGGCAGGCTGAGGAATCCTGCGGGATGAACCTGGCCAGATATTTGGCACCGTTTAAAGCAAAAGCAAAAAAAAAAAAAAAAAATAACAAAAGTAGGCTCTCAAGACCAAATAATATTAATATTATTAATAATAATAAAATAAAGGCTTTTTCAGCTGTCGATTTTTCCTGTAGAGCAATGGCAGACCCACTCTTACCTTGGGGCCTTTGGCACTGACAGGTCACCCCTCCCGGCCACCTGGCTGGCCAGCACCTTCCTCTCTCACACCTCCCTCCCTCCCTGCCTCCCGGTTCCTTCTGTAATGGCTAATTAGAAATCTACTCATGCCACGCGGCCAGGTGCCCCTGCCGGCTGAAAGCTGCCACAGCCGGTGCCAGGGTGCAGGGCTGGCAGGAGCAAAGCCATCTGCTTTCAGCTACCCATGGAGACCTGGCACTTGCAAGATCAAAGCAAGAAGGAGGAGTAGGAGGCAACCTCACTCTTCTGGTCCTGACGTGGGCCACCATCATCAGCACCCCAGGGACAGATCCGGAGCCAGTGGTCCGTCTGCTCCTGCTGGCCCTTGCCTGTCTCTCAACCTGTTGTTGACCGTGGCGTTGCTTTACCAACCCACCCACCCAAACTGGCATGGCTTACCACCACTCAGCTGTGGCCCCAGAAACATCGGGGAGGGCCCTGTGCACTGAGAGTCTTTTCTCTCTCTTTTGGGAACATAAAGCGAATTTTAGAAACCCTTTTTCTTCCGGTCCTGGGACGCCCTCTACAGGCCACATCTGTAGATTTCCCCAGGGGTCTCAAATAATCTTCCCTAATTATATTTCTGCTCTTTCCCCCATCTCATTGCCAATGAGAAAGGACTCTGGGAGTGGTGGCCCAAAACATCTGGAGGGCTGAATGTTCACCACCACTTCCTGGGGTCATCAAGTCCATCTCCTTGTGAAAGGAGGCTCAGGATTTGAACTCTCGTCCTCTGGCGTGGCAGCCAGAGACGGAAAACTCTGAGTGGTCCGACAGCCTCTCTTCATTTTATTTTGTGGCCGGCCAATAAAACCTTCAGCCTGCACCCTCTCGGCACCCGGACTGCTTCCTTGAAATGGTGTTTCCCCTCTTGGCACACGATCTACCCATCCCGTGTGGCACCCATCCTAAAAGTGACGAGTTGAATCCATTCCAAATGCATGCTCATAAGTCGAACAACTCGTAAGTAGAGCAAAAACAAAAATTGTAAGTAGAGCAGACCGTATCTAAAATTTGTAAGGCAGTCGTTAAAATGCCAACGGTTTTCTGCTCCTAAGACAAATTGCTCGCTAAGTAGAGCCACTCCTAAGTAGAGCTACCACTGTATGAAGAAAGCCGGCCAGCATGCCTTGTGGCCCGTGGGTGCCATTTACGGCCACTGGAAAAAGCTTGGGAGCCCTGCGTCACGAGGTTGGCTCTCAGAAGAGGCTGCCTGGCTCTCCTCTAGGCCGGGACCTGCTCAAAATGTCAGCCCCGACTTGCAGCATCATGGGAAGGGAGTTGAACCAGGAGGCTGTTGATCAATGGCCCTTAAAAAGCCATCACTTGACTTCTTGGAAGGGAAAGAGAAGCCAAGCGTCAGGGTCTTTCTGAGGCTATAAAAAGGGGGCAGCCATTTGTCAACATAGTAGCTGATTTAAAAAAAACAAAACCCAAACCCAACAGTGTGTGGATTTATGGGCAATAAAATCCGAGGGCAGCCTGCCACTGCCTTGGGTCGTTTGTAAACCTATAAAACACAGAACGTTCCCTTCCACACCCTTGAGTGCAGGGAATGAACCGTGGCTCATCAGAGGAGCATCACCACACTGTTAGCGGAACGCCATCAGTTGGCATGGCTGCCAACTGACCGAGGGCCAATCCGTTCCTGTGCCTTTAAGTGGCAGCTTGGCACGCCACACAGGTTGGCAAAGGGGGCACCAAGGGCCACGATGTTCATTTGCACGCCCGTGGGCCGAGTGTGGATGAGCCAAAATGGAGACCCGCTGAGTGCCAAGCGACACAGGTTCAAACGTGGCGATCCGGATCGGAAAACCAGGCTGCGTCCTTCCAGATAAATGGAGGTGGCATTTCTTTTAAGTAAGAGTGGCTGTTCTTACATCCGGGATGTCTATAAATCCTATTCTTGCCTCCTAGACTTTCTCAGGGGGCTACGCCTCCTTCCCCAGCCACCCTCCTCTGAATGTGACCCATTTTTAAAGCATATTTTCCCCTCCATCCTGAAAGGTCAAAAGGCTCGTTAGTGACGATGAGGTCTTTAATCTCAACTGTGCTTGTCTTTTCACTCCTGGAGATGGTTTGTCCTACCCGGGAGGTAGAGGAAGGCACTTGTTGCCTCCAGTGACCTCTTCCTTCCCAAACTTAATAATCACATATAAATGAAACCGCCCGGGAACCCTCCAATGATGCTATGGGGCTTAGGCGCATCGTTGTGTGATCCTCTAGTGCCACCTCACGGCGGTGGGGATGCATCGCGACTGACATCCTCCCCCCTTCCACCCGCCAGTCCTCTCCCTTCGGGGATCCATAAGCATCAGAGCCAGGAGATCCATAAACAGACTAAGCATCCCCCCTCCCTGGTGCCAGGCTAAGGATGAGATAGGTTCCCCTTCCACATGTGTGTATGTGTGCGTGTGTCTTTTTTTAAAAAAAGATCCTACTTCTGGATCTCGCCTGGTGCCTCCGATTTACATCCATCATCCTTTCCATTCATCATCCCCTAGCAGGGAATGGAGCCGCACACCATGAATTTTTTATGGTGTTATTTCTCCGTCCTGCTGGGCTCATTTTTCCAACGGGGGGCATCCGCTCTCGTCATTATGGCAGGGCCAAGAAGAAATTGAGAGCTCCATGGGAAGGGCTCCATGCAGGCAGGATGCCGCAGACGCGAAAGGGGAAACGGCCTGGCTTCCCACCGCAGGTGTTCGTATATCTGGTGCCGAAGGGCACATGCATCCAATGGGCAAATGGGTGCTTGGCTTTTCAGCCGCCACCCAAGATGGCATGCACCTAGAACATAAGAAGAGCCGTGCTGGATCAGGCCAAAGGCCCATCTAGCCCAGCTTCCTGTATCTCACAGTGACCCCACCAAATGCCTCTGGGAGCGCACCAAACTAGATATCTGCCTCATGATCCCACTCCCCTGCATTTGGTCCTTGAAGGACCCTGGTTTTTAAGCCTGGAGATGACACATCTCCATTGTGGTTTGTAACCTGTGATGGACTTTTCCTTCAGGAATCTGTCCAATCCCCTTTGGAAGGTATCCAGGCCAGAGGCCATCACCACCTCCAGGGGCAGGGAGTTCCACAGACTAACAACGCACTGGGTGAAAAAATATTGATGAGTACAGGGCTGGGAAAGCAGGCAGCCCTGGCTCTAAGGCTAGAAAAGCTGCCATATTCTATAGGCGAGGAACTCCAATCGGAGAAGCCGCTAGGGTTGCTTGTTCTTTCTTGGTTCTGTTTCCATCCTGCCGTTTCTCCCGCGAGCAACACCACATGGTTGTGGTGTTGTTCTTTTGTGGTGGCTCCTTGTTCTGCATCAGAAGAGACCACCCTGGATTGAACCCCAATGGAGGCCCGCCAAAGGCCATTGTGTTTCATCCATGCCTGTTGCCGGGATGTGACTGTTCTCTGGGTTTCATTAGCCTGAGCCAGGGTGACACATCTGGAAGGACTAAACTGTGCCTGATCCCACTGGGGCCTCTTGTGAAGAGTACAAGGAGAAGCCCAGGGCCTTGTGGATATGATGTGCCAGAAGTTTGATTCCCCATCGGTGCGTCCAGAGGGTCCAAAGGGTCCCTCCAGCCTGGCCGTTCAAAGCCTATTCTACGTCTACAGCTGGACAGAGGTCACGCCGTCCGCCATCTGCCGGCAAAAGAGGCTTCCAGAATCAAGAGATGACTCAGGATGTTTTTCGCTCCTGACTCCACATCGGAGCGCCAGCGGACGGACAGCCTCCCAGCTGAATTTGCTCCGCATTAACGCCACGCTTTGCCCTGAACAGATGTAGACAAACTAGCAAATGCCAATGCGATTAATCTGAGAACTGACAAAGGTCAGGGCTTGGCTGCAGCGTGAAGGATGGTTACCCAAGGATGGGTGGAACAGATCGACACCCTTGTTGTCAAGGGGGGGGGGGCGGAAACAAGCCAAAAAGTCACGGGGTCAGACTTCCTTCCTTTGAAGGAAATGCCAGCGTGATTCTGTGGTTACATTCTGAGCAGTCACCAGATACAAGATATGTACTTCCCTGTCACTCTTCGGGGTAATAAGCCAGGCTCACTAGTAGTTACCAAGTTACTTTTCAGGTGTAATGAGCAACCCCCCAGTTACACAAGTGTAATGAATAGTAGTTACTTTCAAATGTTCCTTTTCAAGGCCTTTTATGCTTTTTTCCTGCCCTTTGCTTACCGATTGCGTAGGGAAGGCAAGGATCCTTTGATTGCGCACGCCACGCTTTTGTTAACATTTACAAAAATCAAATGTCAGAATTGGACACTAGGGGGAAGCAGAGGCTATTTCTCAATGTAGTGCTGATGGGCTAGCGCAGAGTCTGTAGCCAAGAGTGCAACAAATTATTTGCAGCACAGGATAAATGATAATGAAAGAGGGACCTGCATACTGAGAAGTAATGGGAGACACAATAAGTTCCTTTTAAAATGTAACAGTGATTTAGCTTTGGACCCTAGTTAGGAGCAAAGAATGCCAGGCATTCAGGGTGGTTTTTAATCACTCAAGAGATGCTCATGTTTTATTTGGAGGGGGGCTGCTTCCCTCCTACCAATGGCTCCTGTCCAAACAAAATGAAATACTGTATCTCTGAGCCATCATCTTGCTTCGTTTCTGAAATCAGGATGCGGTCAGGGAGCTGAGCTGCTCCATCCCAAAGAGATCCGTCTGGTGCCATGTGGGCCACGTGCTCCTTCAGAGGTCCGCGGAGGACTGTATCATTCCCTCAAGGATGTGAAGTCCTAAAAACTTATTTTATTGCCTCTTCATTCTTTGGCATGACGATTTTCTCTGATAACTGCCTTCAATCCAGTACGGTTTTTGCTTCACCCTGGGCTCTTTTTAAAGACTGAGGGGAATGTTTATATATTGCATGCTTTTAAAAATACCTTTTTAAAAAAAAATACTCCTCCGGCAAACCTGATGGTGACGTTAAAGTTTTGTAGAAGAACTACATTAAAAGCAGCTTGGATGGGCCTGATAAGAGTGCCCGGGTGTCGTAGAGGGAGCAGGCCGTAGCATGCTCGAGAGGGACGGTCTTGGAGTCGCAAGCCTCCTTTTGCAAACTCTAATTGGGTCTCCGATTGGAAGATCCACCTGAAACCATCTCTCCCTGCCTCTTGGAAGGGTGTGAGAGAAAGAAGGGTTGGGGTGTGAGGAGAAAGAGGGAGGATTTATCTCAAATGTGTCCATCCCTGGTGCCTATCCCCCCATCCTTCCCCAAGGGTTGTTCTTTTCAGAACCGCTATGGATTATCGCCTTCCTTTGGTCTGCCCTCTTATCTAGTGGCTGGAGGGCCCTTCCTCATGTTTGTGTGATTATTTATCCTAGCGGTTTCCAGAAAAGACATAAAACACAACGCCAAGGCACAACGCCCCTCCTTGTTAACTCGGCAAAAGGGTCCCCTTCTCTGCAAACACGAGAATCCCGGTGGAGGAGCAGCTTTGATGGCTGATTGGAACAGCCTCCTATCATGTGTCCCATCAGTGTTGGAAGTCGGGTCCATGACTAAAACCTACAATAATGGGTCTCTCTCTTCAAAGCGGGTCCGTCACATGTTTTGCCATCAGGGCAGAGAAAGAAGGAGGGAGAGGAGGAAGCAGGAAAGGGTGTGTGTGTCGGGGGGGGGGAATGGCCAGTCGTTATGTATCGCTGGATTTTTTTTCTGTTCGGAGCGATCCTTCCCCCTCACTTGCTCAAACCAGACTGGTTTGACTGTCCCGTCTGGACCACAAGACCTCCAGGGACGTCTGCATCCCTCCCCCGCCCCCAACAACAACCCTCCTCCTCCCACTGAAAAAAGCACCATCCGTGTGCCGGAAGCAGTGCTCTCTCTCTCTCTCTCTCTCTCTCTCTCTCTCTCTCTCACACACACACACACACACACACACACACACACACACACACACACACACAGTGTAGCAGTTGTGTGTGGTGGCAGGGTTAGAGTCATGCCATGACATCGGGCTGCTTCTGATTCATGGCAAACTCCCAAATAGAGATGGGCACGAATAAAAAAAATGGCGTTTCGTTTGTCGTTTGTCGTTTAGGGGTCCGTTTCGGTTCGTTTCTGTTTTTTGCGAATTTTTGCAAAAAAAATCGTTTTCGTTTTCGTTCGTTTGTTACCGTTTTGTTACCATTTATTTTAATTTTTTGTGATTTTTTTTTACATTTAAAGCAGTTCAATGTATTGCCGTAACGAAAACGAAACGGACGACAAAATTTCTGGTGTTTCTGTTCGTTTCGTTTCATTTTAGAGATAAAATTCGTTTGTCGTTTTGTTGCATAACGAAACGAAAAAAACGGAAACGGAAACAAAATTGTTCGTTTCATGCCCATCTCTACTCCCAAATGTTCCTGCTCAGGTCTTGACCATTCAATGTGGTGGCTTCTTTGATGGATTCCGCTCCTCTCACCTTTGGCCTTCCTCTTTCCCTACACCTTCCGCTTTTCCCAATGTGATGATCTCTAGACCTTGGGGCCAAGAAGCGGACTTTCAAAGGCCCTTTCTAGAAGAGAAGACCAGATTTCAAAGCTTGGCAGCCCCTCTTGGGACCAGGGAAGTACACTTGGCTTGTCCCTACCTTGCAGGGTTATTTATTTATTTATTTATATTTATTTATTTATTTATTAGATTTATACCCCACCCAACTTCCCGGGGGAACTCTGGGCGGCTTCCAACAAGCTGACCAATGCAGTAATATTCAGATACAGAGTACAGTATAACAAATTCAGTTTGAAATCCAGATACAATGAAACAAACAAACAGATTAAAATTAAAAACACGAGTGGCACCCTTGGCATACGAACAGATGAGGCTCAACAGCCCAACCTCTTACTAATTAAAGTAGACGGTAATGGCGGATGGCGGGGGGGGAAATTAACTTAATTAACTTAAATAACTGAATGAGTTAAACTTGGTTGATGTGTGAAGGGCAAGAAAGCTACATTGTGCTGCCCAGTGCTCATGACAGCCCATAACGGATGCAAATCAGCACCTTCTACTGGTGTGTATGTGGCCACCCCCAACCCCACCTGGCCTAATCAGCCAGGCCCAGTGGGTCAGGATGGCCAAGCACAGACCCAAGGGCCGTGGGTTCTAGTCCTGACAGGGCCATGCTCTTTTGTTTACTCAGAGGGGAAGAGGGACTTAGTCTCTCACAGTGCCGGAGAGTTAGTTCTTCTGTAATCTCAAACAGGGCTGGCCCTGTCGTTGAGTAGGAAGATCCAGCCATCGGCTTTTGAACGCCAGCTCTTTCTGCCCAATTGAATCACTATTCTGCTACTCTGGAGGGGGTGGAAGGTAGTCCTGTACCTCCTTTTTAGGAACGACAGTCCTCCATTTGTTGAGCGGTTGGAAAACAGATTTTTTTTTCCGGGCCTGGAGTAGATGTCCTCCACTTCACCAGCTCTCCTCCCAGATCCGAAGATTAAGAACTAGAAAGGAGGGAGTCCGTAGGTCCCAAACTTAGTGTGTCTCTCCTCAGAAGACATTCCCCCACAACCCCTAGGTCTTGCCTGAATCGTGTCCACGCTGGGCGGCAGATGGAAGCCCCATCTCGCCGGGATCATTCCAAAGCTCCCGAATCCTAGGCCCTCTCTGGAGTCCCCCATCTCTTCCCTGAGGATGACCAGCCGGAAATAAACCTGCATGGCTGGATCAATTGTGGGCTTGTCTCCTTTCCCCGGATGGGTGGGGGGGTGGGGACAGGTCTGGCCAGTGCATCTATCAGTTGCCCGCCTCCTTCCCCATCACCGCCGGCCCGCAGGGGACAGGCTGGATCTTTCAGGCTGCCTCTTGCAGCCAGCGGGTAGACTATTTTATATCTATAGATGTATTTCATGCCTGGCTGCCACTCAAGCGGTTTCAGAGCAAAGCCCGGCACAATGGCTCCTTGTATACCAGCAATTAGTTACCAAGACTTCCCAGAGGCTTGTGTGGTGGACTTGAAGGGAGAGGATGCCGGGAGGAGTACAGCAGGCACAGAACCGGCGTTTGTGATCAGTTTGCACCCGGCTGGCCTGAACCGGTTCGTCTGTCCCCGTCCGGTTTCTCCTGGTTCCCTGGCTTCCTCCGACACCGCTTGTGATGCCGGATGGTTCGGCTCCCCATTGGCAAAACCTACACCCCGCTTCAAAGAGCCTCCTGTCTTGCTCAGCCTGAGCCAGGAGACTCCCGGGTGGGGCAGCCAGGGAGGGGGGGGGCTTTGGCTTGGCCGGCAGAGGGGGGGGAAGGGAGAACCTTCTGGATTTGGGGAGGTGGGCATGGGGGGACTGAAAACCCCAGAATCTGCCACCCAGGTGTCCCCCCCCCAAAAAGGAGCTATTTTTGAATTCAAGGCTGCCGTCTGGTGTGTGTGTGTGTGAGAGAGAGAGAGAGTGGCTGTCCATGCTATTCAGTTGCCTCCAAATGGCTCAAAAAACTTGAGACTCTGTGTCACTTTATGAGAAGCCCGATTTAGTATTTCATTTTGAGAGGGAGGGAGGGATGCAGGATATCCCGGTCTCCACCACAGTGGCCCAAGAAGAGGGAATTCATTTCATTAAACAAGACAAGGGGGGTTTCCAGGGTCTACTTCGCCTAGGAAGGGTGCTCTCTCGCACACGTGCGTTTTGTTAGCTCCTTCTGTGGCCGTTGTTCCACCGTTGTGCACGTTGTGTGTGGCGCAAGACATAACTTGGGGGGGGGGACAGGGAGGAGTGAGTGCCGAAAATGTCGATTTGAGAGGGTTGCCAGCCGAGCGGGTATGTGAACTGAAAGTTTTATTTGAAAAATAAACACGGATTTTCATGCGTTTATTAAAACGAATCTCTGGCTGATGAAGAGATTGGACAGAACAAATTCATGGCTGGATGAATGGGACTTGACATCGGCCTAATACTGATCAATTTTGTTCCTCTGCTTTCCCCAAGTGAGAAGAAACATAAATCTCGTTTGTCTCTGACAGCTTTTCCTAAACTGAATTTTAGAGGGAAACGCGCCTAAATGCCCAGTTAATTCTTTTTTTTTTTAAAAAGGAATCGGACTCAGAAAGTGCTGGAAGAAAAAAGAGAGTGTTTGGACAACAGTTCCAAGAAGGTTACGTGAGCATTAGCCCTGTTTTGTTTTTCTTCGTGGATGAGAAACAGGGAGTGTTGCTTAGTGGTTAGAGCCTTGTCTTTGGCTCGGGGGCTTGAGTTCCAATCTCACCTTGGCCAAGAAGGCTCACGGGGCGACACTGCCCGTTTCTACCCTTTGCCCACCTCACTGGACTGTTGTGGTAAGAACGGAAACTCAGAAGTGCTGGACAGCTCCGTGGTTTAGGCATTGGACTGCCGGACAAGAGGTTGGGAGTTCAACACCCCAAATGGGGCTTTCTTCATAGGGGGCTGGACTAGATGACCGAGAGGGTTCCCTTCCAGCCCTCCTGCAGTTCCAAGATTCTTCTGAAATCAGGAGGAAGACTGGGCTCATCTTGAGATCGTCAGGGGAAAGGCACCAATTTCCATGCAAGAAACGATCCCTCTTGCTCAGGTGTCTCTGACTCCTGAGATCCGCGCTGCCTCCCACTTTCCTGCTCCCCGAGGAATATTTTTGGGGTGCTACAAGGGGGGTTAATGATCCCAAGCCCTGCTGGCCGCGGGGTTGTTTGAGGACAACGAGAGGACCCAACCGTGGGGAAACCAACCCAACACATGCTGCCTCTTTGCGAGGAAAAAAGCCAGGCGGGGTGGAGGGGACGCATGTTCATGTGATAGGACTGGATTCGCGATCCAGATTTGGCAGAAAAGGTCAAGTGGGAAGAGAGGGTATAATTCGATTAGCGTCTTGTGACCATGGTCTCGAGCCGAGTCCAGGAGCGGGGCGGGGAGCGCTGGGAAGAGCCAAGGGCTGCAGCTGCTTTCCATCCTCTAGAACATCTTGATCATTAGTGGTCACCACGTCCCACTCATGAAACCAGCCCTGTGTTCCTGTTTCAGGGAGAGACGTTCTATGCTCCTTGGTCAAATGTATCCATGCGCATGCATGCACAGAGAGAGAGAGAGAGAGAGAGAGAGAGAGAGAGAGAGTTGGTGGCAATGGGAAGGGCCGGATCCGGCCAACTGCATTCGACCCAAAAGCTTCTGAGATTCTCCGTATCCAGATGTGGGCCGCAATTTTGGATCTCCAAACGGCTGGGATCTGCCTTCCGGATTTCTGGAAATCAGCGGCCATCCATCTCCCACCCCCCCCCCGAAAAAGCAAGGGGGCGAATGTAATAGATAAAATTATAGATCTAGAGAGACACAGAACTCCAGCTGTGGGTCTACAAAAGACCAGATCCAGGCAGAGCTTGGAAGGATTCCTTTCAAAAACTATTTAATCTATCTACTTGTTTAAAAGAGTTTAATAAGCAGTTGTGTTGCCTTATTGGCCAATTGCCATCACCTGCTGATTGATCAGGGGGTGGCAGGAACTTGACCTACTCTGCTCAAAATGTCCTTTAAAAAGTAACTTTTGAAAGCAAGTATAATTCCTTGACCTACGTCAGTGAAGTAACTTTGCCCAGACTTGTTTCTGCGCCTCCTCCTTCATTTTGTTCCACGTCTGCCCTGCTAATTAGCAAAGGGAGGGGTAGGGAGTGTAAACATGATATAAGTAATTACTTTGCATGTAACTTGGCATGAGTCATTGCCTTCCGTGCAATCCATTACTTCTGCACTCTGGCTCAAGCTAAACCTTATCCACCTTGCTTAATACCAGTTCTTTATCGGAAACTACCGGTTCCCCTCTGTTTGGGTCAGGGACGTGGCCTTTGCAACTGCAGGGCCTTTTCCGTGGTGGGTCCCGAATTGTACCACAGCAGTGGGATCGTTTTCTCCCAACTCAGACTGAAACGTCATAGCAGGCTTCTGAGATGCTGTGACTCAAACCATCCCTCCGGGACTTACCCAGAGTCACCGTTCAACTTCTGAATACAGTACATGGGCTTTTTAAAACAGTTAGGAAGCAGACATTTGAAAGACAGAAGCAAGGGCCCACCGCACAGTTAGAAGGACAAAAAGCTGGCCTCAAAACACTTTCTTGCATTTTCAAAAAAAAAAATGAACATAGGGCCAATTAACTGCAAATGGTTTAATGAGGTGTGCCAATTTGGCTCTGTTGACAATATTCAAATTACAAGGCATATCTCCGTCCATTTGGCACAAGCCTTGAAACCAGAGGCAAATGTGTTGGTCATCTCTTGCTAAAGTCGTGACCTCCCTCTCTCTTTTCCATGCAAAACTGTTCTGTAGCATCTGGCATGAATGGCGAAGGAGAGAAAGAGAAGAAAACTTTGCAGGGTTTCCCCCCCCTCTTGCATTGCCAGTAAAGGAGGGATAAATAGATCGAAGAGGAGGGGATGGTTTTGTGCATTTTGAAGGAGTGACCTTTTGAGTCCACTTTGAGTAAAAGTGGACACCACAAAGACCAATGACACTGGTTTGGCGTCCACTTTAGAGAGGGGCAGCTGGCGGCGTAGCTCCGTGGTTAGAGGTTGGGAATTTAATTCTCCTACTGCGACTTCTACTAGAAGACCCACCCTGTGTAGCCTTGGGCCAGCTATACAGTGGCCCCAGGGTTGCCACCCGCCCGCCCCCCATAAGAGGGGAAGAGGGACCCACTTTTGAGGGCTCGCTACTTAGCAAATCCTGGGAACGGGTCTCGGTCAAGGATTGACTTGATGGCACGTGGTGATTTTTGATTGCAGAGAACACAGGAAGGCACGGCCCATAGTCTGCACAAGGTTAGGCCAAACCCAACACCTCTCGCCTTGACGATGCCCCCAAAGCTCTTGGCCAGAGTGTTGTTGTGTGGCTAAAGACAGAACTGAAAGAGCAGCGGTTTTGTTGCGAAACAGAGAGACGCAGCCACGAGGGGGCGATAACGGACTGTGTTGTTGTTGTTGCTGTGTGTCTCTTTGACAGGCAGACCTAAGAGGTGAGTTAACATTTGTGAATCTACTTTGTGTTCTGAATAGGGAGACATTTTTGGGTACTTGATCAATCAACAGTGAGGGACAGACATTACAAAACAACAAGGAGGAGGAAGCAGACATGAAGAGGGCGGCAAATCTAGAGGTGAACCTACAGGTGAGTAGCAAGAGAATAAGGATCAAGAAAGCAGAATTTCTCATTTTTATAAAGGGGAGCAATACATTCTCCCCCCCCCCTTTTCCATGGAGAGGAGAAAGTTTCGTAGCCACAATTCATGGCAGAGAGGAGGAGAGAGGGCATCTCTTCTCCCAGGTACAAACAAAAATGTGAATTTGTGTGCTGTTCTCAACAGTTCCCTTTCAGGCAGATCCAGTGTGATGGATCAGAACTGGCGGCCAGTGTGAATAGGAGTAGAATTTATGTTTCAGTTCATTTTTTAAAAAAAAGAAAGAGGGAAAAGAAGAAACTGGTGCTAAAATTTGCAAATTTCTTCCCAGCTTTCTCTGAGAAAAGCCAAAGCACAGCATGAGAGAGTTTGTGTTTTAAAGCAATTGATTGCTGGATAGCTGACGGGTTTACCTCTGGCCTTCCTGCAGTTCTAGGATTATTAGATGATTAAGCTGGTCAAGACGCCTGCCTATAGGGAAACTGACAAATCACAGATTCTGAACCAAAAAACCCTGTCTAGATTTGTTCTTGAGAAGTCCAGATCAAGTTGGAATCAACTGGTTTCAAAACAAACAGAAGAGAATTTACAGATCTGTTTGGATCCACAGCAGAAACTTCAATGGGTGAGGCATCGACCATTTCAGCCTCCCCATTTTTAAAAAAGTTCAACTTTAAAGAGACTTAATCCAAACAACCCTGAACCAAGCTGTCTGAAATTTGGAAGGGTTATTCCCTTCCTTCGGGGCCATCATTGCACCGAATTTTATATACATCAGTGGAAGACTAAAACAGTTGCAGCCATTTTGGTTTTTCCCAACTCGAAACTACAAATTTATGAGAACGATTCGGATCTGGAGTTTTTATTGTTTTTGGATGGAATGGGGTTGTATTCAGAAGCTCCAGGCGGGCCTGCTGACTGCATCCAGGGAGGGACGCTCAACTCTAAGTAGAAAAGTGGCCAGAACAAAGTTTTCTTCCTCTGTCTCTCTCCAAGTTAAAGGCGAGCCAGTGCTGGATGGGTCGTAGGGCTCCGGGACTTCCATTCTCTTGCTTCTGTTACAATGTTCTGCTTCTGCTTCTTTCCCAGCCATCCCAGGGTGGCAGGAGGAGGGGGTTTGGAGGAATGAATCCGCCTTGGCTTAACGGGTCCTCAAGAGACGGAACGCATGCCATAAAAACATCGCTCCCAACCCCTACCCAATGCCCACACCTGTTCCTGCCCGTTGCCCGCATCCGGTTGAGTTATCGTCCCAGACGGATCAAAAGGCTCAACGCCGGGCGGAAAGCCAACGCTTAATCCCCAGTCCTGTCAGTGCCTTCAGGCAGAAGTGAGCAATCCTTCAAAAATGGCCAGGGGGTGAGAACGGGTACTTGATGATCTGGCAGCTACGGGACACCTCCTGAGCGGGGTTACGAAGAATCATATTGTTGGTTCTTCCATTGGCAATGTTTCTGGGAAGATTGGCTCAGCCAACAAAGACACGTTTAACCCCCAAATTTTGTCACCAAAATTATCAACTCCCCCCCACCCTCGGTTTTTCACAAGGCTTAAGTCCAGGGGTGTCCAGTCTGTAGACCAGGCATTCTTCGGTCCTCTGAAATTCTTGGACTACAACTCCCAGCTGTCTTCCCCCCACCCCTCACTGTGCTGGCCAGGATTTCTGGGACTCAAACGCTTAGAGAACCAAGGTCTGGAACTGATACTGTCGCTGGCCGTTGGGTTGCGTTGGCCGTCCTCCATTGCCCTGGAAAGATGAGGTGCTTGTCTAAATGTGAGGGAAACCCCGATCTCCTTGTTTGGTGCTCTGCACTGGTTTCTCAGCACCACTCCGACAGCCACAGGTGTTTGGTGGAGGCACCCATAAAACAAGACCAGCCTTGGAGAGGGGCTCTGTGACCAACCATAAATCATAGTCAACATGGCCTGGGAACGCCTTCCTTTCATTGCCTGCAATTAATGTGGGTTGAGGAGTGGATCAGGGTTGTTCCTCCTCCTCCTCCTCCTCCTCCTCCTCCTTCTCTCTCAACACTCCGATTATTGTGCCCGGCCGATTTGCCACACTCCCCGGAGTCTCGCTCCAACAAGGAGGAGGCCCACTGGTGGTTATGACCCAACTTTTCTGGCTTGTTAAAGGCCTTGTTAGGAGACAGCGTCTCTCCTGCCAAAGCCCAGAGGAGGAAATGAATAACTTCCCATGACGGGCAGGGGGAAGCTCCAGACCCGTCTGGTTCTCCAAGTGTCCCCCGGTGGGGCTCCTCTATCAGGGGGCACATTGTCTGCGCACAGGGGTGGGTGGTGGCCGTGGTATTCCTGTGGGCATGCGCGTGTGCAGGAAGGTCAGAGATGGGCCCCACAACGTAGCCACAGAAAGCTTGACGGACAAAGCCCTGTGCTTTGTCAGGGCCCTGATGGGGTGGGGGGGGGCAACATTTTCATGGACCGGCCCAGGATATTCTGGGACCAGAACCGTTGAAAATTCATGGCCCGTGCTGTTATTATCATCCCAAAAGCTCCTTGCTCGTTTTGTATGGTTGCCCTAGAGGATTGTGTCACTGCACAATTATCAGCCTGAGCCTTCATATTGAGCACCACAGGTCTAGCAAAGTGGATTTCACACTGAAGTACACAAGCTCGTCTCTTGATTCTCTCTTTTTTTGCTTTTGCTGACGGTTTTGGGATTGTTGGAAGAAACCCAGGCTAGCGGGGCTGCCCCTGGGCAATTTAACCAACGTAGGTGTGCCAACACCGGTCAAAACCCAGAGGGCTCTTTTTGTGTGTGTGTAACCTAGAAAGACCGATAGCCGTCTCTGCATAGCTCATGAAAGATGAAGCATTGTTTTCCTTTGCAGAATTGGGGTTTGAAAAATAGGGTTTCCCTCTGTTGTCAGTCTAAGTAACCCCCCCAACCCTAAGGACCCCAGCTCTGTGCTTCTTCTCTGCTCTTCCTGGTTGGGCCTTCAGATGGCAGCAGGCGCCTTTAGATTTCAGCACTGGTCTCCTTGACTGCCATGAGGTGGTCTTCCTCTTTAGGGGAATATTGGTCAAGTCGGGTCACTCTGACATGGTTTATAAACTTTCACCCCCTTCCCCATCTCCAAAATGAAGCACGTCTGGAACCGGAGCACGTTTCCATTTAACAAAAGCCAAGATTTCTCACCTATTCCTCTCCGACACCTACTTTTAAATCTGGCCCGCCTGCAAGCTGAGACTTGGGCTTTCTTTTCTAGATATGTCACCCTCCATGTTTCATTTCCTTTGAACAGATGTAGGCAGAGGCCCCGTGTTCTGACTCCACGTGTGACATGCGAGGGAATCACGCCACCCTCCTCTCCCAGCTGGGTGGTGAGTAGGCACCTGCGTAGAGTCGAGTTGGGGTTTGTTACCCTAAGATGGGATCCAATCCAAAGACAAATTCCTCAGTATGGGGGTATGGAAATTAAAGGATTGTGGGTGCACCCTCTCTTTTGGGGGATGAGCCATCAATGACCCTCACCTCCACCCCTATTTTTTTTAAAAACCTCCCAGTGCACTGGCTTTTCATGCCCTTTCATTTGCACATTTCGATGGGGCCTTGTTGACATCAAGGGAAGTGTACATTAAGCAGCAACATAATTCACACCCCATGTGATGGGGGTCACCCTCCGGCCTCCCTCCCCCACCGTTTAGAGGGACAAGGGTCCACCGACTTCCTTGCTGGCGTTGGCAGCCCAAAGACACCACGCGAGGAAGATATGAGCGGAAAATGCAAGCCAACCACAGACAATCCGTTTAAATCAGAGGAGCATCGGGTCCAAAGTTCTCGACAGAATTAAAAGCCCGAAGGCTGCACATTGCTTCCAACTGCCTTCCTTGGTTGCATTAAGAGCCTGGGAGGAAAAACCTCCTTCCACTCCTAACAAGTCAAAAAGTCCCAGAAAAGAGTGAGCTTTTCTAAATAACCTCTTCGTGTAGGTCAAGGCTGACCCAGGGCGATTTGCTGCCTGAAGCTTCAAGCACTCTGGAGGAGCTGGTGATGGGCATAGCTGCCACCATGGCACTGCCACCAGTGATGGACCTAGTAGCAGTCATACCAGGATTTGTACTGGTGATGCTGGGTCTGGCAGTAGTCAATTTTAATATTTTTTCCTGGTTATGTTTATCTGGTTTTACTGTTGGGCCAACTTGAGCGCTACTTTGCAGTGGAATGTACATGCACATGTAATTAATTAAATATGTCTCCAGTGAGGTTAGCAGTGTGTGGGGGGGGGGGGCAAATTAATTAAAAGTCATTATAGCGTTAGAGGTGGCGATGCCCATGATGGTGGCGACAGCTGTGGATGTGTTTACATTTCTTTGCCAACCTTTTGAGACAGACGTTTTTCAGGGAAGGCTGGGAACTCAGACCCTCCCATTCTACCACGTTCTCCAACAAGGGTGTAAGTGTAAGAAACGAGCAGACAACGCCGGACCCTTGACGGCGGTCTGTCCACCAGGAGTCCTCCGGCCACCGAATAGCCAGTGGAGGACAATAATGGCCCATCAGCTTAGAAGATGGCTAGCAAGGTGTCCTCTCAAGCCGTAGGTGGAAGGAGGATCCAACGCTAGTGGTCCGGAGGGAGGTTCCAACGCAGGTTGCCCAAGGATCTGAGCCTATGGGAGTGGGAGTCAAAATAGCTCTCTCAAGTTCGGACTGAAACCCGGAGCAGATTTTTTTTTGGGGGGGGTGCTCTGACATTGGCCTCATTGACCTTCCATGGCTTTTGAGTCTGTCTCTGTGAATCTCTGCAGATACTTCTAGTGCTGGGCTAGGGTTGCCAATTTCTCCCCCTCTAAAGTGCTCTTCTTCTTCAACGCCCAACAAGGCAGGGAGCTACAGCCTATCCCTCTCTTATCACGCAACAGCAGCTCTTCTTGAGTCTGGCAGCGGAAGGATGTTCTGTTTTCCAAGACTGGGCCATCATGTGAAACTTTGCTTACCATTGGCGTGGAGGGAACAGAACCTGAAATAACTCAAATGCAGAGGGGAGACTAACTTTTCTGACCTTTAGAAAATGTGACAACTTTTTTTCTCTCCTGGACCCACCCTCTGCTTGTTGGGTTGTTGACAACAGGAGCTTGTGGTGTGAGAGCGGGGGTGTCACTTTGTTTATTCTTACATATTCCGCCCCGGCCCGATGTCCTCCGAACGCTGAAGCTGGCATGAGAGGCACCTTATGAAAGCTTCTGACATTTCATGGGCAATTTTATTAAGACAGTTCTCTCTCAAAGAAGCCCCATCATTCATTATTGTTATTTTATTTTTATTTTTAAATATTTTTTTTGCCAGCAATAAATGCCCCTATTCAAAAGGGTGGAGAAAAAAAACCCCCGAGCGCAGCATCAGAGGAAAAGAGATGTTGTCTCTCTGCTTGTCACAATGTGTAATGCCAGAGTGTGATTTAAAGAGACTATTCATAAGATGTTCTGTTTTATAAGACATGTGTGTCCCTATGTGTCAGTGGGCGTTGACCGTCAGGATTGGCACTCTCTTTTGGCAGTTCTGCAAATACGGACGAAAAGGGTGGTGGTGGTTGCCTTTCAGAGGCAAACAAGGACAGAGTAAAGAGCCCAAGGGGCACTCATGGGGAGGAGCAGCGTCCCGTTCCCCCCATTTGTGGCCTTAGGATTTTAAAAAAACCATTATTTTTAAGGACAAGCAATCCGGGCAGAAGTCACCTGGCAGTCCAGCAGATCTGAGTGTCCAGTTCTGCGCTTGAGCTTCATTGGAGGATAAACCCATCTCTCTCTCTTTAAAAAAAAAAGCTATTTGATTAAAGCGGAGAAGTGGGAACCCAAAGTATCAGATGATAAGCAAGGAGCAGAGCTGGAGCCACAGGACATGAGACAGCTGGTAGTACATTTAAAGAAGAGCATTTGTGAAGGAATTATGTTGATGTTCTGATGCAGTTTTCACAAAGTTGCTTTTAAAAAATAAATAAATAGATGTATCCCTCTTGTTGAACCCGGAGGTAACATTGTCAAAAGCAAACTCATAATATCTAACAGTGTTATTGTGTTTCCAAGACATATTCCTGGTTCAACTCTCCTCTGGGCCATGATCCTCGTAGGGTGACCTGGGGTGAAAACTATCCAAACCTCACAGGGTCGCTGTGAAAACAAAGCCGCACAAAGCTCCATCTGCCCTTTCAGTTGGCAGTCCTTACAGGAGAAGCGACCTGTTGAGCGCCTTGTAAACACACAACCCCACGCAACAATAAAAAAAGATACAACTCAGGGAGCCCGTGTTTCTCTCCAACTGGTCCCGCCGGACTTAATGGGTGTCACAAAATAATGCCACTAAATTTGGCACCGGGGGTCCATGTTGGCATCCAATCACTCCGGTGCCCCCCCCCTGCTTCCTTCCCCCTCTGAGGTTTCTGAGCAGTTGGGAAGTTAATTCCTCTAGTTCAACTTCCCTCCCTTTCTCTTTTTTAAAGGCAATTTCATCTCCCCTGTGCTTTTATGCCCGCTGCACTTAGCGATAAGTTCTTTGAACTATTAACTCTCCTGAGCCTGGCACCAACGATATCTTTTGCTTCGACTTCCCGCAAATTGACCGAGATGCTGTTTGGAAAAGACAGAACGGAAGAGTTAGGAGTAGAGCGGGGAGGCGGAGGAGGGGAGGGGATGGAGAACCACGACCACCCCAATAAGGAGTGGAAGATGGAGGCGGCCGTTTTGACATTCTGGACATGCTCTGTGACAGGAAAGGGACCCAAGATATAACTTGTCGTTCTCTGCCAGCATCTGCCCACGAGAGAAGCTTGGCTTGTTGGCCCTAGAAAACCTAGGTCTACTTCTGCACCTTTCTGGCCAGGCCGAGAAGGGAGAGATTTCGTGGCCTCAGGCGGCAGATGTTAGGGTGGTACTGTAATAGCAGGCAAGGTCTCAACAGGGTGCCCCGAGGGTGAGACTTACCAGGGTGCCGCAAGACCACAAGGTGTTAGAAGGGGTTCTGGAGTTCTGGTCCATAGGTTCCCTCTAAGTCAGGCATGTCCAAAGTCAGGCCCAGGGGCCAAATGCGGCCCATTTACAAATTTCTAGTGGCCTCTTCTCCCTGCCAGCTCAGCCTGTCATGCATCCCCACCAGCTGGCCCTTCCCCATACCGGATGGAAGCATCAGCTTGCAGTTTTATGTTTTGCCTGTCCTCCCTGCCTCCGTCCACCACCACCCAGCCACCTTCCCAGCCTACCGCCCCCGGCTCCTTTGCTGCAGCCGCCTCCCTTCCTCCTTGCATGTTATAGAGACTTGTCCAAAGTCTGGCCCGGGGGCCAAATGCAGCTGAATGGTCGGCCCCCGTCACATTTCCACCTCACCGAATCTGACCCTCCTTGCTAAAAGTTTGGACACCCCTGCTCTAAGTTATAGTGTGATTTGGTCTGGTTTGTAAAAGGAAGAGTTAAACAGGGTTGTAACCATCGGAAAGGGAGATTGTGTCTTCTGGAGACATTAAAGGAGAGGAAATGACTCAAAAAGCTGGTCACTGCTTCAAAATTCCCCGGGGCAGAAATCTCTCTTTGATGATTGGCTCTTTAGCAAAGAATCCCTGCATGCAGAAAGTTAGTGACTCAAGGTGAAACGTTCAGGCTCTTTTTTTTTCCTGATTTCCTTTTTAAATTTAATGGTGTATTTTTTTAAAAGTTCAGACATGCAGCATAGGTATGCATGCATATATGGGAAGGCAGGCAAGCAGACAGGTGCACACGCCTATTACCTGGAGCAGTAAGAGATGGAGGCATTTGTGTGAGCCAGTGGGGTGAAGCATCCGTTGGCTTAATGTGGTGACTCTGCTGAACTCCAGGGTGGAGGCTTCTGGTTTGGTAGACTTAAGAAGACCGTCCATGGTAGGAGAAGGAGGGGAGGAAAGGAGGCATACCCATTCTCAGCTGGGCCTCTGCCCTCTCATGATTCTAGTCCCTAGTGAGGAAAGAACGTGCTAGGGTGGGGCCATGGAACAGCATCTTTTTTCTGCTGTTTAGAGGACAAGAGAGAGTGTGTTTTTGAGAACAAAAGCAGAGGGATACGGGTTGGAGGGGTTTGAAATAACAAAGAGAAAGAGAACGGGGCAGAAGGAAGGAGGAAGGGTGGGATACTTTGCCGCTCTATGCTTCTCAAAAATCTCCCTTAGCCACCCAGATACAGAATTAAATTAAATTTCATTTTGATGATGAAGGAATTAATGGCTGCTGAAATATATATCATATATTTTTTTTAAAAAAAAAGAGAATTGAGTTCAGGCAGGAGACCGGAATCTAGACGAGGGAATAAAAAGCCTTGATATTCAAATAAGGAAGAAAAAGTTATTATACCACCATAAAGGGAACCTATTTTGCGAGAGTAAGACTATAAAATGCATAAACGTGGACCGAGAGTCCCCTCTGGGAAGCCAGGATTGTGTCTTTAATTCACCTAGACAAATAGGCAACCGACGTGCCCTTCAGTGCGGGGCTGTTTCGGGAGGGGGGGGACAGGGGCTCAAAGCTGGAAGGAAATCGCCCCCCCTTCCCATTTTGGTTCCGCACCACTTGGATTCTTTAATGCCAGAAAAGCAAGAGAATAAGTAGATAGTATGAATAGTTCATTTCTCTTTCTGTGTGTGTGTCCCCCCCCCCCCCCAACAGAGGAGCCGGTTCAAAGGAATGGAAGGAGAACACCATCGCCCCCAATGTAAACGGGAAGGCACAGGAGCCAAAGTTTACGCGAGGCACCTCTCTGCCCCACCCCCACCCCACCCCCCCACCCCCCCCGGCTATGGGATGCTGGCCGAGGCTGGGCAGCCCCTCTGCGCACACCTTTGGCGGTTCGTCTTGAGTTCCGAGTGCCGATGCCGAGAAGTGGAACCTCCACGATCAGAGGCAGTCCATTGCTGAAGGCCGTGGCTAAACCGCATGCCGACGGAAACAGCATGGTATTCCTCTCCTTCTTCCGCGCCTGGACTGGCGGGATGGGGTCAGGAGGCCACACCTAGGGCAGCTTTTTTGTGATCTCCGGAAATAACCGTCTGATTTCCTGACAACGACAATGCTTAGATGATGCTGTATGAGGAGACAGGGCACCCGTCCTAAGAGGGGATTCCAACCTTGGGTGCCTATGAAAGAGCAAACAAGAAGACAAGGACTGCAGTTTTCTCGTGGCTGGGTTCAAGGCCTAAAATCCCACCATCCTCCGGAAGACGCCTCTGCATCCTTTGGAGTGCCTCTGGTCCTCTACGCCATCTTCCTACCAAGACAGCTGCTCCACTGCTGGCATGAAAGATGGCCACCCAATGCCCATTGGGCAAGTTCCACCAACAGAACCGGCCACCTCAGTCTCAGGTAATCCAAAACAAAGAAACGAAAGAAACAAATGACAAGCAGTGTTTTTTAGCTGCTTTGGGGAACCGGGAGGTGAGGACCTTCTAGCTGAGGCCACATCCACCTGAATCTGCAACTCAGCTCCAGGGACCTTCTGGAGAAATGTCTGAGAGGTTCGGCATTTCCCAAGGAAGGGTGATCATCTCCAACCTTCTGGAGCACCTCAGACCTGTCGGACCCATACGGAAGTGGGGGACGGGGGGGTTCAGGGGTGGAGGAAGAGAACACAAGATGGGGTTTTCATTGTACACTCGGCAGGGAAATAAAACAGAGAGGACGTTTGAGGGAAGTGAAACTGTAGGGCGAATAACCCCAATTAGCCTTTCATGTCAGCCCAACTGTGGAAAGGAGAAGGACAGACTTCTGCACAAATCACGGCTAATCTGCTTTGCAAGGGGAACGAAGCCCCTCCCAGCCAAGGGGGACCAGTGCAGCCTTGTACTTCTGACAATCCCAAAGCCCCCAAGAGATCCAAAGCTCGGCTCTTCTGTGTCTTTTGCTGCTGCTGCTGTTGTTATTATTAATATTATATTATTTCTTGAAGAATAAAGCACTTGTCTTTTTTCTCATTCCTGAGATGTCGTGCTCCGATAGCGTGAATTGTCTCAGGGGCGCAAGCTTTACATCCGATCACAGCTCCGTTTGGGAACTGGTGGGGCAACCAGATTTCCCCCCACCCCCATGGGCCCCACCACCACCACCACCACCCTGGTGGGTTCAGGAGGGCGCCATCGATGAATTACAAGGAGGAGGTTCAGACCTTTGAAGATGCTGGAAGCCCAACAGGCTGGATGGGTAAGAATTTTAAACACGTGGTGTGTGTGGGTGTGTGGGTGTGTGGGTGTGTGTGTGTGTGTGTGAGAGAGAGAGAGAGAGAGAGATGTGTGTTAGAAACATCTCCAAATCTAGATATTTTTGAGAAACACCTTCAAATCTAGATAGCTTCAAAACTATAGATGAGAAACATCTCCACAAAGCATCTCAGGCCACCTGGGGGATGAACACGTTTGTCACCCGCTCAAATGTCCGTGGACTCCCTTCCACTACAGGGTGCTGTCCATAAAAGTTTGAGGTTCAAGGACTCGGAGTAAGGGAGGGGGCAACATAGATGGATGGAGCCCTTCCCCATTGTGGTGGGGGAAGAGGCATGGCCGGTGATCCTTGGGCACATGTCATTGTGTTTTGAGGGGCACCATTCTTGTTGCCATGCCCCCTTTGGAGCACCACCCTCCCCTGGCAAGGACGGGCCGAGGCCTCTTGGACCAGGCATGGGGGAGGAGCTGGTCAGTTCAGAAGGCCAACGCTCCCGAGGATGGTGGTGGCCCCAGGACTTGAGGGATGCTTGGCTGCAGAGATGGGAGAAGAAATGGCCTCCTTGGGTGGAAGAGGTCGCCTTAAGGAAGAGGTCGTCCTTCCAGGGAGACCCAAGGGCCAAATACCTGCAGGGGGAACTCTGTTTTCAACTTTCCCGACCTCCTCTTTGTCTCCCCAGACCTTGGCTGAGGCCTATCGTTGGCTCCTTGGCTGCCTACCTGGAATCACGGACCACCCCTGGTTGGTTGCTTTCGCTACTGGACTGACTCAAGTTTGGGATGTTCCTGAACTTCGCCTATGAATTGCCTGTGCCTTGGCTCACCTGAGTTTCTGGTAGGATCATGCTCTTGGATAAACTTCTGCCGTGCTTCTTGGGGCCCGATTCTGGACTTACCAGATGGGACCTTTGTATTTTAGTCAGCCCATTGTGATGATGATGCTGGGACCGTCTCACGTTGGAGACAGGCAGCCCCAGCCGGTAGTACCCACCGGATGAGACTGCCTTTGACTTAGGCCGTTGCATGTTCGTGATTAAATGAAGCCCTGATTGATTCTGAACTGATGCTTCCGAAAGAAGCCCTTCAAATGATGCTATAATACTATTTAAAAAAAAGGGGGGGGGAGAGTAGATTTCAGATAATCTTGATCTGCATCATTGACCGTCTTACTTTTTAAAACTTGGGCATTCTCCTGCAAAAACACTCTCTTTCTCACTTTTTCTAACCCCCCACCCGCCCAAAAAGAGAACTCAGTAGGCATTTTGAACAGTAGTGACTCTTTGGCTTATGGAATACCTGTGCCAGCCTGCAGGTGATACAGAATTCTTCATCAGTGCCATGTCTCTAGAACTCTCAGTTGCTAGTGGGGGTGGGGGTGGGGAGACAGAGAGAGAGAGAAAGGGGAAATGTTTATATATGCATATACAGAGGTAAAGAAAAAAGGGCTATTTTAAGAAAGAAAGAAAGAAAGAAAGAAAGAAAGAAAGAAAGAAAGAAAGAAAGAAAGAAAGAAAGAAAGAAAGAAAGAAAGAAAGAAAGAAAGAAAGAAAGAAAGAAAGAAAGAAAGAAAGAAAGAAAAGCATGTGAGTTATGAAACAAAAGTCATCAGGTATCCCAAATCATCATCTCTTCCTCACTCACTCCGCCCCCTTTGGCCCATCTGAGGTGTGAAATTGCTATTTCACCCCCCTTCCAGGCCTCCTAATTGTTCACGAAGGGAGGAGGAAATATTTTGGGGAAGAGAAAAGCTGTTTGCCAGCAGGAGACAAGGCCCTGAAGCAGCCCCCCCCACCCCACCCCACCCCAAGCTGTTCTGCCCACTCCCTCCCCTTCCCTCCCCTCCCCCCCCCCCCGGCATTTTGCCACCTGTGGGGCTTTTCTATGAGGGAGAAGCTGCCCTTCTCTGCATCTCGACCTGACTTCCTTCCCCCTTTTTCTGCTTAAGTGGTGGTGGTGGTGGTGGATTGTAGTTTGTGTGTTGGTTCAGAACTTGGCCAGCAGAGAGAACCTTGTCTCTTGGAGAGAGGGACATTTCTCAAAAAGGCGGCAGGCCAGAAGAGTGGTCCTATTATTCCCATGGTGGTCTCATGGGAGTTGTAGTCCCTCTCCAGACCTAAAGCTTTGGTGCTGTTGTGAGATCTTATATTTCCTGGGGGGGGGGTGAGTGGGTCACAGCTGCAGGCATAATTTCCAACTTTTTTTGGAAATGAATTTAATTCCACCCACCACCACCCTCCAGTCTTTCAGGGTGCCAAGCGCTGCCTTTTCTCCGCGACAAGGTGGGAAACACCAACACGGAAAGCTCCCTTCGAGCCACCATCGCTGGCTTCACCAACACAGACAGACAGACAGACAGACAGACACACACACACACACACACACACACACACAGAGAGAGAGAGAGAGAGAGAGAGAGAGAGAGAGAGAGAGAGAGAGTCATTTATTTATTTATTTTTCTCTCCAGATGCGATCATCATGGAGGTGGGGGGGCTGGCTGCCTTTAGGATGATACAAAACCTTGTGTATTTATTTGGAATTTAATTTTATTTCATGGGCATTTTGTTTTTTAAACTGGAAAAAAAAAGAAATAACCCCAAGAAACGTGATTTTAAAAAACCTTGGTAATCAAAACGCAGAGAAAGGCAAAACCCAATTTAAAGACTTTTTTTTAAAAAATCATATTTATTTATTTATTTATTTATTTATTTATTTATTTATTTATTTATTATTATTATTATTATTATTATTATTATTATTATTATTATTATTATTATTATTATTATTATTATTATTAATTAGTGCAATCTCTAGATTTTCGTACTGGCCCTATCTTTTAAGGATGGTATTTCTGAAGGGACAAGGACACATTGATCAGCAATCCCCCAAAACCTGGAGGCTAGCTTCCTTCCTTCCTTCCTTCCTTCCTTCCTTCCTTCCTTCCTTCCTCGCCCCACGGGGCCCTAACCAGTTAAGCGATCTGTCTGTAAAGCGTCTCAATCGTCCAGGTGAGGTTATCTGGACGCTGAGTCAATCGGACTTTTTTTTTTCCCTTCTGGAGAGATTGAAACGTTCCGCTGCTCATCCAAGCAGCTTCGTCAGTCTGAGAGATAGGTCCCACCGGCGGGCGATCCTAACGATTCCAAGCAGGAGGGGGCGGGAGCGTGCCTGGAGCCTTCTTTAAACCGAAGGAGGGCCGGGACTCTCCATCCTGCCCGGTCCAAAGGGGAGGAAGAACTCGACGGGGCTATGGACTTGCGTACAAGTTTGGAGAAGTTGGGGCGTTTAAGGGATTTTTTTTTAAAGCTTTTGGGGGGGCGGGGGGGGCGGGAGAGAGACAAAAAACTGCCGCGGGGTCTTGGCGTCAGTTCCCGCTGGGAGGAAGGGGGTGAAGGCCGAGGAAGGGGCCGAGGGTTTATTCTCTCCCCAGACCCTCGCCTTGCCACAAGGGTTTTGAGATTTTGTTTTTCCGGAATCTGAGCGGTCCTTCTTGAGGAGGGAGAGCCTGGCCTGGCGGTGGTCGTTAGGGCGCAAAAAGCCCCTCCGGGTGAAATTGACTCCACGGGGCTCAGGGGGAAACTGACCAGTCCAGCCATGGCCCTGGAGAGCGTCCAGGTTACCCCACCCCAAGAGGGTCCCCGCCAGGTTTCCGGAGAGGAGGGACCAGAGTCCTTTGGGAAGCAGACGCCTAGAAGCGTTAGACAGCCTGGCCAGAGCGGGCGAGGAGGCTGGTTTTGTGGGCGTCCGGTTTAGACGCCCCCCCCCCCATTTTCTCGTGTGTGTGTGTGTGTGTGTGTGTGTGTTTGCCAAAATGCCTTTGAGCCGCCTGGGACATTATCAGTAATTGCGCGTCGATTTGCGTTCCGGGAACTAAGGTGCGCCCCAGGAGCTGACTTAGACGGGGCCAACCTGACCTGGGCCTCCCCCACCCCCACCCCACCCCCACCACCCCAGATCCAAAAAGGTGTCTTCCGAACGACTAGAGAGAGGATCGCGGCTCCCTATCCGAGGGGAGCTTGAAACCCAGGGCCGTTGCAGGAGTTGGAAGTCTGTCTGGTGCCAGTGGGGACCCCCGTGGTGAGGAACCCCGTTACGTGTCTTTCCTCTGTCTTGAGGTGGAGACCGGGAAGGGGGACGGACCTCCAGCCCAGCAAGTGTGAGCGCGGGGGAGGGTGCGTGAACGTGTGAATCTTAAAACACCTGACACGACAGTGCAGCCATAACCGCACGGGCCCCCAAAAGATCCCGTCTTTTTCTCTCTTGCTTCCGCATAAAATGTTGCGAAGCGTGGGTTTGGGGGGTGAGGGGAGGAGACGCAGGAAGGTCTCGATCCATTCCGATCTGGATCTTAATTCTGCTTTTACTTCCAAGCAACCCCCGCCCGTTCCCAAAACGAGACTCCTCAAACCATCCAAGACGGGTCCACACGACCTCGTGTGAATTGCCAGTCGGGTCAAGAAAGCGCTGGGAGGCAGGCGTGAGAATGCCCACGGGAGGGGGGGTCGAGGTGGGTGGGAGTCGATAAAAGGCACACCTTCCTATCTGATTTGGGGCGGAGGGTGGAAGGGGGGGGCGCGAGAGAGAGGAGATGAACAGCCCCTGCGGGAATCAAAGCGGACACCCGTTTGTGATCGTGTGAATGAATTTTATTCCTCTGGGGAGGGGTGTTATCATAACTCTTCCTTCTTAATCCTTCAGGAATTTACGGAGACTCAGATTTCCCCTACACAGAAATATAATATTGACGTCTGAGGCGTTTACGATGGGTTTCTAACCCCACCCCAAAAGAAACCTATAATATTTTAATACCACCTTCAACAGGCTTGAGAGAAGGCGCTTTTATTCCAACCCTTAACTCCGGGCGTGGGGATGGGCACTCACGTCCTCCCTAGATCTGAGGGTGGGGTAGAGATATCAACTCTCCTGCAAAGAACATAAATGTTTAGGAATCTTTTTTTTTTTACAGACAAAATCCTTGTAGGATTTCGTTGGGAGGGGGGGCTTGTAAAAGAAATGAAGGTTTTGTAAATCGCCAAGGACACCTTTAGTGGAGGACCTGATTGGGGGTGGGGGGGGGTCAAAAACTCCCTCCAGGATCCTCATACAGTTTGGAGGCTTGTGTGCGATTTTTGAAGGATGGGGGCGACAAACTGGAGAGAAATCCCAGAGACCAGTTTCCAGCCCTCCTTTTCCCTACACTTTTCCAAAATTTGGGGGGAGGAACGTGAAGGATTTTTTTAAAGATCTCCACTCTACCTCTTGGTTTTATTTGGGGAGGGGGGATATTCACCTTTCTCTCCAAAATAGAGCAAGACATTCTTTCTATAATAATAATAATAATAATAATAATAATAATAATAATAATAATAATAATAATAATAATAATAATAATAATAATAATAATAATAATAATAATAATAATAATCGCCCGAACTAAAAAGGTGGCAGAAAGAGGCCTTTCACCATTGGTTCCCGAGCTTCAGAGTTAAAGCTCCTTTCTCTCATGAATAAAAAAGGAGGTTTTAAAAGGGGGGGAGTTAAAAAAAATATCCTCGGCCGCAGCCTATCAAAAGTCGCCTGGGCCGCCTTCTTTCACCCACAGATGCGCCGAAGTTCAGCCCTTCTTCACAACTTCCAGCTTTTCTCCGCCGCCACACCCACCCCCCCCCATTTTAAAACCTCCTCTCTCTACTCCCCCTTTCTCTTTTACGAGATCGCCTCTTCCCCCCCCCCCCTTTCTCTTCCATCCCCGATCTGAGGAGCGACGCGCGCTCACAAACTGGGAAAGAGAGCGTGCCAGGGAGGAGGAAGAGGAGGAGGAGGAGGAGAAGAAGGAGGGAGGGAGGCAAAGGGGGGGGGGTGCAGAGAAGAGGTGGCGGGGGTGGGGGGGGCGGTGGAGGAGCCCTCCCTCTGCCATAGTTCTCCAGAGAGGTCCAGCCTTCTCGCCTCGCCGGCCTGTCTCAGTCTGCCTGGCGCATTCCGAAACTACGCACGTTCGAGTCTTGCGGGAGGATTTGAACTCCCCACCCCCTTTGCAAAGGGAAATAGTGGGGTTTTATTGTTGTTGTGGGGGGGGAGAGAGGCAGGGAGAAAGCGACCCTCGGAGGTTCCCCCCCCTCGCCACCACCCAAGGCAGACCCGAGAAAGGGGGACCCCTCGCTCGCTCTCCTGCGCTCCAAAGACTCGGGGACGCGTTTTGCGCCCGCTGGCCGCCTTCGCACGATCCGCCCTCTTAACGCGCGTCTCTCTCTCTCTCTCTCTCTCTCTCTCTCTCTTTTTCTCTCTCTCCCACCCACCCACCCCCACGACCCAACACCCCCCCCCCTTTTTTTTCCGACCATCCATCCCCTCCATCCATCCCAGCAGCCTCGCTTCCCAGAGCATGGCTGCGCTGCCTGGGACCGTACCAAGGATGATGCGCCCGGCGCCCGGACAGAACTACCCCCGCACCGGATTCCCTTTGGAAGGTAAGCCCGGATCCCGATGGACCCCCGGAGCCTCGTTGAAACCAAAACCTGCCCCTTCCCCCCTTTCCCCGTTCCCTGGAGGATCTGTTCCTCTCTCAACCCTCCTCCCCATCTCTCTCTTTCCTTCCCCTCCAAGAAGAGACCTCGGGCTGCGGGGCGTCCCCGTCGCTTCTGGCTTCTTGTTCCCGGTCTTCAACTTTCCAGGATGAAACCTTCTTTGGGAAGCGGCTTCCTCGCGAGTAAACTGGAGGACGGGGTCGGGGAGACGGGGAGGGGTCGACCAGGAGCCCTTTGATTAAAAGAAGGGGCCCCGGGTGGAGGTTTTTCCTTAAAAAAATGAACTCCGGGTAAAATGGGTAATATATATTTTTTTCCAAGCCGCTTCGATGGGAGAGCATCTCCCTTGGCCGTTTTCCTTCCAAATCACCCGCCCCTCCTTGGTTTCGATTCATCTTATTTTTTAAAAAAAATGTATTTATTGGGTCTCCTTTGCCTGTGCCTGCTGCTCTCATGGAGGGGGAGGGCAACCAATTTGGGAAAAGACCTCTCTCGATCTTTTTGGAGGAAAGCAAAGTGCGCGGAAGCTGGGAGCCGCGGTGGGGCTTTTTTTTCCTCGGTCTTTTCCCGGGGGGAATGGTTGACCCCCGTCTTTTCCAGCAGCTCCGACCCGATAGGCGAACTTTCCTCTTTCTATTTCTTCACTCGTTCTTTTCTTTTTCTTTTCTTTTTCTTTCTTTCTTTTTTTGCTTTCTTTTCATCGATTCTTTCGCAAAAAGAAAGAAAGAAAGAAAGAAAGAAAGAAAGAAAGAAAGAAAGAAAGAAAGAAAGAAAGAAAGAAAGAAAGAAAGAAAGAAAGAAAGAAAGAAAGAAAGCACCTCCAAGAGAGGAAAAACGGCAGAAACTGACCAGGTCGAACCTGGTTAAAATGCCCGAAAGGCAAAGCTTTCCAAATCTGGGCCACTTTCCTGCCCGTTGCTGTTTCCCACGCTCCTTTCTTCCCTCCGCAAACCAGTTGCGTTCTAGAGCAATTTAAAAAAGCGACTTTGCAGCATCCTCCCCCCTCACCTTCTTGCTTTCCCCACTTCCCGGGGAAAAATATTAGAAAGCGGGTGGGGAAAGAGCTGGTGGTAGGGAATTGATGCCCCTCTCTTGGAAACGTCGCGCTCCCCGCGGCCCAGCCCCTCCTCCCCGGCGGGGGCCAACCCCGGCATGAAAACCGGCCTTTTTTTTGGTGGTGGGGGGGGGGAGGGAGAGCTCCGCGGCGTGCATTTATTGAAACCAAAGCCTCTCGAGGCGAGCGGCGTGCTCAAGTGGGCGATCCGGGGCGCCCGGGCGGGCGGGCGGGCGGGGGGGGGGGGGGTCCGGGGAAGGCGAGGGAGCCTCGCCGGCCGCCAAAAACCCACAAGGCGCGCGCGGATTGCCGTGAAGGGCCTCTCCGGGTGTCGCCGACGGAGCCAAGCAGGCGAGGAAGGGGGGGAAAAAGGATCAAGGGATTATCGAAATATTTGCACAACGTGAGGGGGAATAATCGCCGCGCCTCTCCAAGGCACGAGGGCCCTCTTCAGCCCGCGCGGCGGCTAATGACACGGCTGCCCGGCGTGACTCCGAATTAGCGGCGCGTGATTCTGGAGGGAAACGCCGAGGCGAGGACTGGAAGAGGCAAACGGGGGAGGAGTGGGGGGGGAGATATATAGAGAGGGAACACGCCAGGGACTTATTATTTCATTCCCCCCCCCACCAACCCAGGGGCCCTTCCTAAACCTCCCCCACCCACCCACCCACCCGTCTCCAAAACGCTTCACATTATGCGGTCGGGTTTGCGCGCAAAAGCAGCGCGGTTGGGAGCCCCAGATTCGGCCATCCGCCCCACTGCAAGGAACTGAGGAGGTGGGGTGGGGGCAGTCATAGGGGAGCTTAGGGGCCATTGTCTTCTCTGGGGCGGCTCACACCTCGACCCCCGGACGAGGCAATTAATGTGCCAAGCAGATCAAGTAAGAAGGGGGGGGACCTTACCAGGAAAAGACCCCCGAAATAGTTGCTCGGGGGGTTGCGCTCGGTGTAGAAGCAAGAAAGGTTACCTTCCGAAAATAAAGGAGGAAATAAGAAAAAGGGTGCTCTGGGATTCCGCTGCACTTTACTCTTTAAATATCTGTTTCAATATTACGCACAGAAAGGGGTGCAAAGGGGACTCCTCCAGGGCCGTTATAAGAATCTCAAATAAATATATAATATTGTATATTAATACTTCATGCCGGCTTGCCGGCTTGGCTGCCTCCAATAAGACTGTAAACATGCACACATTTTTTTAAAAAGGTGGAATAGAGATCTTGACCTGTTAGGCTTTCCAAGCTAACCATTAGGCGTGATTTGTCCTTCGGGTCTCAACCAAAAAGGGGAATTGGGGGACTTGAACGTCGAAGAGATTTCGGCCTCTCCCCCCCCCTCCCCAAAGGCGTCTCTAGGAGGCTGTGGGAGTATTTTATCGCCCCCTCCTCCCCCCCCCAGAAAGGGGGCAGCCCTCGTTCGCACAGGGGTCCAGACAGCTGCGGAGAAAAAGCCAGCAGCTGGAACGCAGCTGGAAAGGGCGCCGAGGGACACGGCCGTAAACTATTATATATGAGGGTGAAGGGAAGGCGAAAAGGAGAGAGAGAGAGAGAGACGCAGTTTTGAAAACTGCGCCCAGGGATGCGCGGAAGAAAGCCAGGTTTGGGGCTCGGGAATAGCCGCCCAGGGCATGAATCGGGTCCCGCGTCCTCTGGCAGGGCGATCCACGGGGATACCATGCCCCAGGGGACCGCCCCCGTTGAGAATAAACCTTCTCGCCTTTCCTTTGGCTCAGAAGGATGCCTTAGGATCGGGCGCAGAGGTGGAAGGATCAGGCCAGTGGCCGCGATCTTTCCGTTTCCCTCGTTACCTCCGTTACTGTCTGTGCCGCCGGCCTTGCTCCCAAGTAACCTCAATATAAATCCGTCTTATTTTCTTCTAATAAGCCCTTTATGAAATGGGCGGGCGCCTAAGACGTTCCCGTTCCAAGCCCCGTTTCTGTCTCGAGGTTTTTACTCGGGTGTCCACCCCACGGCTTAAGGTTACCTTTACTTCCAAGTAAGTGGCTACCCCGATAGCGCAAGAAAAAGTGCGCGCATCCGTTGAGGCGTGCGAGCACAAAAATGTAAATAACCCACAGGTCCGCGTTTAGGCGGCGCGGTGAGTTTGAGAAAGCGGGGGAGTTCCTTCCGAGGAGGCGCGCATTTCTGCGCTTGCCATCCTCAACCTTGGCTGGAAGGGGCTTTATTTCTTGCCCGAAGGAGAAAAGGAGAACGACCCCCCCCAAAAACACACACACACACACACACACACACACACACACACACACACACACACACACACACACACACACACACACACACACACACACACACACACACACACACACACACACACACCACACACCTCAATCGGCGTTTAACGTCAGGCGGCCCATTAAACCGGTTATAAAACAGCCTGTCGGTTTGAAAAACCAGATTGTTCTTGACACGGACGAGGAGAGAGAAATTTACGAGCGGGCGCCTCGAAATAGGGACGGGCGGAATTGGTCCCTGTGGGTTTTGGGCTGAGAGGGTGTGTGTTGTTGTTGTTGTTGTTGGGGCTTTTTTTGGGGGGGGCGGTGTGAGAAGAAAAAAAAGAGAGACGCAGCTGCGATCCGCAACCCCCTTAAGCCGCAGCCTCGTTACCCCAAACGGCAGAAAGAACTCAAGAAGCCTCCGCCGATCTTTTGGGGAATCTGTCGCCCTTGCGACAAAAGCTTGGCCCTTAGCGGGGCATAGATTGAGCCCCCCCAGGGGGAGAGACCAGCGGGTTCCCCGAATAAAGGAGAGGCGTCCCTGGTCGCCACCCGGCCCTTCTCGGTCGCCTAGGGGTGCAAATCAGTGAGGGTTGCGGGGAACGAAAACTCTAAGAGGTCCCTAAATCCTCCACTCCCAGAGTTGGACAGGCTTTGAGCGCAGGTTTTATTCTCCCAGCAAGGGGCCATCCATCCATCCATCAGGATCCCGAATGCTCATCATTAATATTATTATTTCCCCCCCCGGAATAACTCAACTCTGCTGCCCGACTGGACTGGCCACCAGACGCCGGCTTCCCTGTTCCACACCCCACTATCATCATCATCATCATCATCATCACTACCACCGCCGTGGATTTCCCTAGACACTGGCTCTCGAGGAGTCCTAAGGAGAAAAGGGGGAAGAGGTTTCTTGAAGGGGTGGTGGGGGGGGGAGAGAAGAATGATAAACGGACGGCGGTTCAGAGATGTAAAATAAATCGGATTTCTGGCCCCTTTGGAGTGGCTTCTGTTCTTCTTAGGTGCCCGGGAGGGACCCTCAAGTTAGAGTAGACCCACTGGAATCAACGGGGTGCCAACCCGCCCCTCTTAAGTGCTCTCAATACAAACCCTGTTTTTGGCACGTTTTCCTTTAGGTAGAATCGGGTTTTCTATTAGAGATTTTATTTCTATTCGCTGGACAAAATTTGTGCACAAAGGAGGGGGAAAGAATCAGTGGAACGGGGGGGAGGAGAAGAATTTAACTGGCACACACTGAACGCAAAGGGTGGTGGATCAGGCCCGGAGATCTGATTATACGCCTAAAGATCAATTTTGCTTTTAGGCAAACAGGCCCAGAATCAAAGATGACTCTAGAGTAGAACGTGGGAGACCAATTTGATCCTTTGAAAAGCCGTATATATTAAAAAGAGGGGCTTGCTAGCCTTTTAGTAGTGGTTCCGTTCAGACGACCCTTTTTTTGCGCCCGATCGGGGACACGTGTTGACAACATCCCTCTTTTTTTTATTTCCTCCTCCCGCAGTCTCGACCCCGCTGGGCCAAGGCCGGGTCAACCAGCTGGGGGGAGTCTTTATCAACGGGAGACCCCTCCCCAACCACATCCGCCACAAGATCGTGGAGATGGCCCATCACGGGATCCGGCCCTGCGTGATCTCCCGGCAGTTGCGTGTCTCCCACGGCTGCGTCTCCAAGATTCTCTGCCGGTACCAAGAGACCGGGTCCATCCGCCCCGGAGCCATCGGGGGCAGCAAGCCCAGGGTGAGTGAGGGGAAAGCCAGCGGGGGGGGGGGGCGGTGAGGGAGGGAGGGAAGGGGGTGCAGGATGAGTCCCCCCCCTCTTCCTTGCTCATCTGCAGAGCCCGGGAACCCAAGTGGATCCCGGCTCTCCGGAGGCCCTCCTAGGAGTAGACCCGCTGAAAGGGAGAGGGGGACCCCCCCTTGTGAAATTCGGTGGGCCCTCGAGCACCTTCTCCCTAGTCTGACCAGTACTTTAAATAAATAAATGAATAATGCCAAGACAATCCTAGCCACGTCTCCTTCAGAAAGAAGGCTGGAAGGGTGATTTAGTAGACGCCAAACCCAGAACGAAGATCCATCACTTGTCCCGTGCTTAGGATCCCCCCCCAAAAAAAAAAACCTGTCTCAAGTTTGTTTTACTCTAGCCAGGGTGTTGTTTATTCGCAGGAAAACCGGCCTGGGATGGCAGGCTGCCCACCTTAACCTCTTTCGGAAGGGGCTTCCTTCCTGGTCCAACCTGCCCCATTTGGGTGGGGTGGGGGGAGGCAAACTGGCATCCCGTTGGGCCCTAAAAGAAAAGAAAGTGCCTTCTAAGTAGACATCCCTTTTTTGGGGGGGGGGGGGGCTTGGGCCTTCCTTTTGGGGGACCGTTTCAAGGCAGGGAGGAGAAGAGGCCAGGGTTTGTCCCTAAATGAGATGGCAAAAGGAAAAGAGGAGGGGAGGAAGAAGTGAAGGAAAAAGCCCCACTGCGATTAGTAGGGTATGGGTGTTTTTTTTTTAACCAACCTGGCTCCACCAAAACCTTTTGCTTCCTCCTTCTCTGCCTTCCTCAGACAAGTGGGAGCCCACTACCCCCCTGTCCACCCCCGCCCCCAAAAAAGCTTACATCCGTGTAAGCTGGGTCCCCATCCAAGGGTAGCTTCCTCAGAAGTGATACTTGGGTCACCTTCAAGGGCCTTTCTGTTAGGTTAAAAAAAAAGGCCTGTTTTGTTTGCTTGGTTTTTGGTGAAATCACTGGAGCTCTTTAAAATAAAGGCCAGGGGTTTAAAATCCTGAATAAAGAAATTATGGAGGCCTTTGAAAGAGTAGACCTGCCTGTCCTGAACGCAGGTGTGCTGCTCGGATATATATATATATATAAAACAAACATGCTGTTTAAAGTTAGATTTCGATTTTTTTTTATTTTACAAAATAACCTACACAATTTAAATTTAAAAGTGGATATCTCTTTTCCTCTCGTCTTCCTTCCCTGCTACCCCCCCCCCCCAAAATATAAATCTCCTGGATCTCCTGCCTTGATCCCAAAAGCAGGTCGCCACTCCGGACGTGGAGAAAAAAATTGAAGAATACAAGCGCGAGAACCCCGGGATGTTCAGCTGGGAGATCCGAGACCGACTCCTTAAGGATGGCCATTGCGACCGCAGCACCGTCCCTTCAGGTGAGAAGGAAGCTTGGCTGGAGAAACGGGCACACCCACGCGCGCAGGCACATACCGCCACCACAAAGGGGAGGCTGGCAGGCATGGGGAGTGGGGGGGGGTGTCCCAGTCCTGGGGAACCAGATCTGGTCTATCCACTGACTGGTTCTCTCCGGGGAGAAAAAGGTGAAATCCAGCCCCTTCTGGAGACCTGTCAGGGAAGCAGCCCTCGGCAAGAACAATGAGAATAATTAGCAATTAAGAAGAGTCAGGTCTCAAATCTTGGGTCACCCGTGTTTAAAACCACCACCGGCCAAGAGCTGCTCCTTGGCTTTCCAGGAAACCCACCACCACCACCAAATCCGTGGTTTTGCCACTGTGTCGTGGCTCCTCCAACTTTATAGGGGCCTGGCCGTTTGGTTCTGTCGCAGGCACTGTCAAGGCTGAGAAAGGAGAGGGGGGAATCATACAGATAAGAAGGGTGTTCTGTCAACTGCCAAAGTCTTGGCTAACTTTGTTCTGGGCTGCCCCGAAGCTTGCTAAGGCCTTGTCCTGCCCCACGGAATCAGAGGTGGTTGCAGAATGATGGGAGTCGTAGTCCAAACGTTTTGAGGGATTTTTTTTTTGGCAAGTCCAACTTGGGTGTTTTCCATTTCTGGTGTCACTTTTTGTTCCCTTCCTGTGAGGAGTGGGCCCCTTTTGGGGGGGAGGCATTCCCCCCCCAAAAAAAACAGGGATGGGGTAGATTGAACTGGAAGGGGGCTGGATTCAAATTTGTGGGTTTCCCCTGGGCCTCCCCGGTTGGGCCTGTACCAGTCCAGGGGGAGGACCCCCACACTCCCAAGGACTGCCACAGGATAGAGAGAGAGAGAGACTTGACGCTTACACCCCTGCAAGGGAGGCCAGGCAGAGGCTGTCTTCTGAAACCTTGAATGCTTCCTGGTGGCTCAGGGGGGCAAGGGTGCTAAGCGCCTACTCTGGCATCACTCCCCACTGAGTGCTGTGGGGTATCCCATCAGGCGAGTAAAAAACAGGACTCACCTCTAATCCACCTTTGGAGACTGACTCTAGAACCGCAGGCTTCACTAACTACAACACGCAGCTCATTTTTTGGAAACGATTTATTATTTTGATATGTGGACCATAACTTAAGTGATGTGCTATTCTGAGTTATTGTAAAGCACGGGATAAATTTTTAAAAAAAAAAACTGGGGAGAAATTGCAGGGAGGCAGACCACAGTTAAACCTTAAGGAATACTTTCTAAAAGCAAAAGCTCTTTACACATGGAACTCCCTGCCTCAGTAGATAGTGGGAAGAACCATTTACAATTGGAGCAAGGGATAACCCCTCCATTTAGGGTTCAGGTGGCCTCTAGTTCCCCACACACACACACACACACAATGCTTGGGTGTGGGTTCCCCTTCCTTGGAGAGACCCAGATTGAGGCCAGAAGAATGCTGTAGCTATGAAAAAAAAACTCAAACCCCATAGCACGCACGGGGGTCAGACTACATGACCTCTGGTAGACTTTTAGCTCCCCGGATGCTTTAACCTTTGGTGACTTGACTCAAACCCCTTTAAGTGGAGACACAGAGGAGCGGCTGATTTATACCAAAGAGGCTTTTAAAAATAAAGCCAATGCCTTCTTGAAAGGAGGATGAAAACATTTTTATTGCAAAAAAAAAGGGCATTACATGATTTATTTCTGTTTTCCTAATAGCTCCACAGTCTCTAGTATCAATGGGCTTTCTGTTGTTATCAGCAAACCTCCTTTCAAATACGTCTAGCTTAAATAACTTAAATGGGAAGAAAAGAAGTGTTTTTCCCCCCCCACCACCACCCGTACCCCCAGACTCAGATGAATCAGGGGAAGCGACCTCCGCTCTCATTAGAAACTGCCTAAATCCGGTTTTAGTCTGGGCTTGTGTGGATCTAGGAAAATCAAAAGGCCATCTGTTTAAAAGATGAGCGGGCCCCATTCAGGTCCATGGGTCTGAGTCCCTTAGAAGCACATTTGCCAACGTAATAGAACTGCAGAGGTGGAAGTGACCCCGTGGATCATGGACTCCTGCCCCCTGTCCAGGGAGGCATGGCAGGATTCGAACTCTGGACCTCTGTGGCTCAAACCACCTAGCTATCAACCCCCTTTACCTTACTGATTGGGGGGGGGGGGGACTTTGACATGCCAAAGCTCTCCTTCTCTAATCGAATTAAGACAATGGAGCAGTCCTTGGGAAGATGTGTTTAGAAGTTCCCACGGAATAGGTTTGTTTTGGGCGGAGGAATCAAAGCCTTATATTGTTTTTTTTTTGTTTAATTGCATGCCAGTTCTACTGCCTTTGCAGAAAGTTCTAGACATTTGTGCTCAAGAAGCTTCTTCTATTCCATCCACGGGGGGTGGGGGGTGGAATTCACCACCAAAAAATTTAGCTCACATCCCAACCAAAACAGGCCTACCTGGCCCGGCCATTCTTGCACTAAATGCACACACACTTGGAAACACTTTCCTCAAACTTAGTTCTAAAGGCAGGGTTTAGACCTATGGCTTTCCGGATCACTTGTTTCATGCCTCTCAGGAAGCCGGCGGTGTCCACAAAAATGTGAATCGGAATAAACGTGTTAATCTTTCAACTCCCACAGGATACCCTGTCACGGAGAGAATTTTTTGGCAGGGGGAGGGAGGGTGTTGTGGGCTTTCTGGCCACATTTAATGTATTGGCTTGATTGGATATGTATATCATTTTAACGGACATGCTCTTTAGAAAAGCTACAGGTGGCAAATTGTTTTGGAGAATCTTTTTTCTCTTGCATAGAGACAGGTTTGGCGGAGCTTCGACATTGGGGAGCCCGGGTCCCTTACTAACTTACACAATTTATTTGGCTAGAGAGGTCATGCATTAAATTATTAAAAATCCAGGCACCCAAATAGCTAAGACTTGAAGGGTCGGCAGGGAGAAGAGATAACAGAGAGGCCCCTCATCTGGAAATAGCTCAGTGCTGGCTTTCTTCCGTCCCTTAAGGCTGGCTGGCTAGTTAGCACTTAGGCCTCTAAGTATGATTCAGAAGGACACACGCCAGGACTTCAGACGCAGACAGTCAAAACTTGTACCGGCCTGGCTTTTGGGGGTGGGAGATGGGGAACCATTGTTCCTCTGGAGAGGTGGAGACCCTCTCTCAACACAAAAAACCTGCCTGGAGACCTCAAAAGCCTGGGGGGTAAACCTTGACTCTCCCACCTTTGAGATGTTGAAATCCATGCAAAGGAGGTGGGGAGGAAATAAATATTGGAGGAAGTTTTACAGAGAAAGGAACTAACATTAAATTCTGGGGCCTCTCCCCAGCGCATCCTCTACCTAGACAAAAAGTTGGCCTGCCCCCCCCAAAAAACTTTCCATAGCCAAAGGAAAGGGTTCGCCCGCTCGGTGAAACCAGCTTATATTTTCTTCTGCCTTTGACTTTCCGAGGTTTAGTGAGTTCGATTAGCCGCGTCCTCCGCATCAAGTTCGGGAAGAAAGAGGAAGAGGAGGATTGCGACAAGAAGGAGGAGGACAGCGAGAAGAAAGCCAAACACAGCATTGACGGCATTTTGGGCGACAAAGGTAGGCCTGAGGGGGGGGGGAATCAAAATTTGCAAAATTTGCTATCATGCATGGGATGCTCCTTTTCTAATGGTTTGCCAGGGCCATCCATTCCATTCTTCAACTTTATTTATTTATATAAATATATATATACACTCTTCTCTTGAGTCTGTGCATAATGGCACACACAATTAGGGGTGGCCACACTACATAGTTTGTAATTCTGCAGATATTTTAGCCTTACCAGAAATTGTGGTTGGTTTCCTGCTCTCTTAGGCTGTGTTCCCCCACCCCAGCATGGCATGAAAAGGTTTTTTTTTTGGGGGGGGGGGAGCTGTTACCCTTGGCAGGGCTTGGCAATTCTTTTGGGGCTGCAGCGGGATATGTCTTTTCTTCTGGGTCCTTCCTGCTGTGTTTCCATTCCCCTTGAAGCGCTGGCTGTCATTCCAGGTGGGAAGAAGGCAGTCTTTTTTTTAATGTTTCTAAATTAAATATACAGATCAGGTGGCTGTCGCTGAAAGATATTTAAGATTGGAACCTGATACCCCCCTCAAAAAACCCCTGGGAAACCGGAACAGAGATAAAATGTGGAAGAAAAGGAGTTTATTTTCATGTATTCCATGATTTTTGGGGAGGGGGGGTGGAGAGAGAGTTGGGGGGCAGAAGGTGTGTGGTCTACTATATGCGTGCAAAATGGATCCTCTCCCCGTTGACTGCATGGGAAGAGATGTGGCAGGGATGCTGCTGGACTAAGAACAGAAAGTTTGATGCAGGTTGTTCTGGGGCGTCACTTGTTTTCCAACCTGTGGTTCTGATCCGTATGGAGTTTTTTTTCTTCCGCAGACCTGGCGAGGGAAACCAAGGGGCATAAATTATGCAAATGAGCCCATTATCTGCCTGGGAATCATTTGTTCCAGATTTGCTTGTCCTGGGTGGTGTCACGATCCTGGCCCCTAACCTCCTGTACCCATCATTTCCCCAAATGAGTCTTTAAGACGGCAATGAGGGCAGACTCTCCAATCCATGAGATCTAGAAGCATGTCTTGGTATTTACCAGCAGGGCTTCCTGAGAGAGAATTCTGTAGATCTGGTTGCTCCATTCAAAAACCCAGGCCGGTGGGTTTTGCAAGGAGGGGGGGGGCGCCCACAAGGAACTAAAGAATGTTTAAAATGTTTGGTGCAAGCTTTGGTGTTCAACAGAACTCCAAGGAAGCTGGCAAGCAGCTCAGCCATGCTCATGTCCCTTCATGTGGTCTTCCGCCTTCATGTGGTCTACCACCTTGGCTTTCTCCTGTCGGGAACAGAGCAAATAAATCAAGTACATCACGGAAGGGGGAGTGTTTTTGTGAGGAAGCTGGCAGAGGGTGTTGATGTTCAAACCCACATGGCGCTCCATTTTTTCTGCCCACTGGAGGAATTTATCGCTTCTCCCTGTCAGAGGAAGGGATCAAATAAGCCTTCTTAGGGCAATAGAAGAAGACACGGGTTCTGCTCTCAGGATTGGTGCGGCGGCGGCGGCGGTGGTGGTAGTGGGGAACCCTTCCTCAGGAATATCCCAGAAGCAACATTCAATAGTCTCCATTATTTTGTTTTTAAAGGAGGTTTTGCCAGCTAGGGCGGAAAAGTGGAATGGGAAAGCCCCCCCCCAATACACTTCTTCTCTTCCCCCCACACCATGTGCGTATGGTGGGGAGAGACCTAAATTAGACCTAAAACGGGGGGGGGGGGCTTGTCCCCAAGTGTGAAACCTTAGCTTCTCCGGGTGGGGTTCCTTGACTGAACCGGACACACAAAACTTGGAACTGTTTCTGATGGACATGGAATGAAATGCACTACCTTTGCACAATGCAATCGAAAAGTGTGGGGGGGGATGTGGATTGAGAGGCTGACCAGCTCCCTAGCCTTGGAGTGGTTAGGTGTGTAATGCATATATTTATTTATTTATTTATTTATTTATTTATTTATTTATTTATTTGGAGTGGCTGAGACTCTCATCTGGAAGGCAAGCCTTTGGACTTGGGGGGGGGAATGTTCTTGGTTTGGAATACTGTCTTTTTTAAAGGGGGGGCTTTTCAAGGAAGGGAGAGACTGGGGGTGGGGGGTTAAATGAATTTGTTAAATGGATCGCCCTTCCTTTTTTTTTTTTGCCCGGCCTCTGTTTTCTAAACGGTCCCTTGAAACCTCTTTTGACAGTTGACGGATGGGGGGTGTCAGTTTCAATTATCCTTTGGGGTCCTTGTGTACCTTGGGGTTGGTGGGGGTAGAGACGGTAGAGGAGATGGATTTGGGGGGGGGGGGAAGCCAAGAAGTAGGTTAGAAATTGGGGGGGGGAGGCCCCAGACCCTTATGAGGGTTTTTTTTTTTGGGGGGGGGTATCAGGTTTTCTTTTAAACAAAGCTGGGTAAAAGGTAATAATATTCCAAACCCCTCTTTTGCGTCTTTCTATGGGATATTCTAGTGACTCCATTAAAGGAATTTAACTCTCCCTTTTGTTTTGTTTTAAATTGCTCCACAAGGGTTTTTTTTGGGGGGGGGGTTATCTCTCTTTTTTTCTTTCCATCCACCTTTTTCTGCTTCCCCCTCACCCACTTATACATTTCTTCATTCCTAAGAATTTTGGTGGTTGTTCTGGCCGATTCTTTGCTGGAAAAGACACCCTTATTTGTTATTTTGCTCTTGATAGACTCCCCAGTGTTCTCTTTCTTTAAATACATATAATTAGGTTATTTATTTATTTATTATTAATTTAATAAATTCACAAAAAGGAGGACATGAAAGAGTTGGCCGTTCTGGATTATCCTAGAACGAACAAGGACCCCCCAGCTCAGAACAACACAAGAGGGGGGGGGGGTTGATAGCGGGATTTGCTAGCGGATTTTTTTTGGCGGGGGGGGGAGGGTCCGGTTAAATCTGAATTTATTTTTGAGGCACATGAGGGGCTATGAAAAGCAGGATGCTTCGGTTGGGTGGGTCTTTCAGATGGGTGGTTGTCTTATTTCAACCGTTATAAGGAGCTCCTGGGGTGGGTGGGTGTGCAGGGGGGGGGGTCTGTGTGTTTAAAAATTACCTGTTTCATTTTGGACATGTTGAAATGGGCGCAGAGAAAACCCCGCATCGCCCCTCCCCCTCCCCTTTTTGGCTTTACTGATAAAGAGGTAAAACGATCTATCACAATAAATAATAAAAGAATAAAATAAACTATCACCAGGAGGCCGTTCTTAAACCCGGGGTACCCCCCCCCAGACACACACACACACCAAAAGAGGAGACTTGTCTTTGGCTGCGCGCAGAGGAAGCTACTGGAGCGTAAAACCGCGCAGGACTTTGCGCTGCGTCTCTCTTTACCGCGCAGGGATTTCCTCGCGAGGAGGAAGGTTTGCCCAGATGTAATTCTAGCGGAAGGAAGGGGGAGAAATTAATTTATTTTGAGGGCGGTTTGGGGTCTTTCCCTCCCCCCCCCCCGCTTTTATTAAATAGAAATTCCACCAGTGCACGTTTTTGATCCGAATCGCTTCTCCGAACTCAGCCGGCTTTTGGGGAATAAAAGCAAAGCCAAAACAAACGTGTTCTGCTTATGTACCGCCCCATAACCGCTTCAAGTCGTCTCTGGGCGGTGTACAGTTTTTTAATTACAGTATACAGGTTGTATCCTTCAGAAGGATTTTTTAAAAAAACTTCCCAAGTAAAAGAGGGAAGGTTTAGCATTCCCAAACACCACCCCCTCACCCCGCGGAGAAAAGAGTTATTGGAAATCTAGTAGAACCAGAAAGAAAGAAAAGAGGAACGCGTTTTTGTAACGAGCGTTCCCCAGAGCGGTACAGCCGCGCAGGAAATGGGTGGGAAAGAAAGAAAGAAAGAAAGAAAGAAAGAAAAAGAAAGAAAGAAAGAAAGAAAGAAAGAAAGAAAGAAAGAGAAGGAAGGAAGGAAGGAAGGAAGGAAGGAAGGAAGGAAGGAGGCGCAAAACGGCCCCTTTGCAAACAGCAAGAAGAGAACGATAAAAACGCCTGGATGACCCATTTTGTCATCATCCACCAGTTCCCTCCATCATCCCCTTAACCTTGGTCATGAACTTCGCTTACAAAGACTCTCCGTGGTCTATTGAAGCCCCTAAAGGCTAACCGCCCCCCCCTCCACAAACACACAACTTTCCCGGCCACAATAGAAGCAAACACTATATTTTGTAATGGTTTTGTGTGTGTGTGTGTGTGTGTGTGTGTGTGTGTGTGTGTGTGTGTGTGTGTGTGTGTGTGTGTGTGTGTGTGTGTTTTTCTTCCCCCCCCCCAAATGCGGGGACCAGGGGGGACATAATAAGAGACGAAGAAGTCGGCTCTCCCGGCTCCCCTCCACCTCTCCCTTCCTTTTATTGTCTTCCTTTCTTTCACTTGATTTTTATTTTTAAGTGTCAAAGGGAGGGAGGGAGGGAGGATCTCGAGGCCAAGCGGAGGCCCTTGGCTTCGACTCTCATTCAACTTTTTTTTTTGCAAGGGGAGACCCGGGAAAAAAAGAATGGGGGTGGGAGGGGGAAAAAAAGCGAAGTTTGGGAACAAAGGCCGGCCAACATAATAGGAGATAAATTATTCCGCGCCCCCCGCTGGTAGATAGTTTAGTAATATTATCCTCACCGTCTGTTGGAAGGCGAAAAGAGGCGACCGGGAGGCAGCGAGGAGGTGTTTTGTTTTGTTTTGTTTTGGTTCTTGTTTTCTCATTTCGGAGCCATTTGTTGAACTAGTTCCTCTGTGCCTCTACAGCGATCGTGGCTGTCTAAAACACCTCTCTATAAATACATACAGTATATATAAATTGCACTTTTTAATTCCTGCCCGCCTCCTCCCCCCCCCAACCCGTGATTATTAAAATTTATTTTTTCGAGAAGGAAGTCTGCGGTTTAAAGGGACTCGACCTTCGCAATCTCTGTTGATGATTTTTATCCTATATTTTTACGCCCTCATTTCCGGACGCGCTGAGAGTTTATTTTATTTTAATTAATAGTTGTCTGTTAAAGTTATACGTGTGCCTTTGGAGGGGAGGGGGGGATTGAGCCCGGCTGTTTGGGGCGGAGAGGTCTTCCCCATAGGCACCCTTTTGGAATGGATCCCCTCCGCAGCATGGGGGGGGGAGAAAAATCCCCAGAGAATAAAATCAAACTTTAACTGGACCGTCTTTAACTAGACACGAATAAATGGGTCGTTCCCAAAAGGAAACGGTTTAAACACCCTCCTCGTTCCTTTTCAAGATGCAAAAGAAGGAATCGGTCCCCCGTTTGTCAAAGTTGAACGTTAGGAACGGAAAACGCGTTTGCTTTCGCGTTTAACGGGCAGGACGGTTGGTTTTTTTCAAACCCTTGCGGGAAGGGAATGCGCGGGCGGATCGAGGCTGAAACGCACCCCTTTACTCAAGAGTAAAAAACACCGAATCCGACGGGTCTTGCCTCCGAGTGGAGAGCTCTAAGGGGCCCCGTTTGTTCCTTGATTTTTAACGAGTAAGGAATATTTTTACTCCTCCAGAGTAAACCCGCAGCGCTCCCCCTTCGCGTTTAAGGCCGCCTGGCGGGTCTCCTCGCCCCAGGGAAGGCTGCGATCCGTTCCCCATTAAAAGGGCTGAGCTAGGGTTCGGGTTTTTGTTTTGTTTTGCGCCACCCTTTATCCTGCCCGAGAGAATGTCGAGGCTGTGGCTGCCCCTCGACCCTCCTCCCCCCCCACACACCTTTGGCTTGAGGGCGAAACCCCCGACGAATCCGGGGGGGGGGGGGGAGTGACTCCCGAGGAGACCCGTTCAGGGCCGCTGGAAGCAGGAATGGAGAAAGGGGCCAAAGTCGCGTTAGTTGCAGAAAAGCCGTGGATCTGTGCTCAGCCCGTCCGGTCTCCGCGTTTTCTTTTCTCTTATTAGAAAAAAAAAACTAAATAAATTATGTAAACACAATACAGTATCTTCCACCTCCCTGGTGCCCAAACTTTGGATCGGCCCAGTTCAAGTCACCCACTGGTGAAGCCGTTGCTCTTTTTACTGCCTCTCCGCGCGCCTTTTACTCTCGAGGAAGCGGCCCTGAATGAGACCGAGTTCAGAGAAGCCCTTGCGCGCTGGTGCTTCTTCGCCCCAAGGCCTCTTGTTCTCCTGGGCGGCAAAGGGCGAGGGGGCGGAGAAGGGAAAGGAGAAGACCCCAGAATCGGGACCTTCGCATTTATTTATTTTTTATTTTACACAGGCCGACACAATTCGGACGCACACAAAAGGAGTTAAAAGTAGGGGCGGCGGTTTTTTTTTTGGGGGGGGGGGAGTCGCCTTGAAGGCAACGGCGGGGTTCGGAGTCGTGTCTTTTTGTTGCGGGTGTTCACTTGGTTTATTAGTGCGGTCCTTCATCTTTTTAAAAAAAAAACCCACAACGGCCACCACCAAGGATGCGTGATTTTTATAAAGATGATGAAGGCTAACATTTGACGGACGTCCACTGGTCGGGTTTCGCTTTTTTCCCTTTTCCCTTTCTTTTCTTTTCTTTTTCCTTTTGTAAACCGCCTGGAAATTCACGGAGGGAAAGGCGGAAGGTGCCTGGGACCAGGGCTAGGAAACCAGAAAGGCCGTTGCTTCTCGGAAGTCAAGGGCCAGGTCTCCTTGGCTAGCAGGGGGAGCCTGTTTGCGCCCCGCCCGCCCCGATCCTAAGCCGCGCCCGAAGCCGGTCTGCGGGAGGCAAACAGAAAGACTGGAGGGAAACGAAGTGTGTCTGTGTGTCTCTGTGTGCGTGTGACTGTGTGTTTCAGAATTAAGGTTTAGGCGTGGGCTTGCTCTCCTCACGAGTAAGCCTCCCTTGGGGGCCCTCTCTCCGCTGGAGCCCTCCTGTGCGCGCTGGGACGAAATTATTTGGGTCCCGGCCTTAGGGCCCAATCCTGGCTCTCCCCCGAGTGAGACGTGGCTTCCACCCACTAAAGAGGAGGCCTCACAGGGCGGGGTGGGGGGGGCAGGGAAGGGAAGGGAAGGGGATCCGTTTTAAATGCAGAGGATTTTACGCCCCCCCCCCTCAAATCGGCTTCCTGGTGCCCAGTCTACCCTGGAGTAACTAATTTGCCCTACCCTGACCGTTTCTGCTAAGGACATATGTAGCAGGTGGGCCTGCGGGAAAGTGGTGGGGGGGGGGGAGATGTGAGGGAAGGGGAGGACCCCCGCTCTCACTCCCCCCCCCCAAAAAAAGAAAGGCTTGCGGTGGGTTCCTCTCATCGCAAACCATCCTCAAACCAGCCCCCACCCTCCCTGCCTGCGGATCGTGTCCTGGAGAGAATGGATTCCCCGCCACCGCCGCCACCCTTCAAGGTGGAAGAGGAAGGCAGCCCCCCCCCCCAGTTTTGTAAGAGAGGGGGGGGTTCCCCTCGGTCCCTCCCTCCCCCGCACAAGAAAGAAGGGCATGTCTGGGACCCCCCCCTCCCCCCAAGAAGACCGGCGGATCTTCTGTCCCCTCCCCGGGTTGCTTTCAAAGGGGCGGCGAAACACACACAGGCAGTAGAAGTGAAGGGGCATTCGACCCCCCCCCCCAAAAAAACTACAGACACACAAAAAGCCTTGGATGTTGGAGACTTTTGGCGGGGGGGGGTTGGAGGAGAGGAAAAGAAGGGTCTTCTATGGAGGGGGAGACCGCTCAGGAGGGGAGTCCCCCCTTTTTTTGAGAAAACCCCGGCTTTCCGCAGCGCACGGAGAAAAGTCCCCATTATTATTATTATTATTATTATTATTATTATTATTATTATTATTATTATTATTATTATTATTATTATTATTATTATTATTATTATTTGTTGCTGTTGTTGTTATTAACCCCCCTCTTTCTCCTTCTCCTGCCTCCTTCGCCTCTCTCTCCCCCCCCCAACTCACCCAGCGCCCGCTTGCTTCTCCCCCCCCCTTTTCTCATCCAGCTTGGCATTTAATAACGTTAAGACTGATTAGCGTCGGTAATGAAAACTGTGGCGCATGAATAGGACGCCGTGTTGGAGACGGGTGTAATAGCTCCGAGGCATGTTAAGAAAATGTATTTATCCCCAATCAGGGACTCACTCTTTGGGTTCCCAGCACAAACGTTAAGTTGAAGGGGTTTAAAACAGATTAAATTGAGTCTTTATTTCCCCCTCGCACTTTCATCTTTAAACGACTCACTCCGCCTGGCCCTCGGCGGATATTCATAAGGGGGTCGCGGTGGGATTCGGAGCCCTCCCCGTTTTCTCTCTCTCTCTCTCTCTCTCTCTCTGTCCCCCAACCCACCCACCCACCCCACAACTCCCCCTCCTTTCTCGTAGCGCTCTTCACCCTGCCCACCCCTCCAAAAAAATCCACAAACCGTACCTGCTGCTGATTATTCTTTGCTGCTTAGTAGTAGTAGTAGTAGTAGTAGTAGTAGTAGTAGTAGTAGTAGTAGTAGTAGTAGTAGTAGTAGTAGTAGTAGTGAAAAGCTATAGAGAAAGAGAACATATGAATTGAGGAACAACCTATGGAACAACCCAGAAATTGCTGCTGCTGCTGCTGCTGCTATTATTATTATTATTATTATTATTATTATTATTATTATTATTATTATTATTATTATTATTATTATTATTATTATTATTATTATTATTATTATTATTATTATTAATTTCCCTGGACCAAATGCGACCACAATTATGATTATTCACCCTCTTGTTGATTAAGAGTTGTACTCCGCCTTGCACCTGCCCCCCCCCACTCCCCCAAGGCGGCGACCAATAAGATCAGTAGTTTTGATATCTGAAGCTGTTATTTTAACGGTGGCGGCGTTGGTGATTTCGTAGCTGAGCTAACGACAAGAATAACAGGGACACCCTCTAGTATTATTACACACACACACACACACACACACACACAAAGAGAGAGAAATGTCCTAGAGACGCTGCCCTACATTTCTCCTGGGGCGCTCGTGGGGGGGGTCTCTCCCGACGTGCCAACAGATAAGGCCAAGGGACAGACAGCCGAGTCGCCTGCGAATGCAAGGGACAGGGTGAAGCGGGGGCAGCCTTCTCTAAGACGCGTGTAAAATGCGTGTGGATGTGCTGCCCGGTGATGCGTTAAAGTTGCGGACGGCAGGTCACAGGTGGACCAACCCCCCCTGTTGCAAATCGTAGGGATTCCTTAAACCCGCATTTAGCGTCCCCCCCCGACCCTTTTTGGGGAGGGCCACCCGTGGATTTTAGAGACGGGTCCACCCGTTCCAAAGGAGCCGGCGCTTGAAAGAGGCAAAGGGACCCGCCTGCACACGCCAGCGTGCGCTTTCTCACGTGAAAAGACTCTTGAAGGCAAAATGGCAGGGAAGGGACTTTACCCAGATTAATTTGGGGGGCTGAGGGGGCAGTATTAGTTCGGCTGTCTGTCTGTCTTCGATGATCCTGGCTGCCCGTTGTCTGAGTGCACTAAGCCCAGGTTACACCCGGCTTGCTCCCCCTTGCACCTCAGCAATGGGGGGGGCTGCCGGACCTCCCAACAGTGACTCCCTCTCCCACCCCTCCCACCCCACTCCTCCTGCCAGGGATCTCGACTGTGGTCACCTCTGCGTGTCCCCCCTGCGCGCCCCGGTCTGTTCCGAAGGGAAGGCGGAAGCTCAGAGCCATCACATCAGGAAGGATTACCTAAGGGTTAGCAATCTAATCAAACAGGGAGCAGGCGGGATTTGGCACCGGTGATGGGGGGGGGCAAGGCAAAGGAAGGGGGTGGGGGTGGGCTGTTCTGACTTAGGGGGTGGGAGAGAGAAAGAGAGAAGAGACAGGAGCTTTCCCAGGTGGGCTCCTCGTGTCTGAAAGGCAGGAAGACAAAGGGAAGGAAGGAAGGAAGGAAGGAAGGAAGGAAGGAAGGAAGGAAGGAAGGAAGGAAGGAAGGAAGGAGATGGAGAAGGAAGGAAGGATTGTTTAGAGAGAGAGAGAGAGAGAGAGAGAGAGAGAGAGAGAGAGAGAGAGAGAGAGAGAACAGAGAGGTGGGCTTGGTGGACTAATTATAGCAAAAATTCCCAGCATTATTTGGATGATCAGGTTAGCTGGACTAGAGAAGACTCGTCTCTTCCACCCATTGAAGGCAAACCACGTTGTTTCCCATTTTTCCTAGAACAAATTGCTTCAAGGAGGAACGAGTCCCTGGTTAGAGACAGACTGTTCCACATCTATCCCTAAAAAGTGAGAACTGTACAGGAAGATTTTCACATAGGCCTGCCTCTAGAGAGCTTTCCCAGTCAGTGTTGGTTAGCCAAGACCTTGCATTCTAGAGATAAGAGGTTGGGTGGTCTAGAACATGGTCTATCTAGAACTGGTGGCGATGTCTAGGAAAAGGGCAGAACAGAGAAGGTCTCTTGATGGCTCAAGAACCTTGGAGTAGAGCGGTCTCTCAAACCTTCTGATCTAGACCAGAAATGGAAGCCCTGTCCAGATGAATGAACACCTCTTGTGTTTATTTGTTGAATACATACGTTTGTTCCTTCAGTTAAAACATAACAACCTGTACACTTTGTCATGTAGATTCCTTCCATATTTGGCAAATTGGTCCAAGGTTGGACGCGATAAGAAACTCCAAAAAAATTTCACGTGTCCAACCAGGTCGACCTTAGTGCACAAAACCACCCCTTGGAAGGATGTGGTATTTTTATTTGAAAAGGGAGGTAGAACGTGAACCCCAAACAATACTTCATGTCAATAAAAGTCTGGAAAAAAACCGACTTGCTAATAATCAACTTGTACTCCTTAGCTAGTCACCCAGGCGCTGCGTCAAACTGGGCCCATAACCTGTTGGAAAAGAGGACAATGGGACTTGTAGTCTTGGCAGAGAGGAATAGTACCAATAGTTTTGTCCCCTTCAGATGTGTTTGACTCCAGATCTCATCCTGGTCATGTGATGGGGCTAGTGATCATGTGGCCGGGCACCGAAGTTAGACCTCGCCAACCTTTGTCCATCAAGAACTAATGAACACAGCGCTGCTGTGATTGCCCCTGTTTGGGGGCAATCACCGCACCAAACATATATTCTGACACCCCGAAAAAGACATTTGACTCTCTCTCTCTTTTTCTGGGTGCATTGGGAGCAATTGTACAGAAGAAAGGGGGAAAATCAGGGTCCCCTCCCCTTTTTTCTTCCCATAGCGGTGTGGTTAAAGGAATTATATTTACCTACTCTCTCTCTTCCCCCCACTCTCTCTTTCGAAATAAGCTTGGTTATAAAATGGGGGGGGAGAGAGAGAAAGGCTGTAAAGATGAGACAGACGAGGACTTCAAACGAATCCATCATTTCTGGTCTTGGTGGAAGTGGAGATTTAGCGACAGTCTTGGGTGCGATGGGAAGGGGGTGGGCTGGGGGGGGGTGGAAGAGTTATTTAGATATTAAAAACCACATTTTTCCTGGAGGCATCAGGAGTTGCCGGCATCCGCACTTTTTTTTTTCCTCGCAGCTATTTGGCTGGGTGAAATACCGGAGACCCAAATGTTGAGCAGAGATAACGCCGGCAAACCTTGCTGTGGTCCCCTTCTGTATCAGAGCGTTAAACCGGGATTAACCTCCCCTTTTTCTCTCTCTCTCTCTCTCTTCCCCACCCCATCCTCCTTCAACTCTCTCTCCCCCCCCTCCTCAATCCACCCACCCCAAGCTTTATAAAAAATATTACAGAATTTACATAGAAGGATTTTAAAGCATATACCATTCTTAGCTTTTCAGCTTAGTGGTACTTACTCGAGGGTTAGGGGTAAAACCGGGTGTGGGGGAGGAGGACCGGGAGAGAAAAAAAATAGCAAAAAAATTCTTAAAAAAAGAAACCCCTAACACCCACTTCTATTTTCTACAATTACAGCACCTTTCATATTTATAATCATCCCATGTGTTTTCAACCATATCTTTGATATTAGGCAGATCAAACACTGGAAGCAGGGATGCTGTCAAACAGTGGGTCGTGTTTTTCCTTCCTCCAAATGCAAGTGGTTTATTAAATTTTGCTAAGTTTTGCTCATCTGCACCACATTCTCGTAAAGCAGGCTGGTATTGGGCTGCCTGTGTCCTTTGTCCGATTGCAGGGCCGGACCTGAAGTTTCTTGAGACAAGAGCTTCCTAAGAAGCAACCGGTTTGAGACGAAACTAAGCTGGTAGGTGGTGCTGAACATCGAACCTATTTATATTTACATATTAGTTACTAAGCAGTGATCTAATGTTCTCCTGGCCGGCCCTGCCGTTGGGCAGAGCCAGGTAGTTGACACTTGTATCCTGCAGGAGTTACTTGCTGGACTTTTCTCCACCCTTAAACTGGCTCGTTGCCTTCAAATTATTAGATTTTTGGTGTGTCTGTGTGCTGTGTATTTCCCATCTGTTGTGGGGACGGGACGGGACGGGACAGGACAGGGATTGCTTCAGGCAACAAAATGTCTCGAGTCTGCTCCATAGAAACTTTTCTACATCATTTCTGACCCGGAAAGGAGCCTTCCTTTTCTGGATAAGAACATCCAGAGCCTCTCCCCTTCCATCATGGGGAAAGTTTCCGCCACTAAAGGGGGTCACCCATTTGGGGTATTGATAGGATGCCATATTTTGGTGTATTTTTTGGTATTTATTTATTTATTTATTTATTTATTTGTTATATTTATATCCCGCTTATCTACTTGGTACTCTACTTGGTATGTGTATGTGTGTGTGTTAGATTTTGCCTCATTGCTTGTGGCTTCTGTGTTGCCCTGCCAAAATAACGAGATGGTTGACGTTTGTAAGGATCTTTCTTTCTCCTCATTCTTTATCACATTTGGAAACCACAACGTAGCTTTTAAGACTCTGGAGGAATATGGAAATGGGCTGGGTGTAGGAGAGGCCCTCCCCTGTGCCCCTTTGGCGGTTCTGTTGCCTTGGGGTGGCAAAGGGCCAGTCTGTTTCCAGCATGGCCATGAAATCCAGCCATGGTTCTGATGGGAGCTTACCCATACAAATCAAAAGGGGAACTGATCTTGGTTTTTCTGTCCAGTGGCCAAAAATCTTGGAATCGACTTGATGGCCTCAGCTGATCCGTTCTGGCCTTTAAGGCAAGCTTATAGGATCTCTCCAAGGTGCTGAACTTGTTGGGGTGTGTGTGTGTTACCATTCGGCACTTTGAACAGGTCTTGTAAAGTTTGGACTAAAACCCAATGCATAATTTATTTATTTATTTTTGCCCCTGGGTTTAATTCCAAATTCTTCAAGACCGATCTGAACTACTGCACATGCTGTGTTTGCAGATGTGTCTCTTTGGATCAGAAGGGACCCAGCAGTTGAAGGGCATAAGAAGTGTCGGTGGGCGTGTGTTGACAGAGATCAGGAATGGAAGATGAGGGAGAGAAGAAAGAAGGCGGCCGCTTTGATTTCTGGGGTGCTTCCTCTTATCTGGAGCACTGCTGGTGACAAAGTGACAAAGGGAAATGTTACATTAACCACCAGATGTTCCTGGACTACAACTCCCAGAAATCCTGGCCAGCTCAGCTAATGATGAAGACTTCTGGGAGTTGTAGTCCAGGAACATCTGGGGACCCACCAGTGGAGAACCACTGCTCAAGAACCATCCCAGCCTCAAAGAAATGGCTTCCTTGGAAGTACGTCCCGTTGAAATCAGCAAGGTCTTCCCCAAACTACATATGTCAAAGATTTCTCCATTAAGAGTCTTTAATCAGGCTTCTGTGATTCAGGGGCCTGTGGTCAGGCGGGACTACATCTCCCACCAGCTACAGCCTAGGGGGGCTGCTGAGGAGGGTGGGCTTTGTAGTGGGCATCAGGTGGTGGAAGGCCAGGTTTGAAGCCTTTTAACATCCTGAAGGCCCGGGAGGGTGCCTTGGAATCATAGGAAGAAAAAACAAAGGGGGGGGGGGTTATAAACGGACTGCCGGGTTGCTGCCAAACTCAGCGGAGCCAGTGGTTTGGAGTTCAAATCCCTGGACTGCGGCTCCCTTCCAGCTCTGCAAGGATGATGATGATGATGATGATGATGATGATGATGATGTACCTAACAGGTAGCATCAAACAAATAAGGCCAACGCTGCCCACAGGGGAACAGAGGCGGGGCGGAGTCGGTCCATTCTGGCAACGAAGAGGATCCCACAAGGGGGGGGGGATCTGAAGCAGGCGGGTCTGGGGGAGAGGTGGGGTCAGCAGGAAGGGACCGTTAACCTTCCCCAATTAAGTGTCCAGAAGAGGTTGCCGAGAGCAGCAGGTTCCTGGGAGGAGGGAAGAGGCAACTCTTTTCAGATGTAGGGCCTTCCTTCATCCGCCCCCCCCCACCCTGCCCCCTCTGCCTTTTGCCCCCAGGGTGGGTCTTTTCAAGTACAGAAAGAGGGACCCCTTTCTTAACTCACCACCTCGTGTCTTCCCCCCCGCCCACCCTGGTCCGAATTTCTAAAATTGGAAAGAAGCACTCAGCCTGACCTTAAAATAGAAGACGGAGCAGGACACGGAAGGGGGGGGGGGAAATGCATTTTCACGGGGTCCTTCTTCTCCGTTACTTGGGCTGTTTAAAACCCTCAGAGCCTCCTTTGTCCCTCGACCCTAAAGTTCACAGATCAAAGCGACCTGGTCAGTAGCCCTTCTTTTTAAGAACAGGGGGCCGGAGAGGAGAGGAGGGTCGGAGGGTTGGAAGCTGTTAGATGCCAACGGGTTGGCTTGTCTAAGCAGCTATTTAAACCCGCCTCCCCAAACCAGGGTCTTCTGAGGTGCCAGGTGACCACCACCCCCTTGTTGCTGCTGCTACTCTTGTAATAGATTAAAATGCCTTATTTCAAGTTCTGCTTTCCTTTCGACACCGTGCCTTTCAGCATTTGGCGATCGGCAGATTTGTGTCTCACCGACACTAGAGTTTTCTCAAATACAATCGTGTAATCCACTCTTGAGTATGTGATCAATCTTTTTTTTTTAAAGTTGGAGTCTTTTTTTTAACAGTTGTATTCCTAGCTCTGTTTGAAATCTCACTAATTTTTAGGTAAGGGGTGGGAACTGTGATTCCCCCTCCCAGTCCTATTTAAGAGTTGGAGGATAAACCAGCAATGGTGTGTGTGTGTGTGTGTGTGTGTGTGTGTGTGTGCGTGCGTGCGTGCGCGCGTGTCCAAGGCAATACTGGATTTAATGCACACATGCTAAATGGAAGTATCCCAAGAGAACTCCCCGTGGGAAGTGTCTGAAATAGACATGGTCGCTAAAGGATGTACAGCCCCACTACACAGTGAGATCATGTCTGCTGGTTTTAGTGGGAAGACCTCCATTTGTGGACATTGTGAGATTTTGCACAGCATCGCAACAAATCCCGCTTGATTGTGTGGGTGCCTGAAATGACAAAGCATTGGATGGGTTGCTCTCAGCTTTTTGGCTGATGGGCTGGGGCCTTTTTTTCTTCCTCTGCTTGAACCTTCTTTTTTTTTTTTGCGTCATGCAAGGGAAAGACCCGCACATCAAGAAGAAGCATTAGGGACAAATTGTGGAAACCTGGACGGCAAATCGCAAGCAAGGGCCTTCTTTTGTTCTCGCTCAGTAGGGAACAAATCTTGAGGGGATTTCAAATCCTCAACAGGTTGGTTTTGACCTGCTGGGGCCGTCTGCCTTGATGAGCACAAGGAATTTAATAAGATTTCTTCACTTAGGCCTCATGGTGATTCCGGACCTTGTGTGTGTGTGTGTGTGTGTGTGTGTGTGTGTGTGTGTGTGTGTGTGTGTTTTAAATGACACCATGGTAACCATTCAATTAACCTTGGAAATAAATTCCTAAAGTTGGCTTGCTCCCCCTAAGTTCACAAATTTGGGTGGTTCGTGTTTTTTGGTGTTTTTTAAAGAGCCCTGAAATTTCAAGAGACCTAAAATGTTTTAGAACAGCTCTTCTGTTGGAAGGAAGCTGGAGAATAGAGCAAAACCGTCCCCCCCCGTTTGCATTTTTCTGAAGCCTCAAGTCATTCCATTAACAAATGCATGGCCTTTGGGTGCGTTCTCCCAAAACGAACAAAGGGCAAATTCCTCATTTTTTTTTGTGCCTGTCAAATTCAACAGGTACAGCTCCTCCCAGCTGAGCACAGGCCACACGGGTGCTTCCCAGCCCATCTAGCTGTTGAGCCTGAGTCCCCTCCGAAGCCCCAAACTGGACCGATGGTCCTTCATATTCCTAGCTAACGTGACCGAATATTCGGGATTTCAAAACCTGAAAGTATTAAAACACCAAAAAAGCCCTCCTGCCTCTCGTGGTTGGATCGGCTGCTTCTGCTTGCTCTCACCTCTGTTCATTTGTTACTTCATTTGTTAGTTAATTGCTCTCAGGTTCCTCCCCCCCCCATTTTATACAGGAAGGGATGTGCAAATTTTGCCCCCTGAAACTCGCATTAAAAAGCAATCAGAAATTCGCTTCTCGCCCAGTCCTTGGTGAAGTTTTGACAAGTTGCTGAACATTTAAATCTTGTGCGGGGGGGGGGGGGGAATCGGGGGAGGAATCCTAAACCCCAAGCCTCCATCTCCTTCTGTTTGTGCTTTAAAAACACTTTGCAAACTTTCAGCGCGCTAGCTTGCTGCCCATCATCTTCCCACCCCGATGCCTGAAGCCCCCCCCTTTTCTGTGCTGTTTTTAATCTCATTCTGAGCACCCTTCTCATCACCATGAAGTTGAATAAACTCACAGTGGGGGGTGCTTCACATTTCCGTCATTCAAAACATTTTCCACACACACAGCCTATGGGAAAAAAAACCTTTAAAGAAAAAGATTTTCTGCTATTTTGGGGCAGGGAAAAAGCCAGTTCTGTCTGTCTTTTCAAAAAGTAGGTGATGGATAGAAGAATTTCATTCTTCTTCTTCTTCTTCTTCTTCTTCTTCTTCTTCTTCTTCTTCTTCTTCTTCTTCCCCCTCCCCCTCTCCCTCTTCCTCCTCCTCCTCCTCCTCCTCCTCCTCCTCCTCCTCTTCTTCTTCTTCTTCTTCTTCTTCTTCTTCTTCTTCTTCTTCTTCTTCTTCTTCTTCTTCTTCTTCTTCTTCTTCTTCTTCTTCTTTTTTTAAAAGAAAGCAGAGAAATTTTTCTTGCATTTGAAGAAACTGTTTTCTAGAAAACTAACCTGCAAATTCCAGAGCGCCTCTCCTCCAAGGGCTGTGAGCTGGAATTATACCTGTCCCGTTTCCTCTGAAATCCTGCTAAGGAAACCTATACGTGATTTCACCCGATGGTACCCTGAAGCTGGCCCTAGATAAGAGCCTCATGACACAGGGGTTAAATGCCTGTCCTGCAGCTAAAACTGTGCTCATGGCCTGGGGTTCAATCCCTGGTAGCAGGCTCAAGGGTCACTCAGCCTTCCATCCTTCCGAGGTTGGTAAAATGAGTACCCAGCTTGCTTGGGGGTAGGGGGTGCAATGTGTAGCCTGCATAATTAAACTGTAAACCGCCCAGAGACTACTTGAAGTGGTATGGGTCGGTATATAAGCAGAACACTTTGCTTTTGCTTTAGATCTGCACCCCTAGCTCCACCCCCCCCCCAAAATTAAGATCCAGAGGAGATATTTCAGCCAAGTCCTGTGGTTTGCCTGTGCTTGACTCTGTTTTGGCTCTCCTTCCTCCCCTCCTCCCGTGTCGTTTGTTCTCCTAACCTCCTTCTCTTCTCGCCCTGGCCTCGTGTGCTCCTGTTTTGAAGCCAGCCTCCGGGGTGGAGTGGGGGAACGTGGCCCCTGCATTCTCTCCCCAGCGGCTTCAATCGGCCTTCGCCTTTAGGAATATAAACAACATTTTAAAAACTCAAAAAGTAACCACGCCAAACCCAGGGGGGACCCTTCCTTCTATGGGGAAGGCGGGCGGGGCGAAATAGTTGTCAAACTTTGCCATGGTGTGTTCATCCGCCTGTCACTTAATCCACCTTTCATTTCCACCGACTCATGTCAGGAATCTGTATCTCTCTCGAGCCCCCTTGGAAGCTCTGATTAGCGGACAAAAGGCCACTATTATCCACAGGAGAGAACAGGGGGAAGAGGGGGGGTGGGTGGGTCGGGGAGAGGGGTGGGGAAGGAGGGCGCTTGGGCAGGGGAGAGGGCATCTTTAAGCGATTGGCTTAGGAGATGGAGTCAAAAGCAAACACTCTTGGATTTGAAGAAGGAGATGGGATGGCAGAGCCCGTGTGCCAGGCAGACCCTGGGTTTCCCCGACAAGAAGCTCCTGTCTTTGTGACATGGCCTCTTGAGCTACGAAGCCCCCCCGGGGGGGGCAAGGGTCTCGCTTTTAAGTACTGCGGGGGGCGCATTGCTTTACTAGTGATGAATCTTGCGAGCACGGTTTTTCCAAACCGGTCTCGCCTTTGTGTCTGTATAAGAAGGCATGTGCACAGTCGGACTGACAACAGGAACAGGTATGGCAACGACATAAACAATGAGAACGACAAAATGTGATCCTTTGTGCACCCAGATCCTTGGTGGCCGCAGCAACTCAGAAGCAGATGCTTTGAGAATGTGCAAAGTTCAAGCGCCCCTTGGGTTTCCAAGTCAGAAGAAAGTCCAAAGTCTGTTCCTCAACAGGCTTGGCTGTCAAGGAGACCGGGGGGGGGGGTTGTCTTCGGAGCCCTAAACCAAGCCGGCGAAGGCCTTGAGTAGTCCAAACCGGCAACGGCGGCTCCGACCTTTTTTGCTCTCCCGCTCTTTCTCAGATCCAAACCTCTTACTCTCGGCCCTGCTCTTTCTTGCTTCCACCCCTTTGGGCTGAACCGGTATTTCGTAAAGGTTGCGCAAACAGCCCCGACTGATGCATCCCTGGAGACAGTGGGCAATGCTTACCTTGCGGGAAGGCTGCTTTTGTAAAGTCCGAAAGTGGTTCCAGGGTTTCGGAAGGGCTTTTCGCACTTGCTAGTTGGCCATCCAATCCAGGTGTCCTTGGGCTGCAGCTCCCAGAAGCCTCGACCACCAGCTGAACTGGCCAGGATTTCTGGGAGCTGCAACCCATGCACGCCTGTGTGTGTGCAGGGCCAGGAGCGCATAAGGATGTGAGAGCTACTCTCAGGGCCAGGAACACAAAGCTGGTGTGGCTCACTCCGTGTCGGAGAGACGTCATTCCTTTCCCCATCCCTCCTGCTCTCTTGTTTTTTCACGCTGCCAAGACTGTTGTGAAGACCTGTGCTTTTTTAATCCATGGCTCGGTGACCTTTCTGGTTTAATTTAAACCCTCCACACACCCCACACCCCCGCCGCCCATTTAAAAGGCGAGCCCCTAGGCTTGGCCAAACATAGGACACGTCCACGGGATAGGATGGCGTCTGGATTTGTCAACCTCAAAGAGCTCTTCCTTTCTGCCTGGCAGGAGGACGCAAAGGCGGGTGGGGTGAGCGCCCCCCCCCTCTGTCCTTTCCTCCCCAAAGAAAGGTGCCATTGTCCGCCCTCAGCCGGCCCGGTTCCTAATTGGATCTGCGTTTGTTTCCTGGAGGTTTTAACAAGTCTAAATCAAATTAAGGGATGCTTCAATCAGGAAGAGTGAGGGCTGCTCCTTTTTTTTTCTGATCAAGAGAGCTTTGGTCAACCACCTCCCTTTGACTCCATGGGATGAGTGCTTAAGACACACACACACACACACACACACACACACACACACACACAATCTCTCTAGGCTTTCCTAACAACACTCCATGAAGGAGAGTGGCAAACATTGTTCCACTCAACTTGATCATTCAATGATTCTATGAAATTTTAAGGGTGTTTTTTTTTTAATTCTGTGATGGATTTAGGGGCCAGGATCTTGGCCACGGAAGGCGATTGTACAAAGATGCTACCCAAAAAAAAATATTTTTAACTGTTAGAGCAGTGTGACAATGGAATCCGTGACCTTGGCCTGATCCAGCAGGGTTCTCCTTATGGGGTGGAGAGCACTCCGTGGCTGGAAGCCTTCAACAGAAAACTGGACCGCCATCAGTCAGCTCTCCTTTAGTTGGGATGCCTGCCTCGATCCGAGGGGGGGTTGGGCTGGATGACCTTCAGGGACCCCTCCCGACCCCATGCGTTGAGGATTCTTCTTTGACTAAAGTTTATCCACGTCCCTTCGGGTCGTCTTTGAACGTGTGTGGTGGTGGCTTCACTCCTTCGTGCTGCACCTGGTCTTCTGGCCAAGTCACCTGGACCGGGCCAAAATAATCTCTCCTCTCACTCTCTCTGAAGTCTCTCTGTGGCTTTGGTTACCTGGACGGCCCCCCCACCTCCACCCCGTATCCCACCCCGGAAAGGACTTGGCCAAAGGAAGAGAGGGGCCGAAAAGTTGTCGGTGCTCGGTAGACGCTCCCTGTTCAATGCCAGCGAGACCCCCGCCCGCCGTAATTAGAGGTAAACAAGAAGCAAGAGGGGGCCGCTGGAGTCCAGGCAGGCGATTGTGCTGGGATTAACTTTTAAATAAACGAATAAAGGCTCGCAGGCCAAATACAAAGCCGGCTAGACTATCAAAGCCCACGGTGGCTCAGCCACTTCCACCTCCCCATTCAGAGGAAAGGCAGCGGAAAGGTAGAAAGGTTGCCGTCCAGCCTTCGACAAAATCAGTCCCACTCCCCTTTGCCTCCAGTTTTGGAATCCGGCAGCTGGTGTCTACATCTAAGAAGCTGCTTTGCGCCGAGTTCGAATCCTGCTCCTCTGTCAGAGTCCAACGGCACCAGGTCCGGTTCTCGGCGCCTCCGAGAAAGACCTTTGCTGGGATCCATCCGTAGTTGCAGGTCTGCCAGGAAATTCAAGCCGAGGTCTTTGTTCGAGGCGTCCAGAGCCGAACCTGGTGCCGTTGGACTTGGGTTGCAATTCTTGCCTTTAATACAAGGCAAGGCGCTAGTCCCCATTGTTTAAATCGGAACTGGGAATGGCCTTGCTGTACCCTTGAAATGGGTTCAGCCACTTGGCAGGAGCTGGCAGTTCAGCAGTGGAGAGAGAAGGAGAAAAGACGCAACGAGATCCTTTAAAGTTCGGGCTGAAACCCGGAGAAAGCATAGTCTTCCTCCCCCTGACCTGGTTGCAAATTTGACGAAATATATGTGGAACAAACAGATATGAACTTTTTTCTTCTTCTCTGTCAGCCTGGTCGAAGGGCCTAAAACCCACTGCTACTTGTCCCAACGAAAGCACACACACACCCAGCTTCAGGGGGATGGCAGCTTTTCTGCAAACCCCCTTGATTCAGTGGCCCCCCTTGAGCTGTGACTAGCCAGTGGACTTCCCAAAGTGGCTGTTTTCAGTGCCCTTGTGGGCCATCTTAGTCCCCAATGGATGGCGTTCGTGGCTGAATCATATTTGGACCGAAAAACTGCCCTTTGCACAAAAGGCAAAATTGTGTTTTGTGCAAAACGGACGTTGTGACGCACACATGCCAAACAACGGCATTGTGGTTGTTCATCAGAGCTATTGTCAAGAAGGGGAAGTCTGGTTTCTTCAATTTTTTCATGCATGAGCAAAAATATATATATCCTGGAACCCATTTTTTTTTTACGTCGGCTGCCTTAATTGGTCAACCCCAACTTTATCATCCACAAGAAGAAACGTTGTAAATATTCGTACACTATATAAACTACCCTGCAGTCCAATAACTTTCCAGTACTAAAAAGGAAAACGTATATCAGTATTGATAGATTCCAAACAGGTACTGCTGCCACCACCCCCCCCCCCCCCAAAAAAGTCCTTTGCTGGCCTCCTTTTTCTTCCTTCTCTTCCCTTTTAAACATGTTGTGATTTTTCATTCCAGGTATTTAATACTCATTTTCACACAGCCCAGGGTCCTTTTCTTCTCTGTGACCTCCCCTCCGTCCCCTTCCAGCCCTCACTTTTGACCTTAATCCTCGGGATCAGAGAGTTTGACCATTCCCTTTAAAAAAAAAAAGTAATAATTATTATAAGAATAATAATCGGCTCTGGCGTCTGCACAGCTCATCACATCGGGCAGCAGGGAGTGGCAGGGGGACCCATACCTGGAGATATGATTTCCACTAGGTTTCCACCTTGGCCACTCAAGGAACATCCGAGCTCTGTGAGGCTGTGGATCCAACTGAATGCAGGGATCGAGGTGCTGTTGGGGGAGCTTTTCCCTCTTCGTCCCCCTCCTCAATCCCACTTCTTTTGTGATTATGGGATACCTAGGGTGTCATTCCCTCCCCTCTCTCTTCTGGAGGGCAAGAAGCCAAAAAAATGTTAAACCCCCCCCCCTCTGGTTCCTGGCGGCCGTCTTCTGGTCCGAACAATGGAGAGCCTTTAGGAAGCAGAAAGAGATTGGAAACGGGGTGGGGGTGGCGGGGGTGGTGGATGCACGCAGGCGCACACGCAAGCAAGCCCCCCGCCAAGTTGGCTTTCTAATCAAACCTAAAGTTCATGAAGTCAATCTCCAGGGCTAGGAAAAAAACACCTTGGTGACCATTCCTCCCATCTTGGGGTTGGAGGGGCGGGGGGGGGGGAGTAGAGGCAGATGGATTTTGGAGAATTTAAAAGCACTGCTTCGAATCTCTTTCCTGAAAATCCTTCCTCTGGGAATACAGATTTTATTTTATTTTATTTTATTTTATTTTATTTTTGCCTGGGCATGGCTTGTGAAACTGCCCCGGGGTAGCCTTTTGGGGGACAATCGAATGGCGCCAAAAGGGAATAGAAAGAAGCAATACCGACTGTTGCCATCTATTAAAGGCGGACTGGTTTGGATGAGCTTTCACAGGGCGAAATCCAGAAATTCGGGGCCGGCCGCAAAACTCGCAGCAGACTGGCCTATAAGCATGTTGCAACACATCCCGTTGGTTTGGATGGGAGGTGGGCCCTACGGCCATCATCCTCAGGACCCAGCCTGTTTGCCCAGAAGAAAACATAAACGGAGAGGGACCCTCAGACCTGTGTTTCTGAACTAGCTTTTAGGACACCAAATACCTCTGGTATTTGAGGTAAGGCAGAGTCCCCGATCATCTGGCTCTCCACCATAAAGCAACCTGATCACATTTATTAGTTAGTTTATATTCCACTTTTTCTTCCACGGATAAGAACGGCCACCTCTGCACTTCAGGGCCCAAACCAGCTTATCCTGTAGACTGGGATCCCCCCCCCCCACCTGTGGTCCGGTCATTGCTGCAACCTCTGAGTTTAATCTGGTTCGTTTGTAAAATTTGCTCTCTCTGTCTGTGCCCCTCTGCGCAGGGCTCCCATGTCACACAACCCACACTGTTTCTGTGCTTGGAAAACTTTCTTTTTTCCCCCTTGGACTACACCTCCCAGAATCCCCAGCCATGAGATTCTCCCAACTGGGGTCTCCCCAAACAGCAAGCTGTAGGAGCTGCACAACGCCCCTGAGAGGTTGGCTGTGCCGAAAGGAACACCATGCCTGGCCCATGGCCCGCCTGCTGACTCTGACGGCTCAGAGAGGACCCAGAGCTCTCTGCCCGAATGCTCTAACTCCTCTACCACACTGCCTCTCTACCCAAGAGAGAGCCTTGCCCTCCTGCTCAGGAGGAGAAAAACAGGGTGGGAAATTCAACTGGGCGGGATTCTTCTTTTAGACTGAAAAAACTTGGGCGTAGATAGATCGGTCCATTTCACTTTTCTCAACATTGGTGTTTTTTTTTAAAGTTTTTTTTTCTTCCTCCTGAACATGCCAAGATCGACATCTCCCAACAAGAGGAAATGGAAATAGTGTAAATGGGTTTTTTTTTTGGGGGGGGGGGGGGGACAGACAGAATGGAAGAGCAGCAGCGTCTGGGCTGTGAACGCTCAACGAAGCGTCTGTTTCGCCAAGCTGCCAGTGTATTTTGGACGAGGTGGCCTAATGGATTTGACTCCGGGAAACCTCCACCAGGTTCCGTTTCCTACCCCCACCCCCTCTTTAAAACAAACTCATTAAACTTGTCAAAGCTGATTAGGGCCTTGAAAGGCTGAGCCTAAGCCACTTGGGGGAAATCGCTGGGGTAGGTTTGGAGCAGGAACGCTCGCGAAACCGAAAAGGGGATAAGGAACTTCTCGGGTTTTATAATTTATTTATTTTTTATTTTGTTAAAGGGGAAATGAAAAGACAGATGTGGGTTTGACGGGGGTCCTGGTTGGAAGAAGAAAAAGATGCATTGCATATTGATTTTGTTTTAAATCCAGCTTTTGCACCTGGAGCAGAATCAGAAAGATAAAAGAGCAGAGAAGGAGGGTGCTTAGGATCTTAGTTGCATCGCTTCTCATGGATCTGAATAGGCAAAAATAAAAGTTTTTGTGATGGTGTGTGACCCTCTCATCTATTTAGTGCAACTAGGTCGCTCCCCCTGGTATGCAGTGCCTCCCAAGTTCTTAAAAACTTCTTTAAAACTGAATCACGGGATGCTCTTTTGGGAATCCGGTGGTCCCCAAACGATCTGCAACTTGGGTCCAAGGACTTTTAGAGGAGCCAACGAGATCGCGCCGCGAACGGTCCCTCGGAAAACCAGAAGCCATGGGTGTCATCTCCTGTTTTGGAGTTCGTGCCTGGCTCTTTCAGCCGTTAGAACCTCTCTTTTTTGGCACAAAGATAAGTCGTTATGCTGATCCAGTGAGAAAAGGGTGTTTTCCTTCTGCTAGATGTGCACAGCCATGCAAGCAACAGGCTGCAGCCCTCGTGGCACTCGACCAGGGGAGAGATGAGTTCATATCCTAAGGTTTTGTCTCTTGAGTTTCGTGACTTCCCCGAAATTCGCCGTTTGCGAATGCGCCGAGACATTGACACCAGTGTCCTTTTTAAACAGAATTGTTCCTCTTTCCAGTGCTGGCCATACTCAAAATGATGACGGGCCTAAGCTGGGGAGACGGCCCTCAGCTCCAGGCAAGAAATGTATCTTTCTCAGAGTCCTGTTGACAAACTGTTGGAAAGCCGACATTTCGACTCGGAACGAGAGAATCAAGTTTTATATGTTGAGTTTTGTTCCTGCCTGTGTTTTGGGATGGGGGAGGGGGGAAACAAAGGAAGGGAAGGCAGAGGATAAGAAAAGAAGGGAGACTGAATCTTTTCTCTGAAGCCTTGCACTGAATATATATATAATATATATATTTGAATTTATATATAAATTACAAATTGACTAGTTAAACCTGGGGGGAAATAGGAATAAGAAGCCAAAATCTATTTTGATGAGAGCTTGTTTGAGGCAAACCTAAACTATCCCTCCCCCACCCATATATATATATATATATTTTCTCTCTTTTTTTAAAGAGAGTTTTTTTTTTTAGTTTTGTGATGCTTTCCAAGAGTGGTTTCCTGGAGAAAACTCCTCCTTTTTTTAAGCAAGAAAGAGGGGAAGAGGGTTTTTTTTAAAAATGTGGCACCCTCTCCTGCCCCTTCTGTTCATCCCCTTTGGGGGACAATGAGAAGATCGCCCATTCAAGGGGATTGATTAACTCTCCGAAAAAGTTTATTAAGAGGGCCAAAGACAAAACCAGCAAAGGCGTCCTGCGCCCGGCCTGTCGGTTTTATAGACTCGGCCCCTATTGTCTTCCTTCAAGGGGGATGCCTGAGTAGTTTTCAATGGGGGCCGTCTACTTTGGAGTGACAAGAGCGAGCGGTAGACAACGGGTGTGTTTTCGGGCGAGGAGGGGGTCCCCTTGTTCCCCCGTCTCCGCCCTGCTCAAAGCGGGGGAAGGGGGGGTTGTCTTCCCCTCTGCATTAATGTACATCTGCAAGGAGCCCGGGCGCCCAAGTGAATAAGTCATTCCTCACCCTCTCCTCCTCCGTGACCCCCGCAGCAAGGCGGCTTCCACCATATGCTGCTCATCAGACGCCCAGACGTGGGCCACGTCGGGGTGGGGGTGGAGAGATGAAATAGGGTCTTTCCCAAGCACTACAACTTTCCCCCCTGTGCTCCGGCGTCGCGGTTGTCTGGAAATTGAAGAATCCAGGAGATGGTCCTCGAGGTTCCTTCTCATGGAGCGTTTTTGCGTATTCTTGGGACGGTGGACTGGAGCAAATGGGATTTGTAGTTGAAAGGCGGAGGGAAGAGGAGGGCAGCGTCCCCAGCCACGGAAACCCCTTTTCGAAGAGAGTTGGGTTGGCGGGGAGGCTGGCTCAGCTAGCAAACTCGGTGGGGAGGAAGCATGGCGGGCCAAATGGGGATGATGGGGTGAAGAGTCCCTCCACGATACAGGGATCCCCTGTGCAGAGTAAAAGTAAGAGAAAGATCCGAGTGGCCAGCTAGAGGCCTCCGTGGCATCCACAAATATTGTATGGGAGCCACGTGGCCCTTCCCTCCTGTCTTCCCCATTCTTGGTTTTCTCAGGAGTATTTCGCTCACAGGGCTTATTAGACAAATTGAATTTCTGGATTTCATAGGCCACGTTGACTAGGGGATACCTAGGAATGGTCCAAAATGTAATTTTTCAGGGCTGCCGTGTTTGTCAACACAGAAACAGTCACACGAACTGATCTGATGCTTGTTAAAGCCGCCTAAGTGTGTGCCTCTCGGTCCCTCTGTCTTGAGGCTGTGAGTTCCACCGTTGCGCCGTTTGCTCCTATCCCAAAGCTCGCCCTCGGGAGGGCCACCAAACTGGTGTTGCATTCAAGAATGATGGGATTTAGACAGCCTGTTTCCTTGGTGTCCTTCCACTTGGTGCATCCTTCTGTGATCCTCCACCACAGACCCAAAGAAACACTGAGGAGGCTCACACCATCAGGTCATCTCGGTGTATTAATGTCTAGGCTAAGGACTGCCCGTGTATTCTAGAAGGTAGAATAGACGCCAGCTGTGGTGTTTGGGCTGGAAACTGGGTGCCAGCAAGACTTCCCACTGTTTCTCCACCCCTTCTGGTGAGCTGCTCCAGCCCAATGTCACCAACAGTCAAGGACCCCACCGTAGACCTAGCGGATTTACGGAGCTGCCTAGCCTATCAGCGTTGGACACACAAGGGCATCGTTGAGGGCGGTTTTACGAAGCTCCGCGAGCCGCGTGCTCCGGTTTGGCTCATGGCGGTTGGATTCGGTGGGAATTTTGGAGGACAAGGCAGGCAGCTTTTGACCCAACTCAGCTGGAGATGCTCCAACCCTGGTCTCGGTCCAGGTTCAACCCTTGTGCTTCCAGAGGCTGCTCTAACTCACAGGTCCTACATTACCTTCTAGAGTAGAGATGGGCACGAATAAAAAAAATGGTGTTTCGTTTGTCGTTTGTCGTTTAGGGGGTCCGTTTCGGTTCATTTCCGTTTTTCGTGAATTTTTGCAAAAAACTCATTTTCATTTCCGTTTCGTTACCATTTATTTTAATTTTTTGTGATTTTTTTTAGCATTTAAAGCAGTTCACTGTATTGCCGTAACGGAAACGAAACGGACGACAAAATTTTTGTTGTTTCTGTTCGTTTCGTTTCGTTTTAGAGATAAAATTCGTTTGTCGTTTCATTGCGTAACGAAACGAAACAACGAAAACGGAAACGAAAAATTGTTTCGTGCCCATCTCTATTCTAGAGATATCGGAGAATAAGATGGGACAACTCCCATGGACACGCCCTTGGGTTTTCTTTGGGCTGGGGGCATGGGGCAGCGCAAGTCCAAAGGATCCCTACAGGTCCCCGCCAGTGGGAGTGGAGAGACGTCCCTTCTAGACAGGCCTGTGTGTCTCAGTGCATCCGTCCCAAACAACTCGGAAAGACTGCCGCCATCCATAAAAAGAAGAACTGACCCCCCCCCGTCCGCCCACTGGAATAGTAGCTGTTTCATGGCTGCCTCAAGTTGACCGTCCCCTCCCCCAAGGGAGATCTTTGACATTTGACCCCCGTAACCTGTACTTAGCACTTTGAAAAAGGCACGGCGACCCCCAGAGGGTTGACCTGAGTGAGCTCTAAATGGCCAGGGCAAGCGGAGGATATATATATATATATATATATATATATATATATATATATATATATTGTTTTTAAAGCAGTGTCCAGGAGGTTGGAAGGGGGGGGAGTCAAAGGGGGGGTGGGGAGGGAGGAGGAAGGCGGTTGAATGTAAAACCAGAAGTCTTCTCAGCGAGGGGCACCTCAGTTCAAATTAACTTGCCCAGTGGTGTTCTGAATCGCATTTAACACGCCTCCGGAGTGCCTTGCAAAGGGGTCAAAGGGAGCGGCGGGCTTCTAACGGCGCCAAAGAGCCACATGCGAGGAATAATCTTTTTTTTGGGGGGGGATATCAGAAAGCCAAAAGAGAGAGAGAAAGAGATGAGCTACCTGGCTGGTATGGGGTGGGGTGGGTGGTTTCTTTTGCGAGGGGGTTGATAGTTTGGACCATTCTACACCTCTTGTTCTATAGGTTTCTGTAGAGTGCAGAATCGCTATTCCTCAACAAGAGGGTGTGTGGTGCATTCAGCTGACTCCTCCCTTGCACGTAAACCTACAAACACAACATGTTAGGAAGAGGTGATGCAGGTTTTTAAATAAAATTGCTAGACAAAATATTTGCCAAAAAAAAAACCCCACAGCCCATTCATCCCGAAAGAAATGGGCTAAACCTAGTAGCCCAACCGCCACCCTGTGTCAGACCCACCGAATCAACAGGATCGACGGAAGGCGTAAGTTACACCACAGCCAATGATTTGACCGGTCGGTTCGGGTTGTGGATGGCCTTCGGAAGAATAGAGGTGACTCATGATGCCACACAAGTCATGCCGGCAGGATGCTCCATGTTGTTAGGATAGATAGATAGATAGATAGATAGATAGATAGATAGATAGATAGATAGATAGATAGATAGATAGATAGATAGATAGATAGATAGATAGATAGATAGATAAGGGATGTGCAATGTGTAATGTCATGATGTTTGTAATGCATCCCTTTGTAACCCATTGTCCCTGTGGGACATCAGTATGCCTTTGGCGAGTCCTCCAGAGCTTACAAACCAACACCAACAAGATGGATCTAAACTTTGCAGTGGTTCTCATCCTGTGGGTCCCCAGATGTTCCTGGACTGCAACTCCCAGAAACCCCTTCCAGCACAGCGAGTGATGGGGGCTTCTGGGAGTTGCAGTCCAGGAACATCTGGAGACCCACCGGTTGAGAACCACTGATCTAAAGCATTCCTTGTGTAGAAACCACCCAAGGCAAGGTGGCCAACTGGCCCCTTTGTGTTCCTGCCATTTCCCGGGCCTTCGCAACCCAAGGCCCTCGCCGGATGTCCTTGCTTCTTCTCCCCACTCCCCCCCCCACCCGCCACCCCAAACTAGAATACCTGAAACCCAGTTGGGCTCTGAAGACCAGCTTAGAATTCCTCCCCCGCCCCTTCTGCCTTTTTCCAAATATCCAGCCAAGAGACGGCTTGCTCCCACCCCAACTGTGCCAGTCCAACTTTGAGGTGGAGAGATCAACCCTACATTAGCTCAATTAATTAACCCTGAAAGACAAAAGAATGGGTTTTTTGTTTGTTGCCCCTCTCTTTTGAAGGAAGGGGGGGGGTTCTTTATCCTCTAAACGCACTGGAGCGCCGAGGAAGGGCGCAAAGGAACCTCGGGGGGGGGGAAGAGTTAAGTGGTATTTATATACTCCCCCTCCCCCTCCCCCGGCTATTTATATCTTTTTGTACCCACGCTCTGCCCCCTTTTCTTCTTCTTTCACTCCTGCAGTATTAAAACCCAGCTGGGGGCATTCGGGCTGAGGAGAAGGCTGGTTCCCCTCTTTGCATTCAAGTCTTGAAATCAAAGCACACATTCCCAGCCTGAGGAAGGGGGGGTGCATCTTCGCCCGCCTTCTCTCTCTCTCTCTCTCTCTCTCTCTCTCTCTCTCTCTCTCTCTCTCTCAACTTTCAGAAAAAGTTGGTGGGTTCGCTGGAAGCCTTTCAGGTTAAATATAGACCAGCGTAACTTTGAAGATCTCTTTCTCTCTCTTTTTAAAGAGAAGAGAGCGGGGGAAAGGAACCAAAAGGATCAAAGCCGACCCAACGAAACTTGGGGAAATATGTCCCAGGCGGCTGGAGTTGTTGTTGTTGTTGTTGTTGATCTGTTGAGATCTAACGGATCCCAAACTGTTTTGGGTGGTGGCTTGAAGCTTGCAAGGCTGTGGAGCCCAAACCCCCAGATCAAGGCAGGAGTCCCAATGAAAGGATGCCATGAAGCCACCTAAAAGGATGCTGCTCTTCCCAAAGCAAAATCAATGATTTTGCCAGGCTGGTCTCGCGCCTTATGGCCATCATCACGTTCCCAGTCCTCAGATGTGTAGACCAATGGAATCAACCACCAACTGGGAAGTCAAGCCTTATAAAAACCCCATTGAATCAATGGGCCTGCTCGGGCTGGCCTCTGCTCTGTGGTTTAATCATCCCATATTAGAAAGAGGTTTTATGAGAAAAAACCTTTGGAAGGCCCAAGGGTCAGAGCGGTTGGAAGAAACTGGTTGGCCTAGTAGAAGACATCTCCTTGGTGGATCGTGCAGTGAAATAGCGATGTAGCAATACACTACATTCATAGCAGCAATAGAACCCCCAGGTGGAAGCGTGTATCTTCTGTCAGGGAAGCTTATTTTCAGAGAATCCTTATTATTTGGCAGGGTTTAGGGACTCTAGATCCTATATACACTCTTTGGGGAATGGTAAGGTGTTATGGGAACTGTAGTCCAAAGCCTCAAAACAAACCCCAATCTTTCCATTGCCACCTTGCCGACTGTCATTGGAGTCCTACAGGCTTATGGGTGTTGGGTTTTGGTTTTTGGTTTTAGTTCTGCTGACATGGAGCAAACCATGCCATTGGAGGCCAATGTAAATCAGAAGTGGTTCCAAATAACGATGTAGATGGACCGTGAACACCCTTTCCCGAGGGCTTTGTTGAGACCAAATGACTTAGTCTGGAGTGTAGTTAATGGGGAGTAGGGTGGGGTGTTCCCCCAACCCCCTTCTCTGTTTTGAAGGATGTCCTTTTTACTGGTTAATCCAACCAGTTCTTTTCTTTTTGTTTTAATTCTCCCATCAGGCTCCACTTAAACCGATGTACCTTTTTAAGGGTTGGGCAGAAAGGGGGCCATTTCAAATGCTTTAGATATGGAAATGTTTCCCAGTTGTTTATAATTTTCTTCCTTCGCTGGTAACCAGAACCTGATGGAGTCCACAGAGCCTCTGAACAGTTCTACCTTCAGAACTTCTGGAGGAAAGCCAGGATGCGTGGAAGCAAAGGGAATTTTTTTAGCCACCATGGGGTCCAGGGCACAAGGAATAGAAGGAGGGTTTGTTCCTTTTGAGGCTGGGGTCCTCCTTTCCCTTAACATCTCTGCCACGCTTTGGAAATAATGCCTTGGTTTATTTGGGACACCCCAGATTGACTCAACGATTCAGGTTTAGGTACGGTGGAGTTAGAGTCACCCCCCCCAGATGTTTTAGACCACAACTCCCACAAACGTCTGGAGGGCCAAAGGTTCCTCACCCCTGGACTAATGGAATTTGGCTTACCTGACCACATAGTACAGGGGTGTCCGAACTTTGGTCCTCCAGATGTTTTGGACCCAAACTCCCAGAATTCCAAGCCTGTATTGCCAATGACAAAGGACTGTGGGAGTTGTGGTCCAAAACATCTGGAGGGCTGAAGTTTGGACACCACTGATATAGTAGTTCTCAACTTGTGGGTCTCCAGATGTTCCTGGACTGCAACTCCCAGAAGCCTCCACCACTCACTGTGGTGGAAGGGGCTTCTGGGAGTTGCAGTCCAGGAACATCTGGGGACCTGCAGGTTGAGAGCCCCATAGAGCAGCCATGTCCAAACTTCGGCCCTCCAGATGTTTTGGACTACAACTCCTCATTGGAAATCTAAGCTTCGACTTCTGGGAGTTGTGGTCCAAAACATCAGGAGGGACGAAGTTTGGACATGGCTGCCGTAGAGGGACTTGTGCCCTCCTATGAAACACCCTAAAGAGGATCAGGTGACCCAGCAGAATAGGGTGACCAGTGATGTGAATGGTTGGGAGAAAGAAATTCATGCCCCACCTTGGTTTGAAAAAGAAGGGCACCCCTAACATAGCGATAGAATGCATGACTAGAATTTGACCGGAGGCGAAGTTGGCCATGTCCTGTGTGGTCCAAGGACCATTTTAGACACAGAAGTTGACAGGTTCACTTCTCAGTGTCTCCAAGGAGAAGCTAAGAAGATGATACCGAGCAAGCTGGACTTGACCGCAAGAAACCCCCATGGTGGATTGGAACTTGCCGACCTCTTGATCAGGCATGTCCAAACTTCGGCCCTCCTGATGTTTTGGACCTCAACTCCAAGAATTCTAAGCTTAGATTGCCAATGACAAAGGACTGTGGGAGTTGCGGTCCAAAACATCTGGAGGGACAAAGTTTGGACATACCTGCTCTTGACCATCATCTCTACGGCGTTCTGGACGGTCTTCCCTCCCGTCCATGTGGTGCTGCTTCTTTTCCCCTCCTGCCTCACCGCCCACCTTCCGCTTGGCAAAGTTTGGGCCACGGCAGCCGCTGCGGCATGAGCTGCGCCTCGCAGTGTCAGCGTGACTTAATATGTAGCACTAATTAAGAAATAAGTTGCCCGGCCGGTTCCGCGGCAATCATTTATCCGAGTTTTACTAACCACGGTCGGCTGCCTCAAAAATCGTCATTAGACCATGCTACTTACGGGCAGAAAATTTCTCGTTTTCTGCTTTTCATTGCCCTCACCCTGGAATCTTGGTTTGGCTTTATTTATAAATTTGCACTCAGACAATGCCCATAAACCCATGCCCAGAGTGTTACAAATCAAAAATTTGTCGGCGTGGGGTCCCCCCCCCACCCCTGCGCCCTTCCAGAGGCAAGGTTTCTTTTCTGCTTGGGAATGGCCGGGTCCGTCGCCAGCTTTGGGGGGGGGGGGGGGGAGAGAGAGAGAAAGGGGGACTGGGGTTTGTGCCGGAGATTGATTGGGGTGGGAAGGGGGAGACGGAGGACAGGGCGGGCGTGAAAGGGCCGACTGTGCAGCTGGAAGGAGGGCTTTGTCCAGGGTGGTTCAGTCAGGCCCCAGCAAACGGCAGGGGTGCAGAGTGGTAGCAGGGGCTGGGCAGAGGAGAGAGAGAGAGAGAGAGAGAGAGAGCTCGTTCTCCACCTCACCCCACCTCTAGGCACACAAGTTAGCCTGATGCTCTCTTCTTTTGAGTTGGCACTTCCAGCCACCTTGTCAGGCTGCCTGGGGCTATACCCTGCCATCAAGGCTCTCCCCCTCCAAAGGGTCCGTTCCTCAACAGCTCTGCTCAGTTCTGGCAAAGTCAAAGCCCTGTAGGCTTCCTTTCAGGTGTTGCTCCGTGTCACGTGCGGCCTTCCTCATCTCCTGCTGCCTTTCTTCGGATAGGTCCGACAGGGACCCTGTGTCTCTTGACCTAGGTTTGTGGATGGGGGGAAAAGGCATGAAGGAAGGAAGGAAGGAAGGAAGGAAGGAAGGAAGGAAGGAAGGAAGGAAGGAAGGAAGGAGCTGTTGATAGATGGATGAAATGAACAAATGTATTGATGGATGGATGGATGGATGGATGGAAGGGAAGGAAGGAAGGAAGGAAGGATGGATGGATGGAAGGAAGGAAGGAAGGAAGGAAGGAAGGAAGGAAGGAAGGAAGGAAGGAAGGAAGGAAGGAGCTGTTGATAGATGGATGAAATGAACAAATGTATTCATGGATGGATGGATGGATGGATGGATGGATGGATGGATGGATGGATGGAAGGAAGGAAGGAAGGAAGGAAGATACTTGCATGCCACCATGGAGGGCACGCTCAGGACATGGGGGGAAAAGACATTTCATTGGGTTCTACGTCATGCGTGCCGCTGTCACTTGATGCCGTTGGGTGGGCACCCAGAGAAGGCATGACCCCATTGGTGCTTGGCCAGCTGCTCTTTTCAGACCCTCAAAAGGGTGCAAATTCAGGAGCCAAACGCCTGTTGCACGGAGATGCTTCTGCCTCGTTCCCCACTTCCACTCTCCATGCCCTATTTTGAAAAAAAAATCACCATCTCCTGCTGCTGATCATCCATTACAGTCTGGATGGGCCCAGTGCAGGTCAGGGGCCGGCCCAACTGTTTGGCACAACTTGGCAGTGTTATCTATTTTGAGAAAAAACACCACTTCCCTTTCTTCCTTCACACCCTCTTGTTTGACGGACCCCTGTTCTTCTTCTACCCCCTCCATTTCTGGGTCTTTTCCTCTCTCCACCCCCCACCACAAAACTCCCAGGGTCCTTTCTTTCTTTCTTTCTTTCTTTCTTTTTTTCTTTTTTCTTTTCCAGGCGGTTGGAGAAGATTTTAATATTCCAGCCGCACTTTCTCCCTGCGCGGAGCGCCCAGGAGGCGATGTAGGCGCATTTTATTGATATCACTGTGCCCTGTCAGCGCCACATTCAGCCACTAATGGCCCCCTAAGGTGCCTGTCCGGGGACTTGTAAAAGAGATCGGGACCGAGCGGGAAAGGAGGTGGTGGTGGGGGGCGAGAGAGATAAATAAATGCCCTCTTTCCCCCTCCCCACCACCCCCACCCGTTTTGTTTTGTGTCCAAGGTGAGACAATACGGACGAGGGCGCGCTGGTATGACGGATGACAGGGGAGATAAAGGGCCCAGCAATGCAGGAATATCTGCCTTTTTCACTCTTTCTCCCAATCCTTTTCTCTGTCATTTCCATTCTTTTCTATGCCTCCCTCCCCCCCCCATCACCCCCAAAACCCGTCTTTCTTCTCCAGAGTGAGAAGACCAGCTAAGGGGGGGGGGTCTTCCCTGGCTGGCGACGGTCTTGCAAACTTGAGTTCCTTTTCTTCATCCCTGCCCCCCCCCGGTGTTTTCAATAAACCCACGCTGGCTTCTTTAAGACGCTTTAAATGGCATCCCTTGGCCAGCCCCGGGGGGGGGGTGCAGGGGGAGCGATGGGAGGGTCCCCCTTTCTCTAGGGACCCCCTTCTGGCTTTGGGAAGGGAAGGGGTCCCAAGGAGACCAAGGGGTTGGCCAACGTTGGTGGGCCACCAGCCCTGCGGAGGAGGCAGATGTCTGGGGAGGAGGGGGGGCGAACGGCCATCATTGTGGGGACAAGGACAGCACCATGGGAGCTGTAGTCTTTTTTTTAAAAAGGAACATCTGGCACGCTCTCAGACCGATTAGAGCTGGGGAATGATGTTGTCCAGATCGGCTCATGGCCAAACTGTTTGAGAGGATTCGAGGAAGCCTGTCCTTTGCATGGGTACATTGAGAAGGGAAGACATAGGTCGCCAGGAGAGGAACACCCCCCCCCGAGCGCCCAGAAAGGAGGAGCCCAGGTCCCTCTCAGCAGGAATCAAGGTCCCTCTCAGCAGGAGAAGCTACACCTTTTCTGGCCCTGTGGATTTGCTGGCCTTTCGGGGACCTTCTGCCTGCTCCCAAATGCACCCTGGCATCTCTTAAGCGGCTTCAGGCTTGCTGGTGACCTTGCCTCGTGTCACCCCTGTTCTGTGAACTGCGGCCAGGGACCTTCTCTGGCTTGGACCCACCCTGGCAGGACCGCTCCCCGGTTTTCCCGCCGTACATCCCCCTTGCTGGCTGGCTTGAACCTTCTGCTTACCATCCTTGGTCCGCCACCAACGCAGGGTCTGGACAAACGACAACTGGAACTTAGAAAGGTTGCTCTCATTTAGAAGGATCCCCCTCATGGAAAGATCCTGATGCCATGGAAGTGTCGTGGTGGTGGTGGCGGTGGGGTGTCTATCCACGGGGTGTCTTCCAGAGCTTAGTGAGATCAATGAATGGTGGCTACTAGAGAAGGGCATGAACCGGGGGGGGGGGGCAATGGTGATTTATTTTGGTTTGGTTCGTTTTAGGGTTCAGTTCGTTTCGTTTCGTTTTAAATGAATTTTTAGGAAAAATTTATTTCATTGATTTGTTGATTTGTTATTTGTTTTGTATTTAGTGTGTGTGTGTGTGTGTGTGGTGCCAAGTGCAACTTTGGCTCGGGGGAAGAAGGGCTTAATCTCCCCCACCCACCCACCCAGCGCCTCTCAGCTGAGAGGCGCTGGCTTGGGGCCAGCACCTCAAACTGGCCACCAAAACCCACGGAAAGGTTGCTACTCGCAAAATTGTCATGGAAGCTGCATGCTTGGAAATCTTTTCTCTCTGAATCTCAGCCGCAGGTGAAGGTCGGCAAGGGGTGTGATGCATTATGGGTTTCTTAGCTACCCTTTTAAAATCCCTGATTCTTCCATTCTCAGATATATATATATATATATATATAAATAAATTGAGAAAATCTCGATTGCAGCTTTTGTTCCAACCTGGAGTAATTCTTGGATGCAGTTTGGGCCGGACTGAGTTTAGTTCCTCTAGCACAGCCTCCCTTGCTTTGTGCCCTGTTCCCAGTCTCAGATCCCCAGATGTTCATGGGTTACAAATCCCAGAAGCCTAGGACCCAAGGTTGAGGCTACAGGTGACCTCAAACTACAGCTACCATTCTCCCCGTGCCCGCCGGGGCACATGGGAGCCGTCGGAGCCATCACGAGGAGCCCGTGGCCCCAGCAAAGCCAACCACAGAAGTCCACGTCTGGATTTTAGACAAATTTAGAAAGTGCCACCCAAACGTCAGGCCCGGTCCTTGCTTTGAAGCGAGGCGCCGTTACAGCTCACCAGTTCGGTGCTTAAACACAGAAGGAGCCTCTTTCCATCTGCTCAAAGCCTCCGTGCCGAACACTTCGATCTCCAACTGAGTTATAAATGGCTTTTTTTCCCTCCCCCTCCGCAATTTTTCTAGGCTAGCTGACCTGGTCTCTTTGGTATTCGCAGACCAGCTGGCCAACATCTCCTGTCATTCTGCTGGTCCCCCGAATTACTAGATTAAAACAAATATCCAGCATTCCGCGGTTCGGTTTGGGTTTGTATTTATTTACTCTCTCTCTCTCTCTCTCTCTCTCTCTCTCTCTCTCTTTCTCTGCTTATGGCTTTGCGCCACCCAGCCTCAAACTATGTTAAGCCATAATCAAAACATGGGTGGAAAGTAAGAGGGATGGAAAAGGAGCCCCTGAAATAAATCACCAAATAAATAAGTATCGGTTAGTGGTTTTTCCTTATTGTTGGCTGGATTTGCGGGAGGTGGGGGGGGGATACAATCACACAAACACACAAACACACCCACACCCACACACAGCTGTATTAATCATTCTTGGCAGTGAAACACGCTTTTAGAGGAGCCCCTTTGATGGTACAGAAATATGATTTCGCCTCTGTCACATCATTTCTTCTTCTGCTTTTCTCATGGGGATGGAGGATGTTCAACTTTCCATCAGAGACTGGGTTGAAAACGGCACAGCCAAATGGTGTAGGGCCCAAATTAGTTTTGTTTCACATTTGAAAAAATAATTGTATTTTTTTAAAAAAAAAAAAACTTATTTTGACTCTGTGCAGCTCTGGTTCCCCCCCCCCCCCCCGCCATCCTCTGGTCATCCAAGGTCTTGTTTGCATTTTGATGCGTTTTGCTGCTTGCCCCTTGGTCTCTTTTCTAAGCTGAAGAACCCCACCCGAAGTGTGTGACGTGGTGGTGGTTTCCCCTCTGACAGTGGAGCATGGTATCCAGAAGATGGGGGAGAGGAGGTGAGAGTGTTGGTGAAGGGTTTAAAAAATATCGCCAACCACTAAGCCCACAATTGGACCCTGTGGTTTTTGCAGAGAAATGCTCCGGTGGAGTCTGTCTGGTACAGAGGGCGAGGGCAGGAGCAGCTTTCCAGAATAATGGAAGCCGTCCCAGATCTCTGCAACCAAGCAGAATATGTTGGTATAAACGTATAAACCCACCTCTGCCTTCGCACACATGCATGAGTGTTCACACATGTCCATATGCATCGCAACACATTCTGCTTTTTGCATGCTGTAAAAAAAAACCCGCTGCAACAGGTGAAGAGGACCACGGGGTGGAGGTCAATCTTTTTGGTGTGTACTCTTCGACCTTTGGCCCTGTCACAAAAGCAGGGGCATCTTGGACCCTCGGAGGGGCTATCAACAAAACAAAAAGACCCCTGGCCCAAAACCCCACACCGGTGTGACACTTGTGGAGTGTTTCAGGAGCAGATGCCCATGCGCTTGGCTGTCAACAGTGAGATGTTGTCGCCTGGGTGCAGGGAGAGGTTTGCATCCTTGTATTCTTGTCTGTGCCCTCTGGGGATGATGGGTCCTCTATCTGGCATGCCCGGAGAAGGCATTGGGTTGGATCAATCCCTAGCTAGTGGCGGCTACAACTTACCCCTAGCGGCTTCTGCAGTGCATGGAGGAGACCTCCCCCCTCTCTCTTTTAAAACTGGTGTGAAAATGCAGCCAGGTAGAGGCAAACCCAGGTTTTGTTTGTGTCTTCCAAGTTGGCAAAGATGTCCGCACGGGGGGGGGGGGTGCCCTCCGTCCAGCTGCTTCCTGGGGACGACGGGGAGGAGGCGCATCAACCGACCTCCTTTGGGAGGGCGGTTGTGGAAATTAAGGCAGTCCAGATGGGGCCCGGAGAGCAGGCGGAAGAGAGTCAAGTGTGGAACAGGAACAGCGGGGAAGAGAAACCGATTGGGAGAAGGAGTCTCACCCTCCCTTTCACGCCCATACACCCCGCCCGCAAGGCAGGGGCCACCCGATCTTGGTTTTAATGAATGCGCCCGCATGTCCTCCTCGGAGGCAGAATCCTTCCAGGCAGAGCTAAGGTGCTTGAGAACAAGACAGGTGGTCCTTCTTTTCGCCTTGAGGGTTCGGGGACAGAGCCTGCCGGCTCCGGTCATGCCCAACTCTCACCTAATCCTTTTGATTAATTTCACTTTAAGGCCCTAAAGAGCCTCTCTAAAGCAATCTGGAGCAGGGGAAGGATAGGCGTGTGGATGTACGATGCTCCTTGAGATGTTGAAGTCAACAAAGATGTAGCGAGGGGCGTCGATGCACAGCTCTGTTTGTATTTATGTGTAGGGAGAAGGGTGTAAACGAAGCCCCATCTCAATTGGGAAGGATCCGTCCCGTTCCCCAAAACAGCCAGCAGAAATGGAGACACTGGAATGCCAATGAACATCCATAGCTGCATGGGATCTGTACCAATTTCCACAGCATAGGGTCCGGATGATTTACCAGGGGCAGAAATTCGATCCGCTTGCATGTGTTGAGGCAAACTTAACGAACGTTGTCCTTTTGAATAAATACGAATAGTGGGAACCCCAGGCGTATGCAGTCTTTGGCCTCTCCAATGGAGGGGACCAGCAAACCTAATGGCACTCCTGTAAGGGCTGAGGTGAGACACTTCATGAGTGCAGTGGGTCTACTCTGTGTAGGAACCCCACATGGAAGGAGCATCGAGCCGCCATTTTAGCTGAACGCTGCCATTTGCTGCTGAGAGGGGCCAAGAGTTTGCTTTGATGGGTTGTGTCCTTCTGTGCCTCGAGAAGTCATTTAACTTAAGGGGGGGGGGTGGAATAGAGGTGCTGAAAACAGCATGTTGCAAATTGGTGGGGGTGTCTTGCATAATATTGATGACCACCTGTTAGTGAAGTTCTCCTTCCCTTCTGGCCTCCAGGCAACCGGCTGGACGAAGGCTCCGACGTGGAGTCCGAACCGGACCTGCCCCTTAAGCGGAAGCAGCGCCGCAGCCGAACCACCTTCACGGCTGAACAACTGGAGGAGCTGGAGAAAGCCTTTGAGAGGACCCATTACCCCGACATCTACACCCGGGAAGAGCTCGCTCAGAGGACCAAGCTCACAGAGGCGAGAGTCCAGGTAGGAGAGCCCTCTCTGGCTCAGAGAAAGAAAGTCAGCCATGGTTCCCATTCTAGGAAATCGGACTGTGGCAGACGCCGGGAGGTTGGTCTTGTCTCATGGTTTGCCAGGCGAAGAGTAAAATGCCTGCTCATAGGCTCTCCCCTTCTTCTTCTTCTCTCCTTCTTCTTCTTCTTCTTCTTCTTCTCTTCTTCCTCCTCTCTCCTCTTCTTCTTCTTCTTCTTCTTCTTCTTCTTCTTCTTCTTCTTCTTCTTCTTCTTCTTCTTCTTCTTCCTCCTCCTCCTCCTCCTCCTCCTCCTCCTCGGTTGCACATTCCTTAACACACACACACACAAGCACACACACACACACACACACACACACACACACACACACACACACATTGAGGAAAAGTGCGGCAAGAGTTGCAGAAGGTAGACAACAGAAGGCGAGCATGGCTTGTTCAAGACTGACCGATCGGTCTGCCTTCCAGGAAAAAATGCCCATTTTGCCTGCCCCGTCTTGCGCAAAATGCAGAAATGCAGGTGTTTTTTTTTAAAAGCACTTGTCTTGTTCTCACACTGGAGGCTGTGACAATGAGAGCTGAGACACACCCTTAGCCCCACCCGATGCAAAGTTACGTAGGCAGAGTTATGCCTGCCTCACCCCACCCCACTGCACAAAACAGCAGGGGCAGGGAAGTGTTGAGCCTATGATAGGGACAAGAAGGTATAACAGGGACTCATGCAGAGACGCAACAGGCAACCTCCTCTTTGGGGCTGGCTAGTAGTTCTTATGCTTGTGCCAACCAAACCAAGCAGAAGATGGCCAACCCGGTTTCCCAAAGGTGGCCGATTAGATGAGGCATGGCCGGGGCATCACCAAGAGTGGCAACAGGGGAGCTCTTTGATCGCTGAATAAATGAAAGGGTGAGGGGCACAGGTTGGCTTTTGCTGGCGTTTGTAATGCCCAGGCTGTGAATTCACAGCCACCCAACAAGCGGGGGGGGGGGGAGTGCTTCGTCAGCAGCCAGGTCCTTTCTTCTGAACAATTTTGGCTCTCAGAGCAATGAAGTTGGGGAGGGGGGAGAGGACCCACCTGTCCACCCCTCGTTTATCTGAAGCCCTAATTTGCAGTCTCCCTCTGTGGTCCGAAACCCTTTCCTCAGCTCCTTGGCCTGCATTTCTGAGCAGCAGCTGTTCTCGGGCTCACATTCCTGATGGCTTTCTCATCCGGGCGTCCTGGCATGGCGGTTTTCCCCCCACTGCTTTTAAGCTTGCAAGGTGGGGGCTTCTCCCTCCCCCTCCTCCTTGTAAAATGTGCCAGTCCAGATATCAAAGCAAAACCTTCTGCCCCAACCACCAAACCCTCGCACGCCAGTTAGGGAAGAGTAAGGACCAGGATTGGGAATTCTTAGGAAGGCGTGTTTTGTTCGATCCTCATCTTGTATCATCTTATTTGCTTTTTCGCATCATGGCCTCAAATGCCGTCGGCTTCCTGTTAAAAGCACCTCTTTCCCTGTTGAATCAAACATATCCTCCAAACGTGAATGTATGAAGACCTGCTATAACGGTGACGTGAATAATAGGACAGTTAGAGGGGTGTTTTGTTCATAAGTCGATGAGACAAAGGGAAGGTCTGTGTGTGTGTGTGTGTGTGTGTGTGTGTGTTTGGGCTCCAACACTGTGCTAGGTGTAGTTAATGGGCAATGTAGTCCACCATAAGTAGCTGGTGCTGGGTTCAGGGCAGCTGGTTTTGGAGACATGCCCTGGAGACAAAAAATAATATCAGTGGAAGTCTTTGCGTCCATTTCTAGATGAATGTTCTCCATCAACTCAGGGCGACAGTCTGAGAGACCTGGCTTAAGAAACAAGGCAGATCCTCAGACGCTGGTGGCATACAGCTCCCGGGAGCCTCACGCCAGCATTTTAGATGGTCAAGGAGGATGGAAGTCACTGTCCAACTGCACCGGGAAGGCCGTTATCCTCTAGAGCAGGCATGTCCAAACTTCGGCCCTCCCGATGTTTTGGACCACAACTCCCACAATTCCAAGCCTGTATTTCCAATGTCAAAGGTCTGTGGGAGTTGTGGTCCAAAACATCTGGAGGGCCTAAGTTTGGACATGTCTGCTCTAGAGCGGTGCTTCTAGACCCCAGCTTGGGAGCCCTGGGTCTACAGTGTGGTCTGAATTCCTGGTGAGCAGAGGAGGTCTCGCGCCGGAGCCAGCGGCTTTGGGCTGGGCCCTTCCGAAGCCGATCTGGAAGAAGGAACCGGAGGAGACAAGATGAGCGCTGGGAAGCCCGATGACGACGACATGGACCTGGAGGAGGAATGCTCCAGAGAGGAGGCGATTTGATGTGGCTCGGGGGCTGCTCAGCCCCAGCTGCTGCTCCATGCCATGCCGTGGAAACATCTAAGTCCACCCTGGAGGTCTGACTCCCGCAGGAGCGTGGGCACAAAGGTATGGCCCCCACCAGTCAGCTGGCAGGACCATCTCCACCAGCTGTTTCCAGCAACGTTGAACCTCTTTGTTCTTTGAACGGGGGTCGTGGGAAGCAGCTTTCCGTCCGACGGCGATTCTCCAGCAGGAGTGTCCAACGAGCACCCATTTTGAATTCCTTTGGGGAGCCCGGCTCTGTATTTTGACCCAGTCCTCTGCTTTTTTTGGAGCCAAGGGAACTTTGGAAGACTTTGTTACCTTCTGGTATCAGGCTGAACTGGGTGGCCATGGGCCTCCAGGTGGTCTAGACCAGAGGCTTCCGACCTTGGGTCTCCAGAACCTTTCACCACTAGTCATGCTGGCCATTGTTTCTGTTAATTTGTCATCCAAGAACACCTGAGGTTGTTCCCAAGGTTGGGAACCACAACTGCCATCATCCCTCAATGTCCCCGAAGTGAGCTTTTCAAGTCCTACAACCTTTGTCTGCTAATAGGAACTTGATAAATCAACAGTTACATACCTTCCGTTGAGACAGTGGCTCTGCTCTAATTTGACCTCAGTCTGAGAGCCCCCGGCATAGACTCTTGACTTCTCTAAAGATGGTCAAGAGATCCTACAGCAAAGGAGGGGCATCCACGGCTGTTTGCCAGCCTCCAGAAGTCTCCTTAGATGTTTCCAGGGGAGCCAGTGCCCAGGGATTTTGGAAGCGGTCCCCCCAGCAATCATTTTTGGGGAAATACTGGAAAGAGCTCATGCCACAGAGTTGGATGCTGGCGAAGGGTCTGTGAGCCACCGGTCTTGGCCAAGCTGCAACCTAAATTCTGGGTGTGATGTTTAGAAGAAATACCGTGCTCTCCAAAACCCTTGACCCTCCAGAGCTCTTGAACTACATCTCTCATCTCTCTCTCACACACACGCCACATAGCGGCAAGAGCTGAGATGAGCGCCCCATGCCATTTTAGGAGTGGGTGGTCACAGGAGCCACTCGTCGCCTGTGGATAATGGGTCTCCAGGCTCTGTTCTCACTTAGCTGCTCAAGAGTCTTCTCTCCATCCATCTTAGGAAGCCAAGGCAGGCTCCTGGCGGCCCTTCCCTTCCTGCACTCTGACCTGCCTGCTTTCTCCTTGTCAGACAAATTGTGGGAGGTGACCCAGGGCTTCCCTAATTTACTCCAGGCTGGTACTGGCAGGGAAGCAGCTGTGCCACAGCCAAGTGGAAAGGGAAAAGAGGCGTCTCCTAGCCAGCACCTGTGTTGGGCCAACGAGCTCCCCAAAACCTGTGAGGCACCCCTTTGAAATCAACCAACCTTTGCTTTGCATGTAGAGGTGGCGTTGCCGTACACATCAAAGGTTTGGCAAGAGATTCCCCCCCCCGTTGAATCAAGGGGGGTTCTATTTTTATTTTTAAAGGAGGACGTGTTTGACAAGGACTCTGAAATACGACGCATTTCCCAGAAATATCCGACAGAGTGAGGAGACAATGACGACTCCATCAATGCCACTTTCCTGATTATGGTTCCAGAGGATAATTTTTTTTTTTGGGGGGGGAACAGTTAGTCTCATGATTAGCATTGCCTCTCACTTGTCTTTGGTGGTTTCCCTGTGGGCCCAATCTGTGCAGTACAGATCATCCTCGCTGCTGCCTCCTCCCTCCCTTGCTTTGCCCTCCATCTCCCTTCCTTTGCCCTTGGCAAAGTCACTGCGCAGAAAAACCCGGTTCAGTCTTTGCAAAGCCGATGTCTCTCCAAGTGATGGATCTCAGTAAGAGGCCGGAGCCCAGGTGAAATCAGGCAAGCATCGTACAAGTTCAGAGCATCTTGAGTGTCACCGGCCGCTCTGATAATTAAACGGAGCACCCATGAGCGAGGACAGTACGCTGCGAAGTGCAATAGGTCTCAGATGGGAAGGGAAGGCTGTATTCTGGCCGTCCTGTTGTGAGTTTGCAGAAGCTGTCCTTGGCTGCAAACCAAACAAGGAAGAACATTCTTTCATGGCTGAAAACATTCTTGGATCCTTAGTCGACCAACATTTCTTGCTTTAAAAAAAAAAAAATTTTGGTGGCCCGATTTGGAAAAAAAGCAGAATTTTGACAACAACAAAAATCCATGACATCGACTCTCATTGACTTGGAGTCTCCTGGTCTGACTTTTGTTAGGGCATCTGTTTCCTACGGAACTTTCCTTGGGTGGTGAATTAATGCCTGTTCGGACAGCCACGGAGGTTTTCCTCTGCCAAAGGGCAGGGAAGGGAAGAGGGAGAAAGTGGGAGGTTTAGGGTTTTAGGATAACTGAAAGATTTCAGGCGAGAGCTTAGGAGGAGGAGATCTAAGGGGGGTCCAGTATGGTTTGAAACCTAGCCGATCCCAGTGTCTGTTAGTTTCTACATTTCGTGAACCACAAAACCAAAGTTCTTCTACTCTTTGGCCCAGAATATGTTGTTTCAAAGAGTTAACAGGAGGCGAGGGCTGGATTGGGACTCAGAAGGTTTAAATTTCATGCCCAGCAAAGCCCCCAATGTGTAGCTATTGTACCTCTCTCGAGCCTGCCTGGCCAGGGTGGTGGTTGAAAGGAACAGCAGAAGAGTTGTGTGTGTTTGGGACCAGCATCTTGGTCCGTGAAGGACTGTCTTAGATGCCACACCAAAGGAAAGTGTTTGTTGCACCATTTGGCAGAGATAGACAGAGATCAACGCTGCTGGTTTGGTGTCTTGAAGCCGCTGGCCTCCTGTCACTCCAGCGGGATTAACTTTTTTTAAAATGTTATTTTATTTTGATTTTTATTTGTAACTGGATTCCCCCGGCAGGGGAATCTTTTAGGGGCTGATAAAACCTCCGTCTCCCTTTGATGTGGGTCTTACATTACCTTCTCCAGGGCCAATCCTGTATATTTTAACCGGCCAATAAAATGATTTATGAGCATAAAAAAAAAGAGAGAAAGAGAGAGGGGGGAAAAGTCCTTAGCAGCCTTTCAAAGAAGGGGAAAATGTGGCGGGCGTGAATTTCTTCCTGGATGGATTTTGAATTTCCTTTGAGATTTCTGCCCCCCGCTGGGATGACGAAAGATGGGTGCGATGCAGAAAGATTTAGAGAAAAGGATTTTTTTTTTTAAAAAGGAGATGATAAATTCCTGGAAGGTTCTTCTCTCAGATTGATGTAAGAGTCACAAAGGTCTATGGAGTCCCTGAAAGAACCCAACAAGTTCTGGGCTGGTTGATCATCATGGTGGGCTCTCAGGAAGAGAAAAGGACCAACCTGGAACAGGTGCAATAATAAATCCCTCATGAATATCAAGGCAAAAATATCAAATCTCCATTGCCTTCCTGGAAGTCATGGGGGCACCAGCAAATCGGAGGCACATCTAGAGATCTTGGAGAGTTCATTTTCCAAATTTCACCTCATGTCATCCTAAGACGAAATATTTGTTCTGGGTTTTTTTTTTGGGGGGGGGGAGGTGGTTTTGATTCTGTTTTGATCCAAGATTAGCTCGTGTTTTCTGCCTCCTGTTGACTCCTCCCAAGAGAGAGTAACTTTTAAAAGAAGGATCCTATAACATTAAAATCATCTCAGGATCCGAGTTGGCAGCCTGGGTGGCAAAAGGAAATCAGGAAGGTTCAAAAGCGAGTTTGGAAGACCCAAGATCTCCTGGTTTGTTGCTCCCTGGCAGCTGCTGTCCAGAGATAGATCACTCTTCAAGGTGGACGTTGAACTCTTCTCTCTTGACAAGCTGAAAATGGGGTTTTAAAGCCAAGAGCCGCTCCCTTGTGGCAGTGAGTTCCATAAGTTAACCAAGTGTTGTAGTTTCCAGGAACCCCACCCCACCCCACCTTTTTTTTTTTTTGCCTACCCTCGGCCAGCTCCAGAACGAAGCTATCATGAGTCAAGAAGAAAAAGAAGAAGAAGAAGGAGGAGGAGGAGGAGGAGGAGGAGGAGGAGGAGGAGGAGGAGAAGGAGGAGGAGGATCCCTGATAAATAATTTGTCAGGAAAACACTCAAACATATCTTGCGACTTAGTCTTTTCATTCTGATTATGACGGTTGGATTTCTTGCATTCATCCAGCCTGGTCCACCGAGCAGGACCCCCCCCCCCCCCCCCGCCCTTTGGTCTCTTTTCCCGCCTTTCCAAATCTTAGTTTCTGTTAAAAAATAATAATTCTTTTCCCTCCCCCCTTCGCTCACACACCCCTTTTTGCTATGAAATTCAATCGCCTCTCTTAGTCCTTCAGGGCCCCGGAGGGTTTGGCAGCTGTGTTCTCTACCCTTCCGAAAGCTTAGGCTGATATTTCTCAGCCGGCGCTCCATGTCCCGTGTTGGCCCCTTCACTTCCCAAGCCAAGATCCGTGGGGCTGAGTTTTGTGTGCCACTCTTTTGGATCCAAATAAGTTATAGCACATATTACCAGTGGTGGTGGTGGTGGGGGCAACTAAAAGTTACTCTGTTGGGGGACTACAGCACCCAGAATCCATTTCCCCTGCTGGCCCTGTGGGCTGGAGGATTCTGGGAGCCGTAGTTCAAAGAGAAGGAACTCCTCCAAGCCGCGCTGGAGTCAATTGAAAACAGGTCAAATTTTATCAGGAGTTCTGGAGCAGAGATTTGTGATCCAAGTCGTTTGGGATGGCTTTTCCGGTGACAGAGATGGAGAAGAGAGAGCTTGGATTGGCCAGCATCAGCTCTCCAGTGGGATTACCGGGACACAAGGCTAAAAGGCTAGGCTAGTCGGCAACTGGCAGCTAGAGGGCCAAATAGGACCCAGAAATGTGCATCCTACCAGCTGGGCTGCTCTCTTCTCTTCACTGCCCTCTAGTGGCCACTTTTGTTTCTCACGCTTTCTCGGAGGACTGGGGCTCCCATCCGCTCCAGCCAGCTTGGCTACGATTGGGGTGGGGGATGCTGGGAACTGTAGTTTAAGGACATGGAGATGCCCTTGCTAATGCTCGCCTCCCTCCCTCCTGTCCCCGCCGCAGGTCTGGTTCAGCAACCGACGAGCCCGGTGGCGCAAACAGGCCGGCGCCAACCAGCTGGCCGCCTTCAACCACCTCTTGCCAGGGGGGTTCCCGCCCACCGGAATGCCGACTTTGCCCCCTTACCAGCTGCCGGATTCAACCTACCCGACGACCACTCTTTCCCAAGGTAAACCACGGAGGGTTTCGTTTTGCGGCCTGGGGGGGGGAGAGGGGACTTGACCCATTTGGACTACCAATCCCATGATCCCCCCCAACCACCGGGACTTGTAGGCAGAGCCTAGGGGAACACTTCCACCCCCCACCAGCACCACCATACCCACCAAGGTTGGGTTCTTGGGACTCGGGAGACTTTCGCTTGCCCGGCTTGCGTCTCCGTTAGTCATTGGCCTGCGGAACCACCCGACACTGGGTGACCAAGTCCAACGCTCCCGACCCCTTCTTCTCCCTGCAGATGGGGGCAGCACTGTCCACAGACCTCAGCCCCTCCCGCCGTCCACCATGCACCAGGGGGGATTGGCCGCCGCCGCCGCCGCAGACTCCAGCTCTGCCTACGGGACCCGGCACGGCTTCTCCAGTTACTCTGACAGCTTCATGAACCCCACAGCTCCGGCAAATCACATGAATCCTGTGAGCAACGGCCTCTCCCCACAGGTAAGGGGGTTCTTCCTGCCTGGTTCCTCATCCCCTCTAGCCTCGCAATCTCTCAGGAGCCATGAGTAAAAAGCCAAACCTGTTTCTGATTCGAGGGCTGAAGAATGCCAATCAGATTCCCCTCTTCTTGTCAGTTGAAACTTACCTTGTGGGCAAATTTGTCGAGCTCCATGAAATCTTTCACCTTCAGCCTGAGAGGGAGACGAGGAGCTCTTTTCACCAACCCACTCTCTATGACTTGTGCAGAATCTCTCTGGGCAAAACTCGTGCGTTGTTGTTTTTTTTCCCTTTGGGACACAAAGCACCCATGAAGAACTGGGTTGGGAGCACCTTTCCAAAAGGGATGCAAGCAACCCATTCCCTGCTTCTAAGTCTCCAAAACCCACCCTGTCACGTTTTTTGTGCAGTTTGCTTTCTCGCCAACGATGAGAAAAAAATATTCCTGTTGCGCCTTCTCTCCATCAAGAATAAGGCAGCCAAAGGACCATGTGTTTTCTGATTCAGATTGGTCGAATTGATGCAGAGCCTAATCTATGGGGCAGGAGCTTTTCTGTAGATATTGAGGATTTTTAAAATCAGCCAATTGCCTTTTGAGGTTCAGTGGGTGAGGGTTTGTTCCTGGGGTGACACCTTTCGCCGTTGCTGAGAAGCCACACCGTGGCCATGCCGGCACTCCGCGGGAACCCTCCTGTGTGCTCCCATGTTGCACCCTCCCCATTTGGTTGTTGCTTGGCTCGGGAGGGCCGCTGTGCGTGCACGTTTTCCGCTGGTCTTTGGGCTGAATGGCAAAGCTGTTTTCTTGCGAGCGGATGCCAGGTATTTGCTTTGAAGTCCCTGCTCACAAAATGTTTAAAATAAAAACGGAACAAAATCATGGGGCTGCGGCACCATCGTCATGTACACTGGGAGTCTGTGCTCTGTGCTTAGCCGTGAGAGTTAATATAGATTTGCCTTTCTTTTTCTTCCTGTCTCTAAAATTCCATTACATAGATATTTATGACTGTCTCTCTTTGGGGAAGAGACGGATTTTGTGTCAAGGAAAGAAAATATCATTGTTTCACTCCTGTGGAAATTCTCCATCCATTTCGTAGAACTTTTAGTGGGACCGAAATTATCTCAAAACTTGTATTTCAAGGCTGCTCATTGCCTTATCTATCTATCTATCTATCTATCTATCTATCTAATTTTCCTGGACAGAGTTCAGCTATAAACATAAGGAGCCTGTGTGTACTAGGTTTCCCTTCTGTGGTTTTCGTCCTTTCACTTTTGATAGGAAGTCTTGTCCTTTCTTTTATGTTGTTGCAGGGAGTTTTATATATATTTGCCAAATGATGTGTTTATAGATATATAGATATATATATATATAGATATATAGATATAGCAAACATCCTTTGCAAATAGTCAAGATGATAATAATGCAATGAAAAGGAAGAGATCTGAAAAATCATGTGCAAATGTCTTTTTTTTTTGCAAAGGAAATTTGATTTATATTACAGATACAGTATTTTAAAATCAAAAACATTGTCTGTTGTGGATCCAGAAAGGAGATAGCAGTGATTCCAGCATCAATAACACAAACAAAGCCACTTGCTCAAAAGAGTGTACTTATTTCATCACCAAAAAGGACCGGTGAAAGCCACTGGCGGGGGTCAAATGAGAAGTTAGAAGTCAGGGGTCAAGCTTGAGGGTGCGCATTAGGGTCAAATTACACATGACTAGATTGACATCTTCCTTTTTGCTCCGACGGTGGCCGTTGTTGAGGGAGAAGATGCATTCTATCCCGGCCCTCCAGGAAGGGCCTGGGAGGATGCCCGACTCAATAGAAAGCTTCCCTAAGACTCTTGTGGGATAGAAGGACCAGGGCTGTCAAACGACTCCCAGATCCAGGGCAGAGACTCGTCCCTCCATGCTGGAGGTCCTGAATCCACCCTGCCCCGAATCTCCACCCGTTCGTGTGGATGATATCAAGGGAACAGGTGCCTGAGCAACTCTGTGCATGTTCTTTTCTACGGGGTGAGGAGGTGGGGAAACCCCGGCACGCCGGCCGGCCCTGCAATGTATCAGAAAGGTCGGGAATATCCCCCCCCCCCTGAAAAGGCCATGTTCCTACATGGCGTTAAGCCTCAGCGACGAATCCTGATCCCCACCCGGGCGGGCCTTTTTTGCAAATTTGACGAGCGGGCTGGGGCACTTCCCTTTCACGGGCGAGAAGGGAAATCCGTAATGCGTCTCCCTTTGCAACCGTAATGCCAGGATGTTCCCAATCTGCTTTAAGGGATGGAAAGATTAAGAATAATAAAAAAAATTGCAATGAAATATGTGTGAACGCAGGGGTAATTGTGGACAAATGTGGCATTCAAATTCATTTTTCCAGCTCTTTTACACACCATTTCAATCTTATTTTCTGCTTATTAATGAGATCGTGTTGGCTAGGGTGGGCAGATCTGCCTAGTTTTTCTTGGGTAATTGCACATAATTTCCCTTCCACCCAATGATTTGCATCTGATCTTTTTTTTTTTTAGTCTCCTCCTAATTCTTTGCTCTCTAAACTGCCCCCCATCATCTCCCCCTCCTCCTCCCCAAATCTCTCCCGCCGCTCCTCCCTCTTTCCCCTCCCCCTCCCCTCCCCCCATGGTCTGGCAAGACTTCATTTTAAATGCTTATTATACTCGTAGACACTTGGACAAAAGCGGGCGAAATGAGACAGAAAACCGTCCGTGTCGAGAGAACCAGCGTACGCATTGCTTTTCCCTTGCTCCCTCGCGCCTGCGCCGTGCAGGCCGCCAGTATGGTCGGGGGATGGGATTTGTGTGCTAGCCTGTTTAGTGTAGGGGCAGCAGCTTGGTTGCGGCGGGACTCTGAGTCCCATCATCCCTGGCCATCATCCGTGTGTCATTTCCCCCTTTTCAAATCCATTTGCTCTTTATCCAAGCAGGCTTCCTACCAGCTAGTGCCCTTTGGAGGGTTTCTACTACAACTCCCATGGTCCCCGGCCACTGTGGCTATCAGTCTTTGGGGGGGGGGTGACGACAGTCAGCCTCGAAGAGAAGGCAAATGAGCCATGCATTTCCTTCCCTCTGCCTTTTCCCTCTTGGAAAAGTTACTTTAGGCATTACAGTTCCCATCTTCCTTGACCATGGAGATTCAGCCCCATGGGTATTAGAGCATGGGGATACCTGGAGGCACTAGTTGCCGAGGACTCCCATTCCAAGGATACAGGAAATCCACTCCGGGTTCTACTGTTTGTTTTTCGAGAGCTGTCCAAGGTCCTGAAGGTGCATTAGGCATGCAGTGGCCACCGTAGATGACAGAGTGAAATGGGGAGTGAAATCCCAGCACTGTTTGGAATTGGAGTCGCCACCAGCCAGAACTGTCTGGAAGGAGGCTGGTTTCCGTTGCCCTGATTTAATGAGTATCTGGCGCTCTGCGTGGAGCTATGAATGGAGGTGTCCGGATCCCATGCCTCCTAGAACCATGGTTCTCAGCCAGTGGCACCTGGTCCCCCACCTCCTTCCGAGGTGGCACCTCCTGTATATGCAACAGATAATTCATCTGTGACTTTTCAGTCGCAGCTAGCATGGTCACTTAGGGTGCTCAGGATTTTGTCCAAAACCCTGTTTTCCCTTCCCCCGCATGTGTGTTTTTTACAGCAGAAATTCCATGTACGCCACAGCACTATTTCCCAACTAGTGAGAAGAGGAAACCGTTCTTATTTCTGTTTGTTTGGGCTTTCCAGCTGGCAACACCAACCCCCTCCGTAATCTCAGGGAAAGCAAGCAGAACCGGTCAGCCGATCAGCAGAAAGGCTGAAATTCCTCAAACCGACAAAAGTTCCTTGTGGGTTTTGGAAAAGGCTTTTCGGTTTTATTGGGCAGAAGCTCTCATGAACTCAGTCACCAGCTTTCTTATATAGGCAAAACCAAATAAGAAGCTTTTTGTTTTCCTCTGAGCGGGAGACGAATCCACAGTTGGAAAGAGGGGGCTTCCCTCATTTCTTGAAAGCAAATCAGATCTTCCCCTCCCTCCCAGAGAAACGCTTTGCTCCGAGATCCTTTTGTGCATCTCCAGAAGCGCCTTCCAACAGCCCCACCCCACCCCGTATCATGTGTGGGATTTCTCGGCTGCCCCCTTTCTCTGCTGCCCCCAATTTCAACCCCCCCTACACACACACACACACACACACACACACACACACACACACACACACACACACACACACACACACACACACACACACACACACACACCAGCCATCTGCTTCTGTCAATTACGTTGTGCCCGTTGTCAAGCCAGTGGGAAAAAGGAGGCGGTAAGATTCTGGGCCACTTGAGGGCTTTTTCTCTCATGTGAAAAAGTTGTTTTCCCAAGATTGAGGGGCTCCCAGAACGTTCTCGTCGGAGGTGAGGAGGGAAGAACATCTAGTTAGTTGTTGCAGAAGCAACTTGTCAGATATCCATATACTCACATGCTCCCATTTTCAACTGGGATCATTGGAACATGGGCTTTCTGTTTTCCCTTCCTCAAAAGAGGCCTCCCCTACGGTGGAAGTGACTTGTAGGAAAGGATCTCCCCCCCCCCCCCGGCGATCTCTGTTTTAAAAATGGTTTCCCCTCAAAGTTATGCCTTCTTGGCGTCTGACTCCAAACTCCCTCACGTTAAGTCTGAGCTCAGCCCCCGGTGTGACTTAAGCCCCACTTGCAAGTGAGTCCTATGACTCGAGGCTCCATCTCTGCTTTTTGAGTTCCTTGGAAGTGTAACGAGCTACTTTAAAGGAAAAAAAAAAACAATTTTCCAGGTTGTGTGTGTGGTCTGTCGATCTCAGCTGTTAGGACATTTCTCCGGTCCTTAACAACTGATCATTGCCAAAAGAAGCGTGGCGTTTCTCCATGCCACGCGTGACAATTCTAGCAGTTTTGGTCCTGGTCGGACAGCCATGGATCCGTCCTATGGAAGTCTGAGTCTTGGGGTTTGGCTTAAGGTGGTGGGATTCTTTTCTTAGAGATTGGGGGCCTCTGGTGCCTCCCCTTGAAATGAAGTGGAGGATTTCCCTGGTCCTTCTCAGATTCTGGGATTCTGGAGGGTGACTCCAGAGTTGTTCAGGTCGAACTGGGGTGCCCGCCTTTGACCCCAGCTGGGGCCATTGATGGAGAGAGGAGGGCGCTGACCCAACCAGGGAGCCCGGTGTTACATGGCTGCTGCCGGAGCCACAGTGTCCCTGTTAGGCACACGAGGACAATGCCTTGGTGCACAGGCAGAGGATCAGTCGTCCAGCGGGATCATCAGTCAGCGAATGAGTAAATTGATCAAAGGTGGGGACGGCCGGAGCTGGGCCGATAAGCGTTGGTCTTTAAGCTTATCGGGTCTGAGAAATGAAGGGTGTCTTTGGGCTGAAAAGGGGATCATGAACAGACTCGGGGGGGAAAGGAAGAGAAAGAGCGGGGGGAGAGGTGCATGGCAAACAGAGGCAGGGGGTGTGCAATCTAATCTTGGGGAAGCAGCAGAAAAGGACGACGCCCTCCACGCGCCTCTCCTGGGACCAGGACAAAAGGAATAATCGGGATTTTCGCTCTACTGGGGCTCCCTCTCCAATTTCAAGCGGGTTCTCATCTGACATGCAGCCTCTCCAGGCTGGTTGTCGGTCGGGAGGATGGCTCCCAGTCTCCCTCCCCCTAAATCCGGCTTGTTGGTGGGGATAAATAACGACGGTAAGCTACATTATGAAATTCGGAGACGGAAGGGCGAAATGCGAATTCTGTTCAGCTCGAATTTCCCGACATCACAGATGAGGAAAACTGACTGCTGGATGGCCCAAAAAGCAGGCCATGTAGAGGAGATGATGGACCCTTAGGAGGGCCTAGGCCTGTCCATGGGGAGATGGCAGGGGTCCTGGGGTGGGGGAACTACAAGGCCCATCACATCTGGACCTTCAGGAGAGGTAAGATTGAGGGGCAACAGGATCCCGGTCACGTTTTGTGCAGGATTTGCCCAGCTCTGACTGCCGAGCAGTCCCAAAGTTCACCATTCCGGCCATGATGGAAACACGCAGCTCAAACAGGGTTGAGAACATGTGAGGCAGTGGTTAGAGCTCCAGGCATTTTACTGGGAAATCCAGGTCCCAGCCCTCACTTGGTCAAGAACCTTCCCAGGCAGCCTGTAACCATTTGGTCCCTCAGCCCGGCCTACCTCGTAGGGTTGTTGTGGGAGGGAGGGAGTCCTCCTGGAGGTCCTAAGCCAATCAGGATGCCGTAAGCAGAGTCAAAACAGAACCGTCTATCTTAGCTTCCCTCCGCCACCCGCATGGAGCTGGCTGATCTGCTAGGCTCCGACGACCATCATCCCCAGCTGGTCCATGGGGAGAAAGAGTCCACTGGGTGGGGGGGGGAGGGCGCAGAGCCTCTGTTGACCAAAGGAGCTTTCCAAGACTTCCGGAAAAGATTGTTCCCAGCTTGAGATGCCAGGAAGTAACCACGGGTGATCAACCCTTCTGGTTAGGAGCAGTCTACCACAGAACTGGAGTTCCGGCACCGTCAGTGCTCCCTGCACCCGCCAGAAGGTGCCTGGTGCCGCCCCATGCCCCTTCGCTGCCTGAGCCCCCTCCGGTTCCATTTGATGGGTGGAAGCGCTGCCTTGCTTGCCACTCCGCTGCTGCTTCTCTCTCTCTTTCTCTCTCTCTCTCTCTCTCTCTCTCTCTCTCTCTCTTTCTCTCTCTCTCTCTCTCTACCAAGAAGGGATCAGAAGTTTCCACGTGCGAGCGCAACGCCTCTCCTTTGATCCATGTCCTGGGGCCCGCTTGACGGCGGACGGGGGGGGAGGGATGGTTTCGGAGGAGCAGGGAGAGAGGGGGGGGTTGAAAACCACGGAGACAAAAACGAGTCACTCAAAGTGATTTCATGACAACTGTCTTCTTGTGATAAGGAAGCGCAGTGTGTCTTGGGCTTCCCCCCCCTCTCCCCGAGCGCCCCCCCCGCCATTTCTTTATATGTTTTTTAATACCTCTCCTCGTCTCCCTAAGAAGAAGCCGCCTTAAACCGAGGAGAGAAACCGAGCCTTCTGTCATTTGCGTCCCGTTTTTTTATTTTATTTATATTTTATTTTTGGTGACACATCTCTCTGTCTCTGTCTCTGTCTCACCTGCCTGCCATTATTCCCTCTTCTCTCTCTCTCTCTCTCTCTCTCTTTCTCTCTCTCTCTCTCTTTAATATTCCCCCCCACTGCCACCCCACTGCCTCCCTCTCTTTCTCCCCTCTAATACGCGGTGGCCGTGGGTGCCCCGGTGCCCGGCGCACCGGTTTAATTATCTGCTTAAAAAATAGGAAAAGCCCGGCTGGATTTGCAGGTGGCCAGGTCACTCCATCTGTTATTGCCGCCTCTCCTCTTTGCAGGCCAACACCTGCTTTTGCAGCGAAGTTTAGTCATCATGAGCGGGTGGGAGAACGGAGGGAATGGAAAGGGGGACCCCCTCCCTTCTGTACACTATATTGTTCCAACCGAGTCCTTTATCGTGGTGTTAATTGACGCCAGCCCATTATACTATGGGAGAATCGGACCCACCCTCTGCCACAGAGGAGAGTCTGCGTGCAGAAGGGAGCCACGAATATCAGAGACCAGGGTTCGGAATTTGTTCATCCCGTTTCAAAGCTTTTGGCCTGGGTCTCATGGCGATCAAGGCCCGTGGAATCCATGGGGTTGTCCTAAGAGATCGAACCATGGATTCTCTAGGTAGACCTCTACGTCACAAGAACTCTGTATTTGTGACTAAACTAATAAGTGTGTCAGGCCTCTTGTTCCTTCATCACTTTTTGTACCCTAAAGATGACCGTCACACTGCCATTGTGTCCTGTCAAATTTCCCATCCATCCACCACCACCCCAAATAGTGCAAATCTCTTCCCTTTTAAGGAATTTATTAAGCCCTGAAAGGTAACGTCCATATTCGTAGCCCTGGGTGAATGTTCACCACCATCTCAAAAGTTGTTCCAGAGGTGCGGTAAAAGGTGATGATGTGGATGACGATGTGGGTGATGATTTTAAACTTTAACATATAAAGCAGGCATGCCCAAACTTCGGCCCTCCAGATGTTTTGGACCACAACTCCCACAGCCCTTTGCCATTAGCAACCTAAGCTTAGAATTCTGGGAGTTGTGGTCCAAGGCATCAGGAGGGCCGAAGTTTGGACATGCCTGATTTAAAGGCTCCTCTGAAGTCCCGTCACCACCAGTAGTAATTGTCGGAGGTAGCTCTGAAATGGGGTAGAAACACCGTCCTGTTCCGAATGAGCTTTGGGAAGTGTCGCCGTTACTCTGAACTGGCTTTCTGGTAAGGGGGCTTTAAGAAGAATGATCACACCTGGTTAGCATCGTGGCTGGTCCGTGATGCTTGAGGCTGTAGCATTTGGTGACACTGTCCGGTCCAGTTCTCAGCTCAAACCTGTGCACAGGAAGGTACGCTAAGAGGCTTTGTTATGTTCAAAACTAGGTGGTGGTTTGTTTGTTTTTAAGGAAAAGTTGCATATAAAGCCCTCCCTCGACCTCAGAGTCTCTGACTCCAGGAGTCATGTTCCTTTCCTTTGCAGTACGGAAATCGGAAATGAAAGGTGGGACGTTCCCCTCACTGGCTTTGGAGGGTGGGCTGTTAGCAGAACGCGCACCTCCCTGGATCGTGGCCCTGAACCCCCTTCCGTGTGGTGCTTAAGCAACTCAAATTCTCATGGCACCAAAAAGCCATTGGGCGTGGGCCATCTGTGCCCTTCTGCAGCCCAGTGGCATCTGATGAGGAGGGGAGCAAAAGAGGTCAGGAAGGCTTGCTTAGAGGTCGATGCCTTTCTGGCAACCAGCTCGACACAAGCTACTGGTCCATCGGATGTGATGGGACCTCTGTGAGTCTTGGGGACTCGAAGCAGATCCGATGGCACGGCTCTGGAACCAACCACCCAAGGGTTGAGCTCAGGAAAGTTCTGGACTGCACAAGAGTTGTAGTCCCATCCACTCCAAAAAAGTCCAGTTTTCAAGGCTGTGAAAACCAGGATGCAACAGTGTCCTCAAGAATAAGCTTGGCTTGACATATTTGGGGACTCCTCCGACACCTGTTTGAGGTTGGTTTCCGTCTCCTTTCTGATCTCGTTTCTGACTCTTTAGAGCAGCGATCGGTAAAACCTTTGGCCCCCCAGCTGTCCTTGGGCTAAAAAATCCCAGAAGCCTTTGCCACTCGCTGTGCTGGCCAGGATGTCTGGGAGTTGGAGTCCAACAACCACTGGGCTACCCAAGTTTGGGAACCACATCTGGGGAGGAACAACTCGGAACAACGGCTCCCACCTTGAGGAACCCAACGGTCCAGAAAGAGACGGACATTCAGAGTCCTCAGCTGAAGAGGGAGATGCTTTTTTCTTGGGAGACCTCTGTTGGAGGACGAAGGCGGACCTCCTAGGTGGCCCAAATCCCGTGGATTTAGCCACGGCGGCATCAACGCAGCGGTGGAGACCACCGCAGCCAATTGCCAATGGTTAGCTCTTTAAGACAATGAGCGGGCACCAAAAGACACAAGGGGGACGTGCCCCGGGCATCAGTGAAACTTGTGCTTACGCTGGTGTAGATAGTCAATAGGGTTCTGGCCTGTAGATGTACGCCTGCAGGCTTTTCTATACATGTACACACACCCTGGCTGAAGTAATCAGAACGGTCCTTGTCTATCGGATCTTCTGAAATGGAATTCCATTACCTTCCCGAAGGAAAGCTGAGCTGGGGAGGGTGGGATGGAGGTGGCATGGGGGGGTGGGGGCATCGGACAGACAGATAATTTATTTCCACCACCACCACCGCCGCCGCCACCACCACCCCGCCTGCTTTTCCCAGAACCGTCCTGCGCTCCGCTGATAAACAGGAAATATTGGGGAGCAGGATTTCCACATTATCTGAGCGCAGCAGAAAATCAAAATTTCAGTCTAAATCCAAAGAGACGAAGCTCTAAGCCTCCTCCAGCTGATACGGCCGGCCCCAACCGGGAGGGGGGGGGGGAGAGAGAGAGGAATGGGTCTCACAAGGCATAATGTGTGTCTTAATAGAAAAAAGGGGGGGGGACGGAATATGATACAATAGGAGACGGGGAAACGGGTGGAGAGGGGCAGAGAGTTAAGGAGTCCCTCTCAGGGTGCGTCCCAGGGTGGGAAGAAAGGGGTATGGGTTTTCTGTGCTTGAGTCCTTTTTTTAGGATCAGGATGGTGTTTGTAGGGTTAACTTTTGGCTTAGAGGAACCTGTGCAACGGGGCGGGGGGGGGGATCAGTCAGGGTTCCCAGACTTAGACTTAGCTCCTCGTAACTCCTGAAAACTCACGGGGCTTCTCTGCCCCCAACCTCTCTGTGAAATTGCAGGGGGACAGCAGACTCATTCCAACATAATCCCGGCAGCTGGTCCCCCAAACTAGGGAGAGGCTGGACTAAAATCAGGGGAAAGATGGCCACCAGGGAGGTTTGTACTCCAGCACCCATAATCCCCAGCCAGCCGAGACAAAAAGGAGTTGCATTTCCAGATGTCCAGAAGCCCCCCCACCTCCGGGTCAGGGCAAGCTGGCCACGGGGTTCAGCTGCTTCCAATGCCGTCAGCCCAACCGGAAATGCTTCAAAAGGGTGCCAGTTGAACCCTTAAAAAAAAAAACCGAGTGTGAAAAATGTCATGTATTGGAGGAGGGGGTTGACCTTTGACAAGTGCAGCTGGCCTGAAGCTTGTTTTACTCAAAACAAGGTGATTTTTTAAAAAAAAAGAACTTACCTTCCCTAGTATCTGGATCAGAGGTTGAAAAAGTTACTGGGTGGCTCTTTTTGTTTTGTTTTGTTTTTGGTTTACTTTTTGGAAAACATTGCTCTCAGAAATTTCCAGTCGGCATCACCAATGGCCACGCTGGCTGACCGTCTGTAGTCAAAATAGCAATGCACAACAACCCTGCACCGGCGTTTAGCAGATTCTTGGGTTTTGGGTTAAAACCCCGGTCAGTTGTAGAATACCAGCCTATTTGTATAATGTTGATTGTGTTTGGTATGTTTTGAATAATAATACTGGTAACAACACTGCAGTTCTGGTTCTAACTAATGCAGGAGACCTTTTTATTCCCCTCTTTGGAGGAAAAGATCAAAGACCGGGTCAACCCAAAAGAAGGGGTGAGGTGGGGGTCACAGCAGAGAACAAGTTTAAAAACTCTGAGCCTAATGGCGTGAGAAGGTGGTGGTCCTCATGGTTTCTCCTGCTGATCCTTCCACACACTCTCTTCTTCTTCTTCTTCTTCTTCTTCTTCTTCTTCTTCTTCTTCTTCTTCTTCTTCTTCTTCTTCTTCTTCTTCTTCTTCTTCTTCTTCTTCCTCCTCCTCCTCCTCCTCCTCCTCCTCTTGCGTCCCTTACCTTTGCCCTCTGGTTTACCCTCCTCATGCTGCACTCCACCCCTGGCCTAGCCCCCAAGACCCCCTCGGCAAAGAGACACGGCCTTGTCTGGAAAACGGGGTCGGGGAGGCAGAAGGTGGAAGGTCACCTTCCCCGGCAAGTGTTTCGCTTTAGTTCCAGATGCCAACCTGACGTCTGCGCGCCTCGTGATTAATTCCAACTCCCTGTTCGTTCCCAGCGATGCCCCTTCCGAGGGTCGCGGGGCAGCAGCGTCACAGACAAAGCTAGACCCTGGGAACCTCACACGCCGAGAGGGAAGGAGGCTGGTGACCTATTTCAGAAAGAGGCAATGGCCGGACAGGGGGGTGGCCACCAGAGGAAGCTGGGTGCAGGGAAGTCAGGTTCAGTCCCCACCCCCCTTGACCCACCTCTGACTAGTACAAGGTAGGCAGAAAGCACACCCGATGCTCTGGAGCAGTGGTTCTCCACCGGTGGGTCCCCAGATGTTCCTGGACTGCCACTCCCAGAAGTCTTCATCACTCGCGGAGCTGGCCAGGATTTCTGGGAGTTGCAGTCCAGGAACATCTGGGGACCCCACCGGTGGAGAACCACTGCTCTAAAGAGTCCAGCAGCGTTTTGCCGGCCATGGGGACAACGCAAACCCACATGGGGGGTTGCCATGTGTGCCAAGCGCCCCTGATCTTAAGAGGCAACGCCCACAGCTCCACCTGGGGCGCCTCGGCCTCCCAGGTCTGGGTTCGGACTGTATGGACCGGTGCTCAAACCACTGGTCCATACAGCCACAGGGTGCCTTGTTCCCAGCCTGGAGATGACCCACTCCTGAGGATCTCGGAGGAGAGCGGCTTGCCCGCTTGGCAGAAGGGGAAGCCAGGGGAAAGGAGGAAAGAGAGCAACATACACATCTGAGCAGGAAAAAGCACTGCAACATTTTGCCGCAGATCACATTGTGAGCTACTTCCCTCCTCTCCTTTTCGGGGCGAAGAGCAGCCCTTCTCTACCTCCCTTCCCGCCTCGGGCGCCTAAATTCCAAAAATCAAACCCAGATTAGAACAGCCCCGTCACGTGGACCCAACGGCTCCCATTCCTTGGGTGGCCTGAATCCAAGAGTTGGACCCAACTAGACTTAGACCCATTGAGGCCAACATGAGTCGGGCGAAGGTTGACTCGGCGTTTGCCATTTGACGGAGGAGCCTGCTCAAAGTGCGACAAACAGTCGTAATTAAAGTAACGAGCGGGATGGAAGCAACTGTTGGATTTAACCTCAGGGTTCCTGGAGGGGAACCATCTTTGGGAGGCTCTCACTAAATATCCAGCTGCTAGCACCCAATACACACTGGGAAGAAAAATATAATTATTACTTGTGACAATGCCTTTCCTCTCCTTCAGGCGAGGAATTCCAAACCATGCCTGAGCCCGGGGAGGATGGGGTCTGGAGTCCATCCCAGGGCATGGCTTTTTGCTTCTTGAGTTCCTCCCGCAGACGGGGAATACAGGCCACATAGGGAGCGAAGCGCTGTTTATTCTCCAGCGTGCTGTTGTCCTCTCGTTTTAAGGTTGGGGAGGGGTGCCTCTCTAAGCCCTCATTTAAAGGAAAACATTTTCCCCCCACGGAACCCATTGTTAATTCAAAATATTGTCAGGGTGTTTTTCTTTTTAAATTCCTTTTCTTCCCCTGATAGCATCTTCCATCGCTCGGCAGCGGCTTCGGCGCCGAGGCCGAGAAAACAGGAATTTGCACACAACAAGAACAAACAAAAAAAAAGTCAGGCAGCCTTATCAACTGGGATCTCTCCCGAGGAAACGGAGTTTAGAGGCTGTGTTGTCAGTGTTGTTGTTTTTTTTTTTCAAAAAGAGAGAGAGAGGATTCTTGTTTGTGTGTGTGAAGTATTCTTTCTATCTTTGCCTTTGCCTGCCGGGGCCTGTTTTAAAATGTAAACGAGCCACGGGCAAAATTTTGCTAATTTCCACCCCTCCGTCACATTTTTGGGGGGGGAGGGGGGGTCGTGTGTGCTTTTTTATCAGCCTGGTGATACGCCAGCAGCTTTACGCATTGATAAGTGGATTAGTTGTTCAGAGAAACAAAAAAAAAGGTGTTTGACAGCCAGGAAGCAGCAAAGAACATATTTTTTGTTTTCCAAAGAATGGAAGCTGTGTTTTGTGTTAGCAGTTTTTTCCCCTCCTTCCTCATTTCTTTCTTTCCCTGCACTTTGTGATTGGGGGAATTTGTGCCAAAGAGCAAGTCAAAGAGGTAATTTGAGAACTCCCCCCCCCTGCCAATTTTTCCCAACTATGTCAAGTGTTTGGAGTGGGGTTTGAACTGGCAAGTAAGAGCTGTTACCTTTACAAAAGACCTGCCCAGGACAGCATGAAATATGTGAGAACCGGCTTGTTGATCAGAACGGGCCAAGCTGACTAGATAAATTCTCCCGAAGAATGTGCTTAGAAGTAACCCGGAATTTTTTAAAAAAATGCTCCAGTCTTGTTTGATCTCGGCATCATCACCGACTCCTTCTGGATAAGGAGGTCCCAGTGATGACGGATGGCATATGCTGAGTTATCGACACAACAGGGAGATCCTGGTGGGGCAGAAATAGGTTTAGAGCTTACTGGAGAGGTGGATTGATATGTCAATGGGAAGGATTCAGCAGATGGGCCTTGGACTCCAACTCCCAGAAACCTTCACCACTTGCTGTGTTGGACAGAATAGCTGGGCATTGTAGTACAATCAACATCTGGGCACCCAAGAGTAGGAACGGCTGGCTTAAGCAATTTTCAGAACAGCCCCATTCTATCTCCTGGTCCAGGACATGTAAACTAATATACGGCAATCCTAAGAAAGTCTTTGCCATGATGCCACAGGTAACCCCAAACCCTTTGGGTAGCATCCCAGGTGCAGACGCCAAGGTGTGTTCACAGTTCGGTCCTCCAACCAGCAGGGGGCTCTAGACTAAAAATGAAGAGAAGCCAAGAAGGTGCAAGAGAGAGAAGGTGAAGCTAGGTGGAAAGGTGTAGAGCAGGCATGTCCAAACATCAGCCCTCCAGATGTTTTGGACCCCAACCCCCACAGTCCTTTGCCATTGGCAGCCTAAGCTTAGAATTCTGGGAGTGGTGGTCCAAAACATCAGGAGGGCCGACGTTTGGACATGCCTGGGCTAGAGAGCCTTGTTTCGAAGGCCATCCTTTGGCTGAAAAGGAGCTGCCATTGTGAGCAGAGGAGAGGAGAGGCAAACACGACCCCCCCCAAAAAAAAATAAAAACCCATAAAAGGTCCCCAGCTGGCAGTTGGAAACCCCACTCCCCCCAGCCTGAAGGCTCCAGCTGAGAGCTATTTCACTATTTATCTACATGTAATTATGGCTATGAGGTGGAGACATTAGCTCTGTCAACAGTAATTTAGTCTGACATTTCTCACTTGCTCTCTCCTCCAATGGTTTCCCTCCCGTCTCCTTGCCCGGCTCGTTCTTTAATGCACATGCGCGGGTCTTGGCAAGACCCAAGTCCCTCATCGTCTTGCCCGGGCGGTCTCCTCCACAGCTCGTTACGCCGAGATATTTAATTCTTTCCGAGAGCGGGCAGAGAACTTGGGGGGGGGAGTATGAGTTTTTCCCCTGGCCCACCCCAAAAAAACACATGCTCGGTGCTGAAAGTTGCATGCGTCTCCTTCCCTTGCTTCTCCAGTATTTTCTTACACACACACACACACACACACACACACACACACACACACACACACACACACACACACACACTCCAGAGAGCAGGGTGTCGGCAAGTCAAGCATTTCCAGTTGACATAAACTGAATTTACCGGTCTTTGCGTTTCCCAATTGGAACGCAGACTGGAGCGTTAACCTTTGCACACCCGACTGGCTTTGAATCATGGTGCCGGCATTTACAAGGTGAGGTTTAAAGGTGATCCCATTGTGAAGGGAATGGTTCGTGGCCAACAGGGCCACCTAATTCCTGAATAGGAGCCTTCTACTGTCCCCTGGACTTCATTGGCGGCCTACTTCTCTCTCTCTCTCTCTCTTTGCCCCTCTCTCTTCCCACACCCTTTCTATACCTCGGCCAACCGGTGACACTTTAAATTAAGGCTCACGGCCTGCACTCAGCACTTGATTTAATGAGACAGTTATTGTATGTCCCTTAATAAATACCAATTGCCCGTTTGGGGCATATTTTGTGATGGGGAAACCAACCGTGACAGGCGCTTCCATCCATCCGCAATATGCTGTGTGCAATCCCGTTGTGGCTTCGGCAGCCAACAGAGTCCTCTCGGAGCCGACGGTTCGGTCGCTCTCATGGACGAACCTGGGAGGGCCAGCGAGCAGGGGGTTGAACCCGAGACAAGGCGGGGAGGTTTGAGGATGGCTGAGGCCATCCTGCCTCAGCAACGGGGTGGAATCGGGGGCTGGTTTGGGGAACAGAAGGCCACGGGGTCTCACGCCAGTAGCTGTTCATTTTCCCAGCGACATCCTTTTAATGATGCTGATGGGGTGACCATGACTTTGACTGCCTTCTGGTGTCCCTCATGTTCTCCAGACCTTTCACCATCACCTCCTTTGGAGGCCCCCCCTTGAAATCCATCCAGATCAAAGCTCCAGCACGAGACCTCCCAAACCGGTGGGCCCTCGGCGTATGCTCTTTCAACCTTCGACTGGAGATGTCTAGAGACCTCTTGGCCAAGGGCAGGTGGTCTGTCCATCTCCAGATGTTCTGGAAGTTCTGCCTTGAGCAGGAGGGGGAGTTGGACTCAGTGGGCTTAGAGGCCCTTTTCAACTCAATTTGTTATAGGATTCGAATTCCCATAAGCTTCAACCTTCATAGCCAATGGCCAAGGACGATGGGAGATGGCGCTCTGGGGAACACTGGTTAGGGTCCCTCTCACACACACTGGAGGATCAGCCATTTTCAATCCATTGGGCTCAAAAGTCAGAAATTCAGCCAGGAATGCCTCCTTCACCCTTCAAAGAGGGACTTCATGGCTAGGTCTTCCCCACCATGGCCAAAGACACCCTCGCCACTAGGCTCCACCACCACCACCAGTACCCCCCAGTGCAGGACTACTAATGGCTTGCGCGATGCCATGCTTCCATCCCTTTCCGTGCTAGCTCGGACGAAATCATCAGGGCTATCACCACGCCTGGGATGTAATGTATTCTGAGATCTGGCAGCTTGTTTGCATGGATGTTAATCAGGCTTTGCCGTCCCCTCCGTGTCACTGCCCGATGGCTGCCACTGCTCGTCTATCTCCTAATCCTCTTCAATTAACGAGGGACACTTGACTAGCCCCCACCCCCACCCACCCCTATGCTCACAGGGGGGCCCCCTCCTGCCTACAAGCCTCCACCCACCCAGAAGCCACTGTTATGGAGATGGAAGTGGTCCGCCCACCCCCTTCCTCTCCTCTTTTCACTTTCCACTAACCTGTGCACCCAATTAGGTGCCTGACACACACACGCAGAGTCCCCCGGACCCGTTGATAAATTGTTTCTGTCATCTGCTTTCTGTCTCTCATTAAATGGGAAGATGGGGGACAGAAGGGGGAGGTGGGAGGATTTAGGGATGGAGGAGAAAGAGAGAGAGAGAGAGAGAGAGAGAGAGAGAGAGAGAGAGAGAAGGGTGGGGAGGAGACCGATGCGATCTCCCGTGCTGAGCCGAGCCAGATACATTAATTACAAAACGGCCATTTGCAGCATGAAAAAGCTTTAATTAAATTTATGCAATCATTATCTTTAAATAGTCATATCTTCAGGATCAGGAGCCCCCCTCTTCTCTGGCACTAAGTAGTTCTAATCCCCCTCTGCAAGGCTTTATCGCAGGATCAGCCGCATCTTGGGTCCTTGCGCATTTTTTGGAGCACAGATGGAGCCGTCAAGTCTCCGGAACGGAGCTCCGTCCAGCGTCAGGAGCGCCGGGAACCTTGACTGACCTGCAGAGGGTCGTGTCTGGGGCTGTTTGTGGAGGATGACTAAATACATGTTGGCTTCCAAATTTGGAGGGTGACTAGCACGATCCCGGCCCGCTCTCCGGCGAAGATTTGAATCCATCTTATTGCTTAAAGTGGCTGGTTTTTAATTAAGCAGCGCTGATGCATTAAGAATTGCTCTCTATTTTTCCCCCCAGTTTCTGGGTTATTGTCTTTGCTGAGAAAGAATCCAGCTTTCTGCCTTCTAAAAGGCAGAGCTGACAGTCAGAGCTGGCTGCATTGCGCTGGATGGGCCAAGCTTGCTAGAAACGTACCCTTTGTCTTGAACGGTTGGCAAAGAAACTTAGTAGTTGGTCTACTTTTTCCCCTTGTTCATCCTTTCAAGGTGACCCATTGTTTCCACAAACTGCCCCTCTATTTATTCCCTCTTTGATGGTGGTGGTGGTGGTGGTGTGTGTGTGTGGGGGGGGGTGATGTGAGCGACACATAGACCCACCCACGCTCCCACCTACTGAGTTGTCTTCTAGCGTGGCAACTTTTTAGCTGCTCCCAAGTTTTTTTTTTTTTTTAATTCCCCTATCAGGGGAGCTCTCCGTGGTGCTGACGGTGAATGCCCTCCGCTATACTCGAAGGAACCTTCGCTCTGAAAACCTGGAAAAACCTGGAATTGAAAACGTTCTCAGACACAGGCGATAGCACAGGGCCTTGGTGTATTTCCCAGTGAACATTTCCGTTCAGCTGAGGTCTCAAATTGAGGATTTTGGGGTTGGGAGAACACATTTATCTCATAGCCATATTGAAGGGAACTGTGTGTTGCCTGTGCTGGGGTGTCACTGCGGAAAGGTGAAACCCCCAGGGACGGTTCGGCCCGTTTTAAGTGTTGGGGTAGCCCCGACCTCCAGCGGAAAGGGAGTGATGTTTCAAACTGGGTCGACTGATTTTGTGAGATCCAGGAGCGGTCATATTGAAGAGGGAACAGGTTTGTTTTCCATGGCTTCAGAGACTAGGACTCGGGGCAATGGTTTCAAACTACAGGAAAAGAGATTCCATTTGAACATTCGGAACAACTTCATGACAGTTAGAGCTATTCGGCAGTGGAATATGCTGCCGCGGAGGGTGGTTGAGTCTCCTTCTTTGGAGGTTTTTAAACAGAGGCTGGATGGCCGTCTGCCGGAAATATTGTGATGGGGGTTCCTGCATGGCAGGGGGTTGGACTAGATGTCCCCTGAGGTCTCTTCCAACTCTATGATTCTATGATTCTATGCAGTGGCGGACCCGATTTGTCTCCCCACCCACCCCCTTCTTCTTCTGGTGCACAAACACAGCTGTGTCCTTGAAAACTGGTGTTCTCAATCCTTAACTTTTTTGTATGACCAGCCACAGAGAATACGGGTCTCGTGATCACCGTGGTGAAGGAGCATGCCCAGAGGGATGCCCATGCGCCAATTTATACCAAGCCCTCCGCCCGAGCTGAAATCACCCAAGCCCCTGTCATGCCAGCTCAAATAATCTCCCAAACCTCATCAGGGATGGGATGGTGAGAGACAACAGACCAGCCATTCTCTGTTTCTTTAAAAGGAAGGGGGGAAATGCACCAAATGTACTGAACAGATAAAACTGCGGGACGGTTTCTAAATTTCCCCGCTTCTTTCATTTGCTGGCCAAGGCAAGTTATTAAAGGTCTGATTGAGCATCTCACCGGATTGCCTCGTGCGTGGTGAACTTTATCAGGGCTATTTCATCTCTCTGAGACCTCTCTCTCTCTCTCTCTCTCTCTCTCTCTCTCTCTCTCTCTCTCTCTTGATTTTGATTAAAAAAAATTTAAATTCTCCCTGATGGAAGACCCCGGAGGCGTTGGCTTGACTTAACGGGTATATCTTACACTGGCATTAAGCTGGACTTTTAACTGATTGCGACGCCTCCTTGATCAGAGGTGGAAAGAGAGAGGGGAGGGTGCCTTCTCCGGCAGATATCCAAGGCTATCAGGGAGCCAAGCAGAATAGCCCGGGGCCAGGATCTGCCACTCCACAGAGGCTCTTTGTAGTCCGGGCCTTTAGAGATACCCTTCTCATTGCTGTCCTGGAGGGGAGGAGTGGGGGGGGGGTTTGCCAAAGACAGAAGCCCTGGGAGTGGAAGGGAGATTTGGAGCCGCTCAAAAGATCTCACAAAATCTTGTCTGGAAGGAAGGAACCGGCACCCTCACTCCATTACCGGTGTCCGCAGGGGGTGATGCTAGAGAAATGGAACATGAACGCACACACGCACGCACGCACACACATGGAAAGGGATGGATCGGCTGAGCTAGGGAAATGGAGGGGAGGAGGGGAGGGGGCTGGGATTGTGAGGGAGAGGCTCAGAAAAGATCGGGGTGTGTTCCAGATGGGTTTTGTTGATTTGCGCTGGCTGGGAGAGCCGGAATACGGGAAAGCTGGGCTTTGCACATGGATAGTTATCTAGAACACTTTGGGATGTTAATTTGTGGCCCCCACAGCCGCCGCGAAGCAGCAAAGTTGAATAGGGGGAATATTCTGGTTTCTGAGCCAACCTCCCCCAAGCCACCTCCCTCTAAAAGAACCAGACTACAAAGTACATCTTCCATGGCTAACGTGGCCAAGGGTTGCTCTTCTGTGTTCTCTCTTTGGCAGGGACTACTTAGGTGCATCCAAGAGGCTCAGGACCAGGGCTAAAAGGAGGGGGGGGGCTCCTCCTCTTTTGCTCACCAGTACTGCTCTATATTCAGGGAGACACTTCCCCTGAACATGGAAGTCTCCAGGGGCTCTTAGCTCCCAATGGGCCTCTCCTCCGTCCTGAATATTCTCATCCTCCCCCCCTCCCCCCCCCAAAAAAAGTTGGTGGCTACTGCCAACATCTTGTCTCAGGGCTTTCCACATCCTTAAAAGCTCTTTCCTGATAAGCCACCCTTCTGAAGGCCCTGGAGGGTACATCAGGATAGAGAGAGAGAGCGCCCTTTGGGGTTGGACAGGATGAGTCCAGCAAAGGGTTTCTCGTGGCGGGGCCGCCACCTGTCCTCCGGAAGGCTAGGAACCCAATAGGGACCCTCCAGAAACATAGATTAAAAGGGAAGACGAAACCCTCAAGGAAGCAAGATCCGGGCAGAGCTGTTGAGAACTTTGAACGGGCCCCTGGGAATCAGATGGTGCGTAGCTTATTCCCCAGAGGTACCCTGTTTGGGCAACAGGGGTAGCCAAATTTACAGCCATTCATGGCTGCAAATGTAGCTTTAAAGCATTCAGGTTTGTGGCCGGCTAGAAGCCATGAGTTCTAAGTTTAACTACCTACTTACACCCTCTCCTCTCTTCCGTCTGCTGCAGTGCCTTCGGTCTCGTATCTTTCCCCAAGCTGAAGCGGACAAGGCAAGGCCAATCTCTCCTTAATTTATATTGTAAAATATCCCCCGTTACCAAGTCCCGTTATGGGGACCGAGCTGCCGTGGGGTGGGGTGGGGAGGAAACGGCCCTATGATTACATCGAGGGTATTAGCACCAGGGGACAGGAAGGCGGGCGTTTACTTGGCCGCTGAGAGATGGATAAAATGAGGTTTAAGGATCTCGGCAGCGAGATGGGGAATATTAAGCGTGGGACGAGGGAAGCGTCCCTTGAATACTCTCCGGGGATTAGGGGATGTAGCAGTGAGCGGAAGAGAAGAATCCCCTTTAATGATGCCGAGAATCCATCCCTCATCAAGGGATTGTGCCGAGGAGGAGATGGAGTTTGGAGGAATGAAATGACCCAGCACTCAAAGACTTTTCTCTTCCATCCTTCCATTTCCCATCTAATCCCTGCCGTGGTTGGCAAATATTGAGCTAGGGAGAGCCGAGGCAGGCCACTTGAAGGGCTCGGGTCTGGTCCTTAAGAGGATGGATCTCCTCGTTAATCAGCATCTAGCAAAACGGCCCCGTTCTCGCAGGCGTTGTGGCAGGAGGCCCAGCCCACCTGGTTGACCAACCTGGCCCTTGGGGGTGATGGATCAAGGAGGACCTTCTCCACCTTGATGGTTGAGATGGCCGTTGGTGGATTGGGTCCTGCTTGCGGCTCAGCCCTCCCCGGTGACCCCATCACTGTTCAGATTCTACCCCACAGGCCCATCCAGTGTAGAGAATGTCTTTCCAGAACAGATGCTTCTTGGAAGCTCCCAAGAAACACATTGGAGTGACAGCTTATGTCCATGTTGGCCGCCTCTTCTGAGTCCTGTCTGGGGAACCCTTGGATGACCTGGCGTGGTGGGCCTCCTAAGAGTTGAGGGCTCCAGGTTGATCCCCTACTGAGCCATAAATCTCACGGCCTGCGCTTGGACCAGCCACCCTCCTCTTCTTTCAGCCAACCATGCGGGGCTATTGTTTTGAGGACAAAGAGAATCAAAGAGCCCTGTTAGGCTGCTAGGAGCATCTTTGGGGAAAGGTTGATGGCACCACGATGACATGCTCTCAACTTAACGGTGACTCTTCTCTGGGTTTTTCCAAGTAGAGGATGCTCAGAAATGGTTTGCCAGCTCTTTTCTTCTGAGGGTACCTAGGACAGGCACTAATCAAATCAAGAAAAAGCACAGAACGTCGCCCTGTTAGCACTCCAAGGCCATGGGTTAAGTCGGACCTAACCTGGACTGTCCAGTGCACTTGCAGGCACCGTCACTCAAGATGGCCCTGAAATGGTCTAGAAGAGGTGTAGCTGGCCTCGAAACCAGGTCCTGGGAGGATCAGTCGAGGGAGTGGGACATGTTTACCCTGGAGAGGAAAAGGCGAGAGGTGATAGTAAGAGCCCCCACTTCCATTCTCTGGAGGCTGGCCTTACGGAAGCAACCGAGTCCATTCTAAGGATCAGGAAGGAGATGTTGATGCAACATTAGCCAGAATGTTTGTTTTTTTTGGATGGTGAATGGGAGGCAGGGATCCGTTCAAAGGTGGTCCCTTTTCCTTCCATGGGGGGCGGCGAGGCTCTCGTTGCGTGGCCGCCTGCATGGGCAAAAGGTCAGTCTAGATGCCCTTCCGGGCTCCTTTCCAAAATGCTCTGCTCCGAATCCATGAACTGCAGGTCCCGAGACTTGGTGAAGAGCCACTTTGAAAGGCAAGGGGTGGTGGTGTCCAAATGTCATCCCGACCGGCTCCATTTCCCCGCCTCGGAGCCACCTGCGCTGGAGATGTGGTGGCCTTTCTCTGCGCCAACCCTCCTTCCCCCCCCCCCCCTCCACCCCCCCGAATCCCTTCCTCCCCCTCCACACCTCCAATCCTAAAAATAAAGCTATCGATGCTCAAGATTGCTTCTCCTAATTGGGCCCGGCGTTCCAAAGCCGCCTCCGTTTATCGTAAAGGCCGCACATTTCTCGGCTTGAGTTTTCATGGCCAGAGGCCCTCAGGGCCAGCTCAGAAACGGAGAGAATTAATTACATTTTCTCTCTCTCTCTCTCTCTCTCTTTTTTTAAAAGGGAAAAACCTCCTCTTCTTTCAAAGTATGTGAGAAAAGTGTGATGAAATCCCAGAGGGGTGGAAGCGGCAGCGCAGAGGGAGGGGACGAGGGGGGGGGGAGCAGAGAAAGCATCGTGAGAGAGAAGGGTAGCCCTGGGGTGGGGGGATGGGAAAAAAGAGAGGGACCCCCCCTCTCTTTCTCGTTCTTTTTTTAAGGACATCGTTTAAGTCTGTGGAGCAAGCGAAGGACTTCTGAGTTGCTCAGTGGTCTAATTCTCCAGCTGTGGAGTTAGAGGTTTGGGTGTTCAAATCCCCCCTGGCGCCTCCTTGACAGGGCAGGGTGTTCCAGATGATCTCTGGTCCCTTCCGGCTTTGCCGTTCCAAGATTGTTATCATTAACTATATTTGTTAATTAGGGCCATCCTCAGAGAAAGTCCTGGTTGAGCTTCCAGGGTCAGGAACAGTTTATCTGTAAATCTCAGTGGCAACTTTTTTTTTAAAGTCTTCTTCTTCTTCTTTTTTTTTTTTGTGGATTGCAAGTCCCAAAATCACCAAGTCCACAAAGCGATGGACTTGCCCAAGAGAGAGAGAGAGAGAGAGAGAGAGAGCTCATGAGACCTATGCCCCCCACAACCTCTGAAAACCTCATTGAGCTGCACCCTTATCTCCTCCTGTCTCTCTCCCCATCCGAGGCCTAAAGGGAGGATTTGAACAGGAGCGATTGATAAGATGTCTGGAGGGTGGGAGGGAAGAAGAGGGGCCACTGACCAATTTCCTGCTTTTTTTTTTAACGGGGCGGGGGGGGGGAGCAAGAAACCTCTCCGATGTAGCAAGGCTATCGATTTTGCATTAGGAATGGCGATGCTCCCAGAAGTAATAAATTATAGGACAGCAAGGTCAAACCTCAACAACACAGGAGGTGAAGCAATCTCCCCTCCACCCACCCAACCCCCAAAAAGTTCAGGTCTTCAGGGTTGTCGTTGTTGCTTTCAAACGATGCAGGGAGTTTGTTAAAAAATTGCGGTTGTGTCCTTAGAGGGCCATAAGGCTGTTGCGCACGGAGCCGAATGCTTTGCCTCGGAATATTCTGGAATGTGACTGCGAGAGCAGGTCACGGAGCCGTCCGGAATGGCTCCAGAAGGAGGTGCTGGTGCTATTGGGGTGCTCCTTGCCGGCTCTTCTTTAGGGTGACTTGAGGAGTATTTCCGGGTAAGTGGGTGGGGGTAGTCACCGCAGCCCAATAGAACCTCCATGGCCATTCACAATCTACCGGTGCATCCCAGCCACAGAAGGCTGGGGACAGTAAATCCGTTCAGGGTTTCGGTCCGAACGTCATAGCCACTCCCTCCCCCATGCTCTGCTCTTTCTCCCTTAAGCACCTCGGAAAGCTCCCCTCAAGTTCAAAGGTGCAGATTTACCCCTTGCGGGAGTCTGCCAGTACCCAGCTAATGGGAAAACTCTCCTCTCCCAGCTTGTCTGCTTTCTGGTTGACTCTGAATCAGGATCAGACCTTGCTGTGGCCCATCAAGCACTTCTTGGGTTCTGATGAGGATTGAGAGTAAGAACCGTTGGCCAGCCAGTCTCACCCTCGATCTCAGGGATGTTGGCAGTTTTTGGGTCCGAGTCCTGAGTTCATGTCGCTATGAAAAACACGCTTCCGTTCGCCTAGAAAATCAGGAGGGGTGAGCGGGTTCTGGGCCACGAGGGGGTCCGTGTCAAGCTACCGATGCCACCGAAATCCGTCTTGACGATGAATCCCATGACACACACGGGGAGACCCCTGAGGCTGGGGTCCTGGCTCCTTTCTAAGGAGACAGGCGGGGTAACAATATTTTAAATAAATAAATCAGGCATGTCCAAACTTGAGTCCTCCAGAGGTTTTGGACTATAACTCCCACAGTCTTGTGCCATTGGAAATACAGGCTTGGGATTCTGGGAGTTGTGGTCCAAAACATCAGGAGGGCCGAAGTTTGGACACGCCTGAAATAAATAATAAAGGTGTGGGGGGGGTGGCACCACGGATGCCAGAGGGCCATGTGGTCCAAAGACGGCGAGCGGAGGCAGTGGGGAAGGGTCTGGGAACGGGACCCTCTGAGCCAGAGGTCCTTCCGGGCGCCTCGAGTCATTCTCTGGTCGTGACCCCCCACCCCGGTCACCCTGCTGACCCACGCTCCCTCCCCTTTGTCACCCAACAGGTGATGAGCATCCTCAGCAACCCCAGTGGGGTCCCACCGCAAGCCCAGCCCGAGTTCTCCATCTCGCCCCTCCACGGCAGCCTGGAGACGGCCAACTCCATCTCGGCCAGCTGCAGCCAGCGCAGCGACTCCATCAAGTCGGTGGACAGCCTCCCCACCTCCCAGTCCTACTGCCCGCCCACCTACACCGCCACCGGCTACAGCGTGGACCCCGTGGCCGGCTACCAGTACGGACAGTACGGACAAAGTGAGTACGGAGCCGGGGCGAGAGAGGGTTTGGTTGGGTTCGGCACAGAGATGCGCACACAGAGAGGCGACGGGGAACCTCCTCCGAAGAGAAGGCTAATGTATCTGCAGATTAAGTGCTCCAGGGAAAGAAGGGCCCTACCATTGGGCAGAGAGAGTAACCAGCCTCAGGATGCCATAGTTAGAGAGGGAGCAGATTTATCCCCCTTACCCATTGACAGGATTCAGGCACGCCATCTCGTTAATAGCCTCAGGCAGCGGCCTCTCTTGGGATGGCCCTCTGAACCCCCCTTTCAGACCTTGGAGAGATTACCCCCCCCCCCGAAATAGAATTAATCAGCAGACAAATCAGAAGCTGTGTGTACGTTTGGTCCACATTTGTGGCCACATCCCTCCGGGCAGGCTAATCGGGAAGTTATCAGAGGAATCAAAATACTAGAGCGCCCCTGAGCATACACCGAGGGCCTGTCCTTTGCAAAACTGACCCCCCCTCTCCTCCTCCCCCATTCCCACAGGCTGGCCTGTCTGCCTCTCAGGTTTACACCATGGGTCAAAGAGTCAACACACCTAAGTCCAGGTTTCTCTGACCAGGCTGTTTGGGGCTTTAGAACCTTTTGGCCATCTTCCCCCCTAAAAAAAATGTGGGCACAGCCCGGCTTTTAATCCAAAAAGGCCCTTAATATTGACTCAAAACTGTGCAGGAAATGGGGGTGCAGGCTGTAAAAAGGGGGGAGCTGAGGGGTCCTGGGGTGGGGGTGTTTGCCGCCAGGTCTTTGGGTCATTTCTATGGAGGCAGAGAGGGTCAGCTCAACCCATATTGACTAGGGTCAAGGAGGCCACGAGGCGCTGGACCCCACAGCTCACCTGCCTCCAACCCCACTGGGGAGAAACCGAGCCCCCCACCCCCCATTTGAAGGGGGCTGCCCCAACCCCCTCCCAGTACCACCCTTTGGCCCACGGCGTGGTCCCGTGGTGACCTCCCCTCCTGTGCCTCTTTGCCTCCCCCCCCTTTCTCCTTTTAATGCGCCCCAATCCTCTACGGCCCAAATGAGAAACGTCTGTCGACGCCGCGGCCAAGCGATGGACTCCGGTGCCCATGTGCCCTCTCTTTTTTTTCAGAGATGGGGAGGGGGAGGCAGGGAGAGGGAGGGAGGGGAAAAACCTTCCCCGCAATTTGATCTGTGACTTTCTGACCTTCCTCTCGCTTCCCGGGGCCACACGTGCTATTGATAAAAATCTTAAATAAATTCCGATACCGTGCACTTCCAATAAAGATACCCTTGGGCCCTGGCGTTAGTCACGCCCTGTGCAAAGAGGGAGGGGATGAAGAGAAATATATAAATACGGAAATGCAAGCAGATTGAGGGAGGGAGGAGGGGATTTTTTTCAGGGGGGGGTAGATCTTTCCAGTGGATAAGGCCTGATACCGCTTGCCCTTCATCTCCCCTCATTTTTCCCATTAAGGAATTACTTCCATTCTCCACACACACACACACACACACACACACACACACACACACACACACACACACACACACACACACACACACACACACACACACACACACACACACACACACACACACACACACACACACACACACCGTCCCTTGGACAAATTTGGAGGCACAGACACTAATTAACATTCTTACCCATTTTCTTACTTTATTTAGAATTTATATACCGCCTGCTTATATAAAACAACTCAAGGCGTTGAACAAGAAAGGTAGAGGACCAAAACATAAAAAATAAAGGACAGACAATAAAATGCTGCAAACAAACAAAAACCTATAAAATACATGGAAAAGATATAGGGTCTGCATTTCCCGTCTTCAGCCACACACTCACAACCTGGAGCCCTCCCTTAAATAGAGATGTAGAAATTCCAGGAAATTCCAGGAAATTTTGAAGCCATGGGTCTGGGGTGGGGGAGCAAAATGGAAAAATTGGGGTGGGGAATATATCTGGCCTTCCTTGCAACATCTCTCTTTGAGAGAAATCTTATTAGAAAGGCAAAGAGAGGGGGATTTTTTAAAGAGCAAGTTCCAGGGGGAGGGAAATTCTATTTTTAAGTCTGCCTAGTAAAACCCCTCTGTTTCCTAAATGATGCCTGGAGCAGGTTTATAACCACACATGTCTGTCCATGTTTAATGCCCGAGAAGAATGATTTTTTTCCCCAACTCTTTCGGCTTGGCAGCCATCTTCTCTGCTTTGCCCCGGTCCAAGCTGGGTACAAAAGGCACCCCCTGATTGCCTCTGCATAAAATAAATATACGACAGCTCTCCAGCTGGCTCCATTTGGAATCCAGGCTGAGTCTGATAGTCCAGAGTATCTAAAAAGTACGTCTCCCTCAAGGGTCTGGTGCCAAAATGAAGATCTTCCAGGTTAGAGTCTGTCATTTCCACAGATGGGCATCTGAGGAAGATGCAACTGGAGCCGCCAGATGCTCTTGGACTACCACTCCCAGTAGCCTTCAGCCCCAGACCAGGATTTCTGGATGTTGTAGTCCGAGAACATCTGGGGACCCAGGGCTGGGAACTTTCTGGATGTGGATACGGATGGGATCCCATGTTGGTTGGATGGCTTCTCTTCTGAAGTAACCTGGTTGTCTTCCTCCAGAATAGAAGGCCAGGCTGTGTAGTGGTTATAGAGACAGGACAAAGTCTCGGGAGATCTGGTCTGGGGGGGAAAAAAACATATCTCAACTTGGACAATGAAAGCCCACGGTTTCTTAGTCTAGCCTACCTGGCCAAGCAGTCGCAAGGACAGGAAAGGGGTGGAGAACTATGTGTTCTTTGGAGAATCAGGGGGACATGAAGAAAGCAAAAAGAGATCAGAAGGAGAGTGAGGAAGATCAACAACACCTGGATGGAGGGTGATGGGTGGGTGGGTGGGTGGATGGACAAAACAGATGTACTTAGATGGTGAAGGGATGGAAAGCTGGTGATGTCACGGATGCTGGCCAGTCAGAACTACCCTTAGCCCACTTCCCATTGCAATCCTAGGGAAATGGTTCTCAGTGGCCAGTCCTGAGCAGGAAAGCTCTGTTAAGATGGTCAGTATAGATGGCCCTTTCAGAGGATGGGGACAGCCAGATTGCCTGGCCCTTCGTGGCTAGAGGTGACCTCTTGAAGCCTCCCAAGCCAGCCTTGGGACGGTGGACGGAGAAGCCACCCTACCCTTTGCGTTCCACGGCCGTGGAGGAGGGAGGGGCCCCCGAACAGAGAGAAGGGGTGCCAAGTTGGAGCCGCCCCGGCTGTTCCCAGAGGCCGAGGCCGTGCTAATGATGCCGGCGATGGAACGCCAAAGCGTGAAAAAATTCCTAATGGATGTGACAAGTCTAATAAGAATTTTTGCCTGGAAGGGACCCCCCTTTGGGGCAGGCTGGCTGACAGCAGGCTGATGGCTGAAATTTGTTTACTCCCTGGCACCAACTGGCCCGTTCCTGCCAGCTTCCTTATTAATCTAATTTGAGACATTAGAATTGGGAGCGGGGGAGGGGGAGAGCTTGACTGAAGCTCAACTAATAAGGATTGTCACCGTCCAGTGACTGAGTGACTATCCATCTATTTGTCTGTCTGTCTCTGTGTCCTTTTCTGTCTACCTACCTGTCTACCTATCTGTTTACCTATCTGTCTACCTACCTGTGTAGATGGGTGCTGACAGATGCTCAGCTCAGGTGCACAGCTCCAGATGCATGCATGCACGGCAACACAGTAATCAATTATGAGATTATAAAGAATTATCTTTCCTTCTTTTCTTTTTAAAGGAATTTCTCCTACCAACTGATTCCAGATCTTAGGTTGAATTCACATGCTAGACTAGAGCCCTGTGTTGCCCCTAGATTATTTGAAACTGGGGAGGACTAAAGAACTATTGACTTTCTCATTTTTTCAAAAGTAAACTTGGACACCTTTTAGTTACTTAAATGTATCAGAAAGGTAAAGGATGATTCACACCTTCTCCTCTATTGTTTCTCCCCCTCCTCCTCTCTCTCTCTCTTTCGTAAAGCTGCGGTCGACTATTTGACCAAGAACGTCAGCCTGTCCACACAGCGCCGGATGAAGCTGGGGGAACATTCGGCGGTCCTGGGCCTGCTACCCGTCGAAACGGGCCAAGCGTACTGAGAGGCGCGCCCACGCGCGAGGTCTCCTCCACCGAGAGTCAGACTCCAATGAGACACGATGCCAATGGGAGGGAGAAGAAAGAGAGAAGAAAAGAGAGACAAGAAAAAAAAGAATCCCACCGCTGCCACCGGTTTCCGAAGGACCAACCTCTAGCGCCATGTTTTAACTCCTGGAACTCATGATTATGGACCTTCCCGAACCGGCCTCGCCTGGAGTGTCAGCGAGGTCAAGTAGGAAGAGAATGAAGAACAGGGCCATCTCTACAAATTCTTATCCCATGTACCAGTTATCACCCCGTTGATCGCTTCAAGGACCAGAGACACGGAGCTTGGCTGAGTGAGATTTCCAGTGGTCCTGCCCTCCGAGCTGGCTCTGCAGAACCAACATCGACGGACCTTTCCCTTGGTGTCCCATGGGGCTTAGTCATTGTGGATTCTGTCTTCTTCGTAATAAGATAGCGAATAGGTTTAGAGATATTATGTTCGTCCACCCACCCAGTTCCCCTGACCCCACTCACCTGCCCTGGTTTTTTTTTCCTTAATTGTACTATGATCTATGTTTGCCTGAGAAGGTCAAGTCCAGGTGGAGTGATCAGTGTTGATCCTGGGACCAAGGGGGGGGGAGACGTGTTTTGGACCAAAAAAAAAAAAAAAGGAAGGAGGGGGGGTGACCAAGAAAGTCAACATTAACCATGTATGTTGTGTTGATCCATTGCAGGATTAGGTCAATGGATGTCAGGGGAGGAGGAGGAGGAGGAGGAAGGGGTAAGAGATGTGATGTTTATATGTTGTTTTTTTCTGGAGTAGGGACCATAAGGAACTCTGTTACGTGAGGATGATGGTTGAGAAATCATCCAGAGGAACGCCTCCTGGCTTTCCATGTTGGGGGAGGGGGGGTGTCGCAAGGGATGGGACAGTGAGGGCTTTTAACGGGGGGGGGGTTGCAAAGATCGTCCCAACAGGTTGGGTTCATGGCGTGGCTGAATCTGTTGGCTTGGTTGGGTGATCGCCCCAAGGGTGGCCTCTAAAAATGCTGAACCCCCCCCCCCGTGTTGATCCTACCCGTTGGCCGTGTCCTTCTAGAAGACTTGGGCACTACGAAAGTCCACATGTGCTGGGGTGGTGGTGGGGGGGAAAGGGATTGGGGAGGGGAAGTCATCCTTTGAAGCCACCCCCTGGTTGGTATAGGGTGGCACCTGGTTTTTCAGGCCCCAGGTGGCAAGGAGCTGCACAAGAAGTGACACCCCCAAATCAGAGGGGTGCCTTTCCTTCACACACCATCCAAGAAGAGAAGAAGTCCGAGGAGGGGAAAGGATCAGGAGAGGTTGGCCATCCGCCCACGTCAGCATTCCAGAAGAGGGGAGATGTTCTTCCCATGGACCAAAATGCCACTTGTCCTACCTAACTGCTAGCCTGTCACTGCTTGGAAAAGGAAGTACAACCCGGCGGAGAAGCCATCAGGTTCATTTTTCTTTCTCCTTGGGGTCCAAAAGATCTGAGGTTGCCAGCTGTTGTTGCTCAGAACACCCACCCTCCCCAAAAAAAACCATTAGCACTGTAAGATTTTTTGCCAGGAGAAGAGCCAAGTAGCCTACCACCGGGGGTGGTGGGGGGGGGAAGCAACATGGGTTTGAAACCCTTAAAGGTAAGCCCTTCAAGTCCCCTGGTGGGCCTCAGATGCCCGCTTTTGAAGACGATCCAAAGGGTTGCAGCCCTCGAATCTTGATGTCCTCAGCCTTAAAAGGCGACAAGATTTCTTGTAAAGGACTTGGCCCTAAAAAAGTAGCTGGAGCAGATGACCCTTGTAAAAAAACAAATTTCAGAAAAGCAACAGCTGTTTTTTCCAAAGGTGTTCCATTTATTTATTTTCATATATATATTTTAAAAAATTATTTGTTGGTTTTGAACAGGGTCCCACACACGCTTCCCGTTCCATTCCAAGAGCGATTTCTTCCATACTGTGCTTTGGAGCACAACACCCATGGTCCCTGGTTGCCATGGCCAATGGCTAGCAGTGCTGGGGGATGTAGTCTAAAAAATACAGACCTGCACGAAAGAGCTTTTTGAAAACCCTGCCCTTTCGAAGGTAGGGCCTCAGTCTTCTTTGGAGAAAGAGATTTAACCCAGGTAGAAGATAAAGGGGTCTGGAGATGATGGGGGGGGGGTTGATCATGTTGGGGTAGACCTCCCACACCCAAACTCTTTCCCCACGGCCTTCAGAAACAGAAGGGGCTGCCAGGGTTCGGCCAAAAGAACCAGGACCCACCCCAGGGCCAGGCCAGGCTGCAGAACCAGGTGACAACGGTCCACCCATCAAGGGCCCAGTCTAGAAGACCCATAGGTCCAGTCCAGACCAGCAGGGACCAAGTTCAAGGGTTTAGGCAAACCAGAGTCGGACGGACCAGGAGCCAGGAGCCAGGTGGAGCAGAGGAGGGCCGCGGGAAACGTCAGGATCCAGGAGCAAGGAGATGGCGGCTTTTCTGGAAGTTGAGTCATGGCTACCGGACTTCTTTTTTCTTGAGAGGTAGAAACGTTTCGCTGCTCATCCAAACAGCTTCCATGCGTCTGAATGCAGCTAGTGACTGATGAAGCTGTTTGGAGAAGCAGCGAAACGTTTCTCTCTCTCAAGAAAAAAGAAGTCCAGTAGCCATGATTCAACTTCCAGATAAACTCACCTGGATGACTTAGAATCTTCACAGACATAAAGATGCCGGTTCTTCTATAGCCCAGTCCACAAGAGGTGACACTCTTCAGCTCAGTCACTGTTGCAGGAAGAGGGCCCAATCCTTGTACACCCTAGAACTGGAGAGTTCAGGCACTGCCCTGACCGTGGCTTCCACTTTTCCCCTAAGGACTCCCTGCAGGTACTTTGAAACCCGTTCCTGATGCTGTTTCCCCAGCTGGCTGGCCTCCGCTGGCCCTCGCTGCCTGTTTTTTAAAAAAAACCCAGTTAGCCATCGGTGAAATGACGCCCGAGTAGCGGAGGAGGGTATCAATGCAAGCGGCACTCAGCACCTGGACTGAACACATCCATCCCCAAAGGGGCCAAATGTGGGGGAGAAGCCGGGGAGACCAGACCCATACAACAAAGGAGATCAGGAGATGAAAGGATGGTTGGGTGGTTCTCGTGGCATCACGGCCCATGCCAACTCTTTGGACATCCCACTTTTAAAACCCTCCCCGAAGTCTGTACATATAGATGGCACACTTTTTTTAAAAAGTAGATTGCTTTTAAGGTGGTTTGTGGCGAAAGGGGCCAAGGCATTCCATGGGGGGGTTGAATCCTGCCTTGAGCAGGACTCGATGGCCATATATAGGGAGGGTCCCTTCTGTGATTCCGCAATCATTCCTAGGATGACCCATCGGATACCCTGCGGTCTCTTCCGAACGCCGTGCGCCTTAGATGGGTCACCACCAAATTGTCCCCACCCGACACCTCCTCTGTCTTCTGCAGATCTTGCGCTGAACAGACTCCCCCCCCCCCCAAAAAAAATATCTCCTGGTCAAGAAGTTCTACTGGCACGAACTGGGAGAAATCTGGGATTCCCCACAAGGGAGAATTGGATTGTGCAATGGGTACATCCCAGTTTGGGAGGTTGGACCAAGGACATGTAACTATTGCAATTGCAATTGCCGTGTTTAGAGAAAAGAAGGATTAAAGGGGCAAACACATACACACACACACACACACACACACACACACACACACACACACACACACACACACACACACACACACTTCCTGTCCTCCCCTGGGCATAATTCCAATATGATTTTATGATTTTTCGTGTCTGGTTTAACTCCCCACCTCCAGGTGGGTCCAGAACCCCTGGCGGTGAAAGCGAGAGAGAAAAAAAAGGCAACACTGCATCCCTTGCCGCTGAGAGATTTTTTGTTATGTATTTAATGTTTCTAACTTGGCAACCCTAACCACGCCATATACCCCAAACCCGGAGAAATATTATCTGTAGAACATACCTTTAATCCTAATAACTGCACATATGTTGCTTCCGTGTTTTGAGTCATAGCTTATTTCGCTCCATATGTACGTGTGCGTGCGTGCGTCGGTGTACACGGCTGGGCAGATGGGCGCGAGAAAGGACGGGTGTGTGTGTGAAAGAGAGAGAGTAAGTGTCCATGTGTGTATGTAGATATATATATAAATATATATATATATATATATATATATAATCACCCCATAATTTATTCAGCTATATGGTGTCGTAGAGTAGGGAAACCCAACCTGGCATTTGCTTTAAGTACCTCCGCTGCCTGTAGATGTCTCTGTAACTCAGGCATTAACTGTTATACATTAAAAGGAGAAAAAAGGTTTAATATCTGTTTTGGAAGTCTTTATTTATCCCCTTCGCCTCCTTTCCATTCAGCTGACGGTACAGGGCGTCAAAGAAAGAGTATGGGATAATTTCCAGGCCAAAGGAGGGAGGAACCAATGGGCGGTGCACTACAAGAAGGAAATGCTCCATGTGGTGTAGAACTTATAAAATCTGGGTTCGAATCTCAGCTCGGACCCCAAGTTTTAATCCTTAAGTACCCCCACATGCCCTTGAAAATCCTTATTATGGCAGTTATAAGGGGGTTCCGACTTGATGCCTCAAACCCTGTAATTAAGAGTGTGTCATTTGACTTCCCCTCCTCCTGACAATCGTGGGAGATATTTTAATTTAGCTTGTTCCATTTCTAGCCCACGCTTCTCTCTATAAGGGACTAAGGTGGCTACCAAAATGAAGGGGAATGGACCCACATTTGCCAGGACCCTGTGAGGCTCTCTTGTCATGAAACAGCAACCGTTCTAGGGTGGATTTGCAGCTGTTCCTCACCCCCACCGGCAGGACGGCAGGTGCCCAACTAGTAAAGCAGCAAAAAGGCCAAACAAGCAGAAAAGGGAAAAATGCTTATGGGGGTGTGGGTCTTCTGTTATGGGGATCCCAGGCCAAATGGCAGAACTCAGAAAACCATTTTTCAAAAGTGCATTTTCAAACTTTTAAAAGTTTTGTTTTGCACATCCTAAGGAAAATTAGTGTTAGAGAATAACACATTTTACTTGGATTCAGATTTTTGTAGGCTACGGCCCTGTTCTAGTCCGCAAGGAAATGTTCACAAGTGATGGATATCGATCAGTGGTGGCGAACCTTTGGCACGCCAGATGTTTTGGACTACAACTCCCACAGTCCTTTGTCATTCACAATACAGGCTTGGAATTCTGGAAGTTGTGGTCCAAAAAACATCTGGAGTGCCGAAGGTTCGCCATCACTGATATAGACTATTTGAAAGGGGGCGGGAGAGACATCAGTTACTCGTGGACGACTTAGCACCCTTGGGTTCCCATGAGGAGAGAAGTGGGGTGTGACACACAAAATGGAAACATCCATTTAAACAAAATCATTTTTTTTAAAAATGTCCAAAGAGCCTCTGAGTGGCGTGGCCATAAATAACATTTCAAGGGAGCACGTGGAATTTTCCCCATTATGCACAAGTTGCGAGTTATCGGTGATCTAAAATTGAAAAGCAAGGCACTCACGTTTAGGGCTTCTAAACGGACGTCTTTCCTTTCCAGCAAAGCTCCAGACGTGGCGAAAACGTGGCCGGCAGGCAAAAGTCCAGGAGCAGAAAGGGGAAGAAGGGCGATGGGGGAGCCAGGGTCTGGCCCAGATCTTCAGAAAAGCATTCACACACACCCCCATCCACCTGAAAGCAACCAAAGGGTCCGTTCAGATCTTGCAGGTTTTCAAAAACAAACTGACCCCAATTTGGGTACAAGAGGTTGTTCGCGGCTGGGCACCCGTTGGCCGACGGCGCCTGGGCACAGCAGAAAAGCATTATGTTTTCCAAAGATCTGCCCACCCAAAAGCCACAAGCAACGCAAGTGGGGAACATGGGTCCTGTTCTCGTGTGCCCCCCCCCCCCGCTCCAAAGCAGTCCCACCCTTCAAAACCTCTCTGCCCAGCCCCTCAGTGTGGCCTTGCAGGGGCTGCAAACATTTGCAAAGACATCTTAATTTCTTCAGAGGCACTGCCAGGAAGGAGCCCAGCGATCCTAACCCAAACCAAGAGCCCCCGATTTATGACGCATGGCTCTAACCACTAGACTGCCCCACTCCCCTTTTCTTTGGAGGCTGGGGTTTGGGGCTCTGTCTCTGATAATGGTAGCAGAAACAGAAGGACAGCTTCTTTTTTTGGGGGGGGGGGTTTCAATCCCAGCAGCTCTCCAAAACCCACCCAGAACCCTTTCACAGGCCAACTGCCCGTCATCAATTGCCCATCAGTTATTGATGGGAGGTGGCTCCGTTATCGGAGGTTGTGGACCTGCAACAGGAAGGGGCCGGCATGAAGGAAATGAGGCAGCGCATCACGGCCAAAGGAAGGAGAGCTTTTTTAAAAAAAAAAACAGCTGTGACTACCATCAGAAAAACTTATAGGCCTCTCTTGCTGAAGTTCATTCTGAGCCGGTGGGCAAAGTGCTGACATAAAGCTCCGAGGGGGCTGCGTTCGAATCCCCACTCGGCTATGGAAACTCAGTAGGGCATGCCAGTGGGAAGCCGTGCCCAGACCCTCTGACAGAGACCCCCCCCCCCCCAGGGAGAAGAGCCACCGATCAAAATGGTTCCAAAGTCAATGGTGCTCTCAAAGGTGGAGGTTGTCGTCTCTCCAACCAACTGGCTTAGAGTTGTTTATCTCCTGTTCATTCGGATTCCTCAGCGTGTGCGTGAGAGAGAAAGCATCGGTTTAATTCAGTGGTTCTCCACCGGTGGATCCCTAGAAGATGTTCCTGGACTGCCACTCCCAGATATCCTGGCCAGCTCAGCTAGTGATGAAAGACTACTGGGAGTTGCAGTCCAGGAACATCTGGGGACCCACAGGTTGAGGACCACTGGTCTAACCCCTACATCTGTGAAGATTCTTAGTCGTCCAGGTGAGGTTATGTGGAAGTTGAGTCATGGCAACGGGACTTCTTGAGAGACTGAAATGTTTCGCTGCTCATCCAAGCAGCTTCGCCAGTCTGAGGGAACTGACCTTGATATGAAATCGAGGTGAACTATAAACGGGCAGCCTCGCCACTCGCTTCCCTCAGACGGACAAAGCTGCTTGGATGAGCAGAGAAACGTTTCGGTCTCTCAAGAAAAAGAAGTCCCGTTGCCATGACTCCACTTCCATCTAACCACTACGCTACACTGCCTCTTTCTTGAATAAGACCCACTCTGCACACAACATCTCAGAAGGCCCAAAAGAAGCATCATCTTCCTTGCCCAGCATTTCCCGGCATGCACCCCCCTCCCCCCAAAAAAACCCCAGACAGAATTACTTTGTTCTCTGAGACTCACCAGGGACATCCGGCACCGCTGAAATGGGAGGGCACCCATTTTGTAGGTCTAACGGCTCTCCACAAAATGCTTGCACCCGCTCTGTTCTTTATCCTTGGTTCGGGTCTTGTTTGAAATAAAGCCACGAGGCCGTTGTCCCCCTCAGAGCGATATGGCGCCAGGATGCTGTCGCCTCCCCCAATCGGACGAGTTGTCATGCCGTGGGTAATTCTTTCTCCAGGTGCCCTGCAAAAGTAACAAGAACGGCCAACATTACTTTTTTGAGAAGAACACTTCAGAAAGCGACGTGCCACGGTCAAGAACGGTGGTCAACATGAAGGATACACTCTCTCGCTCTGCCTGTAACTGTTACTAAAGAAAGTTACACCACAAAAGAGGGACCTCATACCACTTCCCGTGACGTAACTATAACGTAACTTTGTTACACTTTTGTTACTGCAACAACAACAAAAAACACACACAGCAAAAGCAAGGTTCAAGCTAGAAGCGCAATGCACAGTGGGGTTGGTGGGGGTTTTTTTTGGGGGGGGGGAGTGTAAATGCCGTGAGACCCTCAGCAACAGCGAGAACCCCTTTGCACCTTTCTTGACCCTTGACGCTGGACTTGGGCCTGGTTTCTACCCCCTCCAGTCCAACCCCCGTTTGTCCGTCTAAGGTTCTCCTTTGCAACCTTGCAGGGTCGGTGGGTCGCTATTGATTTCAGAGCCCCAACCCCTCTGGAGGCAACGAGAGGTCAACGAGACCCAAGCCGGCAAGCGCTGGCCAGGGCGGAGCTGCCACCCACCCACCCCGAGAGGATGTCTCCCGAGTCGTACGGCCGGTGCAGCCCTCTCTGCTTATCTGGCACCTCCAGTCTTGGTTGAACTAAACAAGTAGAAAAAGAGGGAAGAGACGGACCCTTTCCCTGGGCTTTGAGCTGGCTGTTTTCAGCTTCTCACCTCTGGCGGCCTTCAAATGTTTAGCCACGAGCAAGCCATCCAAAGCACAGGAGCGGAAGCCTCTGGAAAAGTTGGCAACCGACTGCCACAAACCTGCCCGTCTTCCCTCCTGCCAGGCTGGATTACTTGGGACCTGGTTGACTTTGCTTTGGAACCATGGATGTGGCTGGCCGCCCAGCCGCTCTCTTTCCCTCTTTCCCCATTTTTCCTTTCCCTCTTTCCTCTCCTCCTTTCCTCTTCTCCCTTTACCCATAATGCTATACTGCATATATATATATATATATATACATTTTTTTTGCCGCCATCGCCCATCATGTTTGGGATCTGATATAGTAGCAGTGAGGTTTGAACTAAAGGGTGCTCCCCTGCTGCTGTTGTTTTTAATATATATGTATTTGATTTGTTGGTGTCTGTTTTATTGAATTGAATTGCACTATGTATTTGCTGATTTCTCAGCTTTGTTAGCCACCCAGAGTTCCCTTTGGGAAGATGGGCGGGGTGTAAATAAATCCAATAATAAATAAATATATATATATATATATATATATATATATATATATATATATATATATATATATATATATATATATATATATATATATATATATATATATATATATATATATATATATATAGATTTTCACGGGTATAGATTTTAACATGCATATATATATATACACACACACACACACACACACTTAACCCCCCTTTTACAAGGGTTATAAAAAAAACCCCAAAGTTTTCTTCGCCGGTCTGATTTCTGGTGTAATAATCTCTCCGATTAGCCTCGTAACTCTAGCTTTATAGGGGAAAGGAGGCCATAATGGAAAAATAATTAAAAATAAAAGACTGCAGAATAATAAAAAAAGAAATAATCATTCGGAGCCAAGGGAGGAGGGGGAGATAGAGAGGCAGATCGGAGGAGCTGGTAGATAACCAACAGATGTGATTTTGCAGATAAGCACAGTAATTTAGATTAGATAAATCGAGAGGCATTACTGAACTGCTCGGAGCTTCTTTTCTATCAGTCTGATCCATTTTCTCTCTCTGTTTTTTTTCTCTCTCTCCCCCCCCCCCGCCCCCAAATTTTATCTCACAAGTCGAGTGACAGCAGGAGGGAGGAGGTCTCAGAGAATGAGACAGAGAGAGAAAAGCAAAAATCATAACCTTTGGGTCACTTTTTCTTTCTTTTTAGGGCTGTCTTCCTCCCCAGAAGGTGGGAACTAAACAGACCAACAAAAGGCAAGACAGGGTAGTTTTCTGGTTGTTTGTCACCCCCACCCTTTCATTTTTTCTATTTTTTTAATGTCTCTCTCTCACACACACATGCACACAAACAGAGAGAGAAAGAGAGAGAGAGAGAGAGAAGGAGAAGGTTTTTTTTTTAAAAAAAAACCCCAAATATTTGAAAATGTATTTCATGGCAATTATGTCATATTTCATGGACTGATGCCGCTCCTGAAAGAAAGAGTGAATGCCTTAATTTGTATAGAAAATGTAATCATTTGTTCATTTCAAGGTGAAAATTGCATTTTTTAATTTAAATTGTATCCTGCATGATAGTCTATTATCTAGTAAAATTGTCTCCTTGTCTGGGAGCCTTATATATGCAGCGGGAACGGCGTGTTGGAAATCCAGTTATATTCATAAGAGCTTTGTGGACATTTGTGGAGAAGAGAGCAAATGCCAAAAGGGCTTTTCTTTCCCCCCCTGGTGAGTTTTTGTTTACCTCTCCCTGCTTCTTTCTTTCTTTCTTTCTTTCTTTCTTTCTTTCTTTCTTTCTTTCTTTCTTTCTTTCTTTCTTTCTTTCCTTCCTTCCTTCCTTCCTTCCTTCCTTCCTTCCCACCTCTCTTCTCTCCTTCTCTGCCTCCACTCCTGCTTATTCTGCGGTTGAAGGAGACTCAAGACAGTCGGATCCTGAAACACGAGGCCCCATAAACATCAGTTTCCCTCCTTCCTCACTCCGGGCTCGTTGTTTACCAGAACAAAAACTAACGGGATCCATTAATTAACCCAAAGCAGAGCCACAGAACAGGGAGTCCAAACGGATTCCTGCTTACAAACAACCTTAGCTCCTGGTTGCCAACTGACCATTAAAAATACAAGGACCTCTTCTGCTACTCTGCCTTTTTCACACAACCCTTGATCCACCCAAAGCCGTCCTGCTGGGGGGCGGGGCTTCCTGGGAACATGGGGCGGGGTCTAATGATGTCACAGAGTTGGGGCAGGCTGAGTTTGGGAAGGCCAGAGAGGAGACTGGCACCGATCCAGGCTCCTTTGCACTGAGCATCAACCTGGAATGGGGCTGTGGTCCATCCCCAATGCCTGAAAGGCTGGAGACGTTATAATTCAAAATGTTCGGACTAAAAACCACTTGGGTCGCATTCAACTATGGTGTTCGTGAGCGGCTATCGCACAAAGGGAGACCAAAGGAATAGTCCAGAGGTGGAAAGCCATAGACCAGCATGCGTAAATACAACTATTTGTTTTTTTTTTTGGCCAAACGAAATCTACAAATGCTACGCACTCATACACGGACGGACCACTTCTAATTGGAATTATTCCTCCAAATCAATCAACAGAAACCACTCAAAAAAAAAAAAAAACAGACGCGCTAGCGATCTCGCACCATCTTGGATAACCTCCCTTAGATTATTTTCTTCATAAGATAACACGCTCAGCCTCCTAACATGGGGGAAGATTGTTTATTGGATAAGTAATTTCAATTTTCATCAATGTTTTAGAAGCCGTCTGCTTATGTACGATAGCGCGACGCCTGCAAATTTTTAATTCTTTTTTTCAAAAGGGTGGCATCTACGGCCCAATTTGTTTTTAATTTTATTTCTTTTCATTTATTTCTCTCTCTCTTTTTTTTTTAAATGAAAAGGCCTGTTTTGGATCCAGCTTTAGTCTCTCTCTCTCTCTCTCCCAGGGCTCCACGTTCCATTGCCCCAAACATTTCCAGAAAGGGGCAAGGAAATTTTGGGCTGCCTCCTGCAGTATTCTGGGATGAGGGTTTGAGAAATATCTGGAAACGCAGCCGAGCGGAGGAGCCCAAATGACAAACCCCCAGAATCCCCCCAGGAAGGAGCCTCGGACCTTTCAAACAATGTCAAACCAATTTAACCCTGCAGTGGAGACCTAGCCTCTGTCCGTGGTGCTACTATCATGGGTGGAAATTCTTCACCACCCACTCTTTGCCCTCACCACTTCTCCTCTTCTTCTCGGGGGCTCCAGTTCTCTATTTTTTTTGGGGGGGGGGGAGGGAAGGAAGGCTGAACCCGGACAGGCCCTGGTCCGTGTCATCGGGTGGAACCAATTCATTCAGGGGTAAAAGAGGAAGACATCTGGATTAAATCAGGTTTGCAGAGCTGAGTTTAGCAGACGGGGCGAAACAGGCAGGAAGGTTCCTTTGGGGGGGGGTGTTCCCTCCCTTCTCTCTCCTCCAAATCAAAGAGGGGTTGGGTTTGTTTTTCTTGTGAGAGGGTGGGAGAATTCTGAAGGAAACTTTTTGAGAGGAGGGGCGCAGGAAGGCAGAATGAAGATCCCCTGCAAGGCGCCTACGGAACTCACCGAGACAAGAAGTCCAAAGCATGGCTGTGCTTCCCTGAGCTATACAAATATCGGCTTATTGACTGCTCCTCTTTGCCTGCTGAGAAACCCAGCTGTCCCCATTTTGGACTATAAATCCCATCATGCACACATGACACACGCACACACACACACACACACACACCAAAATGAAAGGCAGAGCCTCCCCAAAAGGTGACATTTCCAAGCTTAGAGCACAAAGCAGGAGAGGTGCTAACAAAAATTCGGCATAATTCCACACATAAAGTGGAACCCACCTTGGTGCAAAACCACTTTTTTTTTAAACGCATCTCACACCCTCAGAATCCTGGGCTTGGATGGATGAACCTCCAGCCCTTTCCATCTTGAATATGAAGACACGTTCGGGGGTTTGTTTGGCGTTTTGTGTGTTTGTTTAATTGTTCTTTTCTAAAAAAAAATACATGGCACAAAGCGAACAGCTGGAGCTATGAAGAAAGGCCACACAAAGGGGTGAAATAAGCGGTGCAGGCCAGGCATTTTGCTCTCTTGATTTGGAAAGGTGCCACTGGACAGCAAACACAGGTAAATCTGAAAATATCCACCAGCACCTCGCAGGTCGGCCCCAGCTGAGTTAGCGGAAGAGAGGCAGAGAATTAACCTCCCGCCGCTAAAAGCAGATGCAAACCCGCAAAGCCGCTTCTTTATGTATTCATGAGTGGCTCGGGAAAAAAAAAAGAAACTGGCGCCTTCATTACCACGCAAAACTGTTACTAATGACATCTACCTGGCGCTCAGCGCCACTGGAAATCTAATGCGACACACTCGGGCAGAGCACGGCGCTCACTTTAGGCCAGAGGGAGGCCGGCGGGGAATGGAAAATTTCCCTTCCGGAGGCCCGGCCTCATTCGGCATGCGCTAGAAGCCACATTTACAATTCCTCTGCTGTTATGTCCTACCAGGGCCTCTGCACTCCCTGTCACGACCTTGATATGAGCTGAAAATTGGAAATTCGGCAGCCAGGCACAGGGAGGGGCCGAGAGGCAGGCAAACTGACTTTCTCCCTTCTCTGTTTTTTTTTTGGTTGGGGGGGGGGAAGGGCTATGCTTCAGGTGATCAAAGGCATCTCTGAACTAATTACCGCTTTGAAGGGCATGCAGATTTTAAACACAAATGCTCACCGCCACATTCCCAAAGTCTGCTGGAGAAAAAAGCCCAATTTGCAGAATCGAACCAGTCCTATTGAGCGGTTCTGTTACCAGCGAGGGGGAGCTCTTTTGTAAAGCCAGTGGGCTTTAATGGCTCATTCTAAGCCAAAGCCACCCCCCCCAAAAAAAGCCCAGCTAGATGCGAGCATCTCGCATGACTATATTGGTGTTAGCATAATTTGGCCCCTGGCCCTGCCAGCTACTCGGGCAAAGCAAAACAGAACACTGAAGCTGGGGGAAAGGAGATGATGCCATCATCCTTCCACATCTGGCCCCTGGCTCTCCAACCCCCACCCCCACCCCTGCAGAGAAGGGGTCGTTTTTTCAGAAAACATTTCTACTCTTCTCTCGCCTATCAAAATATTAAGTCGCTCTTGCAGAACAGCTTTCAAACACTCACGACCGACACAAGTGTGTGCTTAAATGCAGATTTAAAAGAAAATCCATCATTTTCATTGCTTAAAACTAAAAAGACCCCCCAAAATAACATCAGAGCCACTGACACGACTGTAACAACAACAACAACAACAACAACAACAACAACAACAACAACAACAACAACAACAACAACAACAATGTTCTAGGCTGCATATTGTCCCTTGTTATTGTAAGCCACCTTGGGTCCTTTTCCAAGGAGAAATCTGGAGTAAAAATATTCTAAATAAACAAATAAACAAGGCATTTGACCCTCTGAGAATTAATCACAGAGCAAAGGACAATCAGGGAGGCATCCTTTCCTATTGATTTCATGGTTTCTGGTGCCCTCTAGTGGCCGTTTTTTGTAATACACATTGAAAACATGTCAGCACAGGACTATTTTAATATTTTCAGTGGGTAAGTGAACCCACAGGTAACATTATTCCAGATTCCACAGTCCTCCGGTACACAACAGTATTTCCAGTGGAAAAAATGAGTTTTATTTTCCTCTATCTTTCTTTGGCCCTGAGAAATACACAGGGGTCATAGTGCATAGTTTTGTACAGTGACAGAGGGATGGTATACCCATTTTTATTTTTATTTTATTTTTATTTTTGCAGCCTCAGAACAAACCTTGGCATTGACTGGATCCAATCAAACCAAAGGACTCCACAGCAGTCTCACACGCACCCTTTCCCCTGCCCCTGACACCTGCTCGAGAGAAATGTAATATGCTTTTCTCTTTAGCTTCCCAAAGGCCCCCTATGAAAACAAGGTTTTGCTACCGTCGCCACTTCTTTGGGTGAAAATTCAATTAGCTTGAAGGTGCGAATAGGAAAATTTGGAACTTTTTTTTCTTCTTCCTTGGATCACCTTTCTGAAAGCAGACGATAGTACATAACATTTGTGTGTGTGTGGGGGGGAGAGAGAGAGAGAGAGAGAGATCAAATGTCTTATGACATCTTTCACACCTCCTTAATTGTTGAGCAAGCATGAAGTGGGGGGGGGAGCAGAGCCACAATTACAGCTAGAGAAACATGTGTTCTTAATTTTTTTTTTGTTCCTGTGCATATACTAAGTATGTCTTTCCCTGTCCTTGCTGTCTCCATATTTCATTTATGAAACCAAGGTGTTTCTAAGAGTAATTCAGCAGGTTGTGGATCCCAAAAAGGGGACCCATGAAAAAATAAAAAATTGGAGAGTTAGACACATACACAATGGCATACACCATTCCTGGCATAGTGTGGTAGTGGTGGTGGAATTATTTAATAAATCAATGCCAGAACCATCATCGGGTCCAAAAATGGAGGCCTGGGTCTGAACGCCAGAAAGACATCATTTGCTTCAAGGTCAACAAACCTGGTCTATTGGGGTTGGGGGGAGGGTTACCTCCAGAGAGAGCGGGTCTTTTGCAAAGCTAACAGGTCTTAATTCAAGGGGCCGGACTGGGCCAGAAGGAGCTTGTATTCTAACATCAAGATATTTTTTGTTGGGAAAAGAGACCACCATCAAAGCTACTCCTTGGAGACTTGTTTTGGAGCAGAAGTGTAATTACCTTCTCTTACCCATCCGATGGTGACTTTTTAAGTCCGGAGGGAGTAATGTTTTAAAAGAATAAGGCACTCGCCACACACACAGCAAATCAGTAACTGTGGCTCTTCTTCCTGAGTCCAAGACCAGAGCGGCGTTTGGCAACTTTTTTCCAAAGGTGTAACAAAAACAAAGGAGAACAAAATATCAATTGCAAACCTGAGGGGTGCTGCAGAAATAGGAGGAATGAACGGATACCTTAAATAACAAACCAAGTTGCTTTCGGAAACCCTTCTCAACGGCTTCCCATTTTGGGGGAAACCCCACGGGCACCCCAGAGCTCTCGGTGTGTTGTGTGTGTGCGTGGGGGGGGGTTCCCGAGATGTCCTGGGAGCCAATTTCTGGCGAAGGGCTCCAAGTGGATGGAAGGAGATCATCCCTTCCCCGACCGAGCGCCCGATGACAGCTGTGGCAACCGGACAGATGTGGCCGTTCCCAGAAAAGGGGGCTGAAGTCAGCGGCAGCCGACCGGGTGCCAGGGAAGGCAGGGGAGAAGCCAAGCGGGAGGTGGGAGAGGTTTGGGGGGGGGCAAGGGTGGCTTTGGTTATGGGTGGGTTGTGGGGGAGTGTGTAGAGTGGGAAAATGCCACCCCAAACCCAAAGGAGATGCCCTACAAGGCCTCTGGACGCCCTGGCTGGAGGCGATCAAAGAGAAGGCAGCAGATACATGGGGAACGACATCCAATAAGGGTGGGAGGAGTTGAGGAATCCTTCAAACGCCCCCCCCCCCCAATGCCAGTTGTTTGTGCTTTTGTTTCTCTGGAACGAAAACGGGAAGAGTTTCCAAACAGAATTCACGGCAGGAACTTTAAAAAATAATAATCTGAAGGTGGCTTTTTGATTGGGAAACTTTCAAAAAAGTTTTTTAAAGGTCCGTCACCACAATGTGTAAGCCACAGGAGACTTTTTTTTTGGGGGGGGGGGGGGTTCAAACTCTCCACCCAGCCCCCTGTGAAACTCGCTCGGTGACCTCCGGACGGTCAGAGACGCCTGGCTTGGCCCGCCTCGCAGGGTCGTTGAGGGGAGAAAGGAAAGGGAGGAGGCCGGTGAAGGAAAAGCGAGGTATAAATCAGGCATGTCCAAACTTTGGCCCTCCAGACGTTTTGGACTGCAACTCCCCCAGTCCTTTGCCATTGGCAATCTAAGCTTAGAATTCTGGGAGTTGTGGTCCAAAACATCAGGAGGGCCAAAGTTTGGACATGCCTGGTATAAATGTAGGAGAGATGGAGAGACCCATCGGGCCCGCCAGCAGGGACTTTTGGGGGAAGATGATGGGAGTTGTAATCCTGCAATATCGGGGAGCCTTCTGGCCCCAACACTTAGCGTATGCGATGTTAGTCAGTAGGATGGTTATTACTACAGAGGATTAGTACATGAATAATGGCATCCGTAATATGCCGATGCTAAAACAACAAAGAATTTGCATTTGCAGTATTCGGGGCATAGGTTCTGGTGTCAGTTCGTGACTACCTGCTGGGCAAAACCGAGAACCACTTGTGGTTGCACATTCAGCCAGGAATTAAGAAACCCAGGTTCACAGGCCCGAAAACCATGAAACTCCCCTGAATAACCTTCTTTCTTTCTCAAGGTAGGGAGGAGGGCCATGCACAATGCTTCAAGGAGCCAAGGGGAAAATAATTCAGCCGTCCTCTAACGAGGAAGAGGTCCCCGGGAATCACTCCGGCGCTTTTGGTCCGTGGAGTGGGAATTTTTGTCTGCTTTTGCAAACGAGCCGACAGACACCCTTAAATCTCTTAAGATTCAGTTTGATGATTTTGCTACTGGGAGACAGTGGGGTGGGGGGGTGGGGGTGGAAGTGTCAGGATGGAAAGATCTGGAAAAGGACAGAGAGAGAGAGAGAGAGAGAGAGAGAGAGAGAGAGAGAGAGAGAGAGAGAGAGAGAGAGAGAGAGAGAGGGATGGCCACTCAGATTTCAAGATCTCAGGGAAAAAACTGAGCTGGGAAATATTTTCCCAGGGTGGACGGCTGCTTCTTTCACAGCTGGCTCCCATCCTACGAAATAAAAAATAAAATAAAATAAAATAAAGGGGGGGGGGTTTCCAAGCATTGCCAAAAAAAAAAAAAATCTCCATGTTTTGCAATCTGAAAAAGAAACTCGCAAGGGTGGCTCTGGGTTTTTTTTGTTGCTGCTTTTTTTGAGAAAGAGAGAAGGGGGGGGGTTAGCAAAGGATTTACCAAGCCCACCCGAACGAAAGACGACCCTTCCATTCTCCTGGCGCAGCTGCCGGTGGTGTTGGTGGGCCCAGCACGAAGGGCAGAGAGGAACGGGGGAAGAGGGGGTGCAGTGCGACACACACACACCCCGTTCGCCTGCCGACCCTGAACCCAAGGCCCGGCTTCAGGCGGCAGGAAAGAGCGGGGTGGAAACTGGGAGCAAGGGGGGGAATAGGAGGGGGATCTTTTTTTTTCCTTCCAGAGTGGGCTGCCCACGGACAGGTGGCCACGGGTCTGGGATCCTTGAGGGCGGGAAGGAATGTTCCAGAAGGATGAGAAGGTGGTTGACCTCCAGGCCAAATGTGGACACACATCAACAAAGCACAGCTGGGTTTCCTTTCCTCAGTGCCATCACCACAACACACACACACACACAAACATCAGGTATGGTCAGGGGCCCAGTTGCATGATGGGCAACCGGGATGCTCAGGAGCGAGGAAGCCACAGCCCAGAGGAGGGGCTCGGCCCAACCTTGGCTTCCCCAAATGTCCTTCGGCCACAGGTCCCAGAAGTCCATGATGGCACGGCGAGTGGTGAAGGCTTCTGGGAGTTGTAGTCCAAGAACATCTGGGGAGCCAAGACTGGGGACCACTGACCTTGAGTCTCAATATAGCCTTTAAAAAGGGGGAGGGTGGAGTAAGGAAGACAGGAAGAGAAAGGGATGAATAGACGAAGGAAAGAAGGAAGGAAGGAGCTGTTGATAGATGGAAGGAAGGAAGGAAGGAAGGAAGGAAGGAAGGAAGGAAGGAAGGAGCTGTTGATAGATGGATGGAATGAACAAAGGAATTGATGATGGATGGATGGAAGGAAGGAAGGAAGGAAGGAAGGAAGGAAGGAAGGAAGGAAGGAGCTGTTGATAGATGTATGAAATTAACCAAGGAATTGATGGTGGGTGGATGGAAGGAAGGAAGGAAGGAAGGAGCTGTGGTTGAATGGATGGAATGAGCAAAGGAACTGATGAGGGAGGGAGGGAGCATCCCTCTCCACCTGCTGCTCTCCTGGAAAAGTTGGCCAAGAACAAGCAGGGTGTCTCCCCCCCCCCCAAGCCGGAGCAGATGCCCTGCCGAAACCCGGAGAGGGCCTGACCTCCCGCTGCTGCCAGGTGGCCCGGTGCATGGGAGAGGAGGTGGCTCCAACCAGCCGGCTTCCTCTCCCTGGACTCTCGCCCAGCTGCGGACGCTTCCGAGGGCCAAACTGCGCTCTGTTTGAAGCGTTGTGCCCACGGCATACCCCGGAGATCCGTTACACCCGAGGTGGCCTGGAGGTGGGAATGCTGGGGGCGGAGGAGAAAAGAGGCAAACGGGTTTCCCAAGACGGCCAAGAAGTGGTGAGAAATTACGACAAAAAAGAGGCCCAGACAGGAAAGGTTTGATTTGTGGGAATAACAATTCCCAGTATCCACAGTGGCTGGGGACTGGGGGTGCTGCAGTTCAGAAAAAGTAACTTTTCAGAAGATGGCAAGACCATTATTGTGCCTATGAGAAATTCCACAACATTCAATTCTACAACACCCATCGCCCCCCAGGGTTGCCCTCAAAATCCTTATTCTTTGGAATGGGTAGCTTTTGACAGGAATAAGGCATGGCCACCCCTTGTTCCCGGAGCCGTGAATTCAGGGATGGAAGATCTAAAGGCAGACAGCTGCCCCCAGACCTTCTCTGACTGCCGTGGTATTATGGGATGCGGAAGCACATTCCTGGACAACACACGTCAGTTTGGCACCACTTCATTCCATTCCGGGACGGACCTCTGCCTTTCTTTCCCATTTCCCCCCCCCCTTGTCTCTGCTTTTCCATCCCGTAAGTCACTCTAGCACAACCTTCCATCCTCCCTGCCTTTCCCACCATTCGCATCGAGACTCGAATTCGGGAGCCGGCTGCAGATTTACACCGCACGCACATAAACACAATCAGAGACTCGGGGCGAGAAGCAGAAAGTTATCACAAGCATCCAAACGGACCAGAGAGGGTCCAAAGACAGAGTGCTTTGGGGGAGAGGGGGTGTTTGCCAGGGAGACGCCCAAGACATTTTGCCACCTGAGGCATTGCAACCCCTGGCATTCCAGTTACAAAATCCACAAGTGAACAGTGTGCTCGAAAAATGTCAACTTCATTTGTGTTTGGAAAATTCCTAACTTCCGTCCAACTCTTTCCAGCACCTCAAAAGCAGGTCTTTTTGCAACACTAAGGGGATGCGATCACACCAGAAAGGCACAGGAAAAAAAACACTCTGGCATGGCAACAGACTGCATCCACGCCGTGGCCCGGGCCACCATCCTCCGACTAGTCCCAAGGGAGAGAGAGACCCATCAAACCAAGGGCATTGCTCTCCCTTACTCCCGCCAGCCGTTCCAATGGGTCTACTCGAGTCATCACATCCTGGCCACCATTTTGGGAAACACCAGGGGGCTTTTCTGTGCAAAACAGGCCCCACGAGGCCCCCTCGAGCCATTCGGACTGGCACATTTCAGCGCATTTCGGCGACAATTCATAAATTCGCCTTTTTAAAACAAAGGTGTGTGTGGGGGGGGGGGGAACTCTACATTGCCATTTCAGAAAGTCATGCAATTTGGACGAGCATTTCCAGAGGGGTATGAGGAGTGGTGGTTGGGGGGGGGTTTCCCAAAGTGCAAAATTAGACCTTAAACACCCTTAAAATGTGCACAAACAAAAAAATTCCCTGGTGCTGGGTTGCTAAACACTGGGGAAGCAGGAGGGCACCAGCAAAAAAAGTGCTGTGGTCCTTGCAAAGCTTACCAAAATGGGCTGGGGGGCGAATTAAGCCGGTTGGGAGGGCCTCATCCTGCTACAAGCTCTCCTCACCAGAGAGATGTGAGCAGCCCAAAGGCTCCAGCTGCTCTGAGCAGAGACCGGGCAGCAGAGCCCTTATATAGAGAGGGACCTGGCCAATCAGAAGAGTCGGAACTCTTCCTGGAGCACCAATCGCCTGCCTCCAAAGGAGGGCCTATGCAAATCAGCCCCTGCAGTCCCAACAGTGCCTGGGGGGAATTTGTGAAATCTAAGCTCCTGGATCGCAGCACCCTGAGCATGTGCAGAGGGCTGTTAAGGTCCAAATTCTTCTTATTCTTTTTTTTTTTTTGGCCCTTTGGAGAAACAGTGCTTGTTGCCTTTAGGGTTTTAGCTTAGTTTAGTTTAGGTTCATTTAGTTAGTTAGTTAGTTAGTTAGTTAGTTAGTTAGTTAGTTAGTTAGTTAGTTAGTTAGTTTTTACACCTTATATGCTGCCCACTACCCAAAGGTCTCTGGGTGGCTTACCATCAAAAACATAATTAAAACATTAAAATGACAATAAATAAAAGATTAGCCATTCTGACAATATCAAAATGCATACAAACCACACCAATACGCACAAAAGCAGCTAAAATACAATTTGTATTTAGCTTATTATCTCTCTCTTTCTCTCTCTCAAATATTTTTTTTAATATCTCAGCAACTTAGCATCTCACAGGAGAGTTTTCGGAGCTCAGGGACGAGGCTGCGGAAAAAGAGACAATTAAAACAGGTTCACTCCGGCCGCGATAAAATCTTAATTGGTTTTGTTCCTTCATTATTGTCCGTTAAAGGAGTCGATGTAAACCCAAACGAGCAAAATGATTTTGTGTGTGTCTGTGTTAGACATTCAACCGGGGAAAAGCCCTCCAGAGAGTGTCTTGTCTCGCATTCAAAAGAGAGAGGGGAAGCTTCAGAAAAGAAGGAACTTGCTTGGCAGGTGACATCTGCCCCCCACCTGAGAAGCAGGTCTTTTGCAAAGCTAATGGCTCTTAATCGCCCCTTTCAATCTTTTGCCTTTGCAGATAGGAGAGGGCACCACAGCATATTCTAACATGGAAATTTTGCTTTAAGAGTAAGCCCAGAGGAGGGGAACCAGGCAGCTAAAAAGTCGGGTGACAGATAAGACCTAAGCCCCTTGAGACCCAAAATAGGAGTTTTGATGAGGCATAGGAGGCAGCCAGGGAAAAACAGTGAGAGGGTGGAACTGAGTCGGCAGCAGGCTAGGGAGACGGAAAACACTGCCTTTATTTAACATCAATCAATCAATCAAGAAAACATTGGGTTACAAACTGTGATGATATTAATAATGGATATCTAGAAAAAAAGGTGGAGGGAAACAGGGGAAATGAGATGGGAGTGTTCTGAAAAATGATTTTCCGGATCCTATATATGCACACCCACACATGCAGAAAAATCTCTTATCACCGGTAACGAAAGGAAACAAGATGGAACTCCAGATGCCTTTGAAATTTTCACACAAACTGTCGGGGTGGCAGGGGGGGGGGAGAGAGACAGGCTCACGCCACATCCTGGAGGAGCTGGGTTTATTTCATTCATTCATTCATTCATTCATTCATTCATTTGCTGTTATTTGCTCAAAATTCTTCCTCCAAAGGAGCCCATTTCTGATTGCAAAAAAAATAAAGGGGGGGGAGCTTGGATAACTGCTTAACTCTCTCGCCATAGGTTTGCCTGACCTTCTCTTCACCAGGTAGCTCTTTCTCCTGGTGTGTAATGTATAATTTGACCCTGGGACCTGTCCCTTTTTCTCCCTTTTCTTTGTGTCCAATGTATAATTTGACCCCAGCTCTCTCTCTCTCTCTCTCTCCCTCTCCCCCCCTCTTTTTTTTCTAGGGATGAAGGGAGGTGTCTCCAGCCCAACCTGTTGATCAGACTTTCCATCCAGAGGCCCGACGGGGTGGTGGTGGTGGGGTGGTAGTGTAGATTTATGGCTCACCCTTGTGTTTTCCCAGATGTTGGAGAAGCGAGGTTGGGTTTCCCCGCCAGCTCCCAGGATCCACCGGCATGATCGCGGGCTTGTGGCCAAAATAATAAATAAATAAATAAATAAATAAATAAATAAATAACAAATGCCACTCTATCCTCTATCCTCCTCCTCCCCCCCCCACTCTTCTTCACCTGCCAATCTCTTGAATAATCCCCTCCATCACTGGCAAACCCTTAACCATGGCAAGGGCTCACTGCCAGCAACACAGCTGGGGCTCCCAGAGTCAGAGACCAACGCACCACTCCCCCTCCCCAAAAAAATCTCAGTTGCCCCAGCCAACTTTTCTCCTGTTTCCTTGACGGTCCAAGTCTCTCTTTCCTCTCCGGGGGCTCCGTCTTTCACTCCGTGGTTGTTTATCAGTCTCTGCCATGTGAACCAACCTTGGTACTAGCGGGCGGGGGGGGGTAGGCTTAAGACAATGGTCCATAATTTATCTCCCGGGGGTCCCCCTCCCCCCAGAGAGCCATAAGCAGGCAGGGCTCAGAGACGGAATCCACCAGGCCGTGGCGCTGGGGACGGCTCACCTGTCCTCGGTCTTCAAATTTTCCTGGCTTCAGATCGTGAGTGTTCAAGACAAGGCATCCCTCTGGGACCCTAAGAAATGTGTGTGTGCGTGTGCGTGTGCGTGTGTGTGTAGGGGGAGATCAGTTCCCTCCCATGGCCAGCCAGCCCTTCCTTCTCCATCTCTCTCTCTCCCCCCCCCCACGCCCCCCCGTCACCAGCCCAGAGCTGCCCCCTTGCCCTGCTGGTAAAAGAGAATAAATTTGGTGCAAAAGACATTAAAAATCCTGATTCCGGTGGGAAACTCAGCTCCAGTTATACTCACCCCCTCGGGTGTGTGTGTGTGTGGGGGGTGCATTTTGGAGGTGGCAGCTGCGAACAAGGGGTCAAGGGCCGACACACTGGCCCTGTCACTGCTGAATAGCTCGAGGGTTGGAAGGTCTGCCGAGCCGGAGGGGGTGAGTTCGAATCCCCCCAGGTCTGCCTGAAGACGGACTGGACTGGATGCTCTCTAGGGGTTCCCCCGCCCCCCCGCCAGCTCTGCACTTCTAAGATTATTATTATACTAATTCCCTCCCTTTCCACCCCCTTATTGTTCCGACCCTAGAAATAAGACTGCGGAATCTAGAGTCACCTCTAAATATTATGAGCCAGTTTTGTGTTGCTTTTACACACACACACACACACACACACACACACACACACACACACACACACACACACACACACACACACACACACACACACACACACACACACACCACACTGCCCCATTGCAAAGCAGGCCTTGGAAAGTTTCTGTACAAAAGGGATTCATTCTAATCAGTTCTTCCCAGCTCAGTGTCCAAAATTCTTAATTGCTATTTCTATTCTGGCAATTTGAAGGGGAAATCTTCAGGTCTGCCCTGGTCTCAAAAAACAACCCTTAGCTGGCTCTTCCCAAAACTGTTCTCCGGCAGTTTGCCTCCGCCCCTCACCTTAAAAAAACAGGTATAAACCTACAGTCCCGTCCGAAAAGAATCTTTGTGACAGCTCTCAAGAGAAAGAGGGTAATATGATTGCATTTTCAACTTAACCTGTTTTGCCCTGTTCATCCCGGCAGAAATGGGAAGCATTGCTATCCGAGTGTCTAGAAAGCATTATGATTTGTGAAAACATAATGAGTTTGCATGTTGGAAAACCCTGTTTTGCCATCTTGAAGGTTTCCTTGGTGCTGCTCTGGTCCGTTCGAGGCAGGCGTCTCGTCCTCCCTGCCGGCACCTTTGCAAGACCTGATCTGCTGGCCTGAAGGCCCTGCACAAGGTCACTTCTAAATGCACCAAAGCCCCAGCCTGCTGCTTTGACGACCGGGGACAGTCGACTCGCATCTGTGCACCAATGGGCGAAAATTTGGACATTTGGAGATGTTCGGAGCATAGGTGAAACAGCGCCATCTCCTGCCGGCGTGTGGTATAGTCCCGATACATGGGAGCTGGAGATATCCGGGGGGGGGGGTGTCTTCCAGCCTGAATTATCCCTCTGATGGACACTTGTTCACATCTTGCACGCACGCACGCTGGCCGACCCTCCCACCTCTCCTGGTGTTGCCGGGGTCCAAAGCCATCCATGTGCTTTGGGTTACCGCCCGGTGCAAATGAGACAAGACTTAAGAGGTGCGGAGTGGATCTGCTGGGGGGCAAGGGAGGGGCCATCAGCGAGAACACAGACAAAAAAAAAAAAACACCCCACTTTGGGACGGATCCAAACCTCCTCGCCCCCCTCGTCCGGCAGCTTGTAATAATAACCCCTTATCTAACGAGAGGACGTCATTGCCATGATCAGCCCATTATTAGCCTCACCGCGAGCCGCTAAGCGAAAACAGATGGGCTGGTAACGTGTCGTACGGGGTCTATGGGTGTATGTGTGTGTCACTCCTGAATTAAAACAGGCCAAAGGCTTCTCTCAGGCTACTGAAAAGGGTGCTGAGGGGTGGGGGGCCGGACTGAGACCCCTGCCTCCGAGGACAGGGCCACGGGGTGCCAGAGTGGGCCATGTCCTGCACCCCCAAAAGTGGCCGGCATGAAGGAGAAGATGGCGCCTTAGTACCGGACTCAACGTTTGGAAGGAAGTGCCCAATTGCCCTTTGCTTCAGGTAGCAAAAGGGCAGGGGTCCGCTCCCTGAGGAACACCATCCCACACCCTCGTCTGTGTCTCTGCGTGAGTCCCTGTTCTAAACAGCTCAATCAGAGAGGCAACGGGCCCATGCCTCCACTTCTCCATCTCCATCCCTGTCGCAGTCTGTCTCAAACCAATCCATTTAACGCTTATTGTCAGTCTGTTGTCAGGGTTGTGGCTACAGCTTCCATGATCCCACGCGTGGCCAGTAATCTGAAAAACCAATGGCCTTCAAGGAGGGACCAAAACCTCAAAGAATCGTGCCAATCTGCTTTTATCAATCAGCTGGTTGCACCACCAACAGCAGCAACAGTTGGTTTTTTTGTCAAGCTAATAGCTCTTGGTGCTGTGAAAGAGCGTCAGGCTAGGAAAAGTTGAAGGCAACAGGAGAAGAAGACCTAAAACAGGCATGTCCAAAATTTGTCCCTCCTGATGTTTTGGTCCACAATTCCCAGAATTCCAATCCTGTATTTCCAATGGCAAACAAAGGACTGTGGGAGTTGTGGTCCAAAACATCTGGAGGGCTGAAGTTTGGACATGCCTACCCTAAAAGAAGCCACAGCCTCGAGTGGTCAAGAAATCAGCTGGGCTACTGGGACATTTTGGAGACGGGCATCGCTATATGTCTATCGAGTGGTGGTGAACCTTCGGCACTCCAGATGTTTTTGGACCACAACTCCCGCCGTCCTTTGTCACTGGCAACACAGGCTTGGGATTCTGGGAGTTGGGGGGGGTCCAAAACATCTGGAGGGACGAAGGGTTCTCCCACCGCTGATCTCAGGTGACTTGGCTGCCCCTCGCAACCTCAACGGCTCTTGGTGTCCATTGAAGGCAACCGGTTTGAGTCACCACCTCTTTTAACGACTGGTGCTAATCTCAGAAGAAACTGTGAACTGGGAATGGAGGAACAAGCCACGCCTGTCACCGAGAAGTCCCAAAGTGTCAACACCAGGAGTTTTGGTTCCACTACACCACTGTCAAAGATACGGGGAGATAATGGATTGCATCTCCCAGAGGTTCTTTCACCACAAAGGTGAAAATGGGCAGAAATGTCAACCTAACCGAATGCCACCTCTCTCTCTCTCTCTCTCTCTCTGGATACAGCTCTCGGCTACGCCGACCTCATGGTATAACTCTGGATGGCTGTCTGAAAGAAGGCCGACGTGTTCTGCTCGGGCCGGAACAGGATGACGTAACACTTGGGTCCGAAGTACCCCACGCAGAGGCTGAGCAAGTTGCAAAGTCCAGCCGCGGCGTTGCAGACGGTCACCGCCACTCCCTCGCCGACGGCCATGACCACGACGAGGGTCACCCAGCAGGTGAAGTAGCCGGCAATGCACATGCTGATATATTTGGCCTCGTTGTAGTGCTTCGGCAACGCTTTCCCCATGTAGGCAAAGGAGAAGCACCAGACGGACAGGACCATCTCTAAGGCGTTGTTCAAGATGGCGGCTGAGAGGTGGTTCGGGTTGCACGAGAGGATCAGGATGGCCGGGTCACTGTTGCTGGCCAGGCTCTGGACCGGCAGAGGAGGGAAGAGGTACAGGTTGATGGCCACCACCCCGAGCTTGAGGGAGAAGACGGTGGCCACGAAGACCCACTGCCCGTTGTACTTCACCCAAGCGTTGTAGGCTCTGGGCAGCCGGGCGGCCATCTTGAAGACGCACACGATCTGGAAGGAGCGGACGGTCATGCAGGCCGCGCAGAGGGTGAAGCAGAGGCCGAACAGCGTCCGACGACAGACACACTTGACCTCCGTCGGCCGGCCGATGTAGAAGAGGAGGCTCCCGAAACCCACGAGGAGGGAGGCGATCATGAGGAAGCACAAGGGGCCGCCGGCCGACCTCACCACCGGGGTGTTGGCGTGACGGGCGAAGATCCACAAGAGTCCTCCGCTGGCCAGGAAGCCCACCATGGTGAAGACCACCAGGAAGATGGCAGCTGGCGCGTCCCACTGGAGGTAGAGGACGCGTTTGGAGAAGCACTCCTCTTGGCCGGCGCCTGACCACATGTCCGGCGGGCAGCTCTGGCAGGTGAAGATGTCTACGAGGGAAGGCGCAAGGCGTCAGAGCTCCTAAGCCACCGGGTTGAACCTTGGGCATATGCATGACGTCATGGAGGTGGGCCAATCCACCCTGCACACCGAGGTCAACTGTTCTCCCCTTCTGGACCTGGTCACCCCCCCCCCCCCGTGAGACTGGCCAACGAGCCTTCTCTCAACCGGCACCTTGAGGTCTAGAAACCCCGAGTGGGTGTTCAACCTCTAAGACACCATCATGATGAATCTCAAACCCCTGCCTCAAGAATCGGGGCCACTCAGGTCTACTATGAGGAAGAGACTGAACACTTACCTTCAGGACTACAACCACCAGCACCCTCCCCCGTTACCGTGGCTAGGATCAGTGGCTCTCGGGCACACAAAGGTGGTTGAACCTGAGTTTCCAGAAGGTCCGGCCACCACGGTTGGTGGACAGCCATCCTGGGAGCTGAGGTGCACAACATCTAGAAGGCTAAACACGTACCATTGCATTGCATTGCATTGCATTGTATTACATTGCATTGCAATCTATTGCATTGCACTGCACTGCACTGCACTGCATTGTATTGCGTTGCATTGCATTGTATCTCCTGCCCATCAAGCCAACTGTTCTTGGTGTTGGCAGACTTTTTACTCTTCCCTCGAGTCATTCTTATGTCCTTCAAGGGGTCTGCCCCTGAAAGTTGCTATTCTAAAGATAAATCATTTGGAAAGAAGGGGGGAAGCCCCCCAAAAAACATACTACTTTGATTGAGAAAGGTCCCAGCGGTACACTTCACGCATTCGAAACAACAGGAGAGGGGGCCCACATGTTTCCTCATCTCCCCGGGTCCGCACTGCTCCGAACAAACAGATCTGGGGACCTAGAAAACAGAAATACGACATGCATTTCCTCACTGTTTGTTATTCAGTCCAGGCATATAAGCTTGCACTTGACAAGGGTTTGAGGTTGTTTGAGGTTTTCCCTGCCATCGTTGGTGGGGAGTCTTTTTGGGAAGGGGTGATGGGAGCGCCTCTTAATTTGGCACGGAAGCAGATCTTGAATAGAGAATACAATGGCCGCGAATGCAGGGGCTGGAGTAGATTACCACCCCCAAGGCTCCTTCCGGACCCTCGGACCCATGGCAGAGCAACCAGGAAGGTGAGATCCATCATTCAGAATCGTCTCCGAGAACACGGGTGGCCAACCCCCCCCCCCGAAATTAACTTCAAGTCAGACACAAGGGGTCACCTTCGCACCAAAGTAAACAAGTGGGTGGCCTGGCTTCGTGGCGCTCAAATCCCAGAACGAGACACCAGGTCTTCCTTTACACCGCTTGGAAAAACTAGCAGCATTTAATGCCAGTCCACACTGAGTCATTAAATGGCCAGTCTTCCCTGGATGCTGTCAGGCAACCAAGCCGAAAGAACGAGGAACTCATACGCCATAACTCAGGAATGAAGTGATAGAGTTACCTTGTAACTAAACAAATAACTTCATTCCTTTTAGGGAATGTAACTGTAGATAGTAGTTCCTTTTTCCAGTTACACAGGTGCAAACTCCCGAAGCAGTGGTCTAACCGCTGGCTAGAGAGATGACCATACTAGGATCACGAAGAGCGCTGGGGAGAGGGGTGGTTAACCCTCCGTGGCTGGTTGTTATTTTAGTATACAAGATGTAACTATTTTAATTATATCTCCAAACTAAGAAGTAAAGAGTTACTTAAAAAAAAATACTGTAATCGGAAGCCACATCCTGGATTCACAGGAAATAACAAACTGTTCACGTTTCTACAAAGTGGGGTAGAAAATGAGTTTCGGAGAACTATTATGGGGTGCCATATCTGTCTCCCTCCGAGCCATCCTTGGAGCTGTACTTACTGTGTTGTTTTCTGTGTGCCAAACGATGATTTCCGTCTCAACCTGAAGCTCGCCTCGTTCGTTACAGCTGGCGATGCGTCGGAAGGGCTCCTCGGGGGTGTCCCACAGCCACTGCACCACCTCGAAACCGTTTGGAGGGTCGCCCTTCTCGTCAAAGTTGACGGTGTTGTTCAATAGGACGAAGCTGACCTGGCTCATCGCTTTCAACAGCTACAGGACAGCAAAAGAAAGATGGGCGTCATTTAAAAAAAAAAACACCTCACCTGTATTTTGGGAGGGTTCCACCCCCACCAAAAAGGCTTGAGGTCCTTGCTGAGGTCTAACTTTGGATGGACTACGATTTAGAGAGTTAACTGATTTTAAAAAAATAAATTCCTTATAAGGAATAAGTTTCCCATTTCGAACTCACCGGCTTCAATCTAAAAGTCTGACAAGGGCATCAAACTTTCCCTGTCTCTCTTTCCTCCTCTGTCACCCCACGGGTGACAACGTATGGAACCCTGAAACTTACACAAGCAGCATTTGAGAGCAGCCTTTGTGGACTGCCGGCTGATTCTTCAGAGGCACAGACTCAGACCTCGGTATGCGATCACCGGTACCTAAAACCATCCGTCTACTGTTTGTCTAAATGCCAAATCCCTGGTGTTTTAGCCCGAGCCTCTGAAGAAGCTGGAGAACGGAGGACAGACAGAGCGTGCCGGCCTTAAGGTGAAGCGACGTACTTAATTTGGGAGCTACCAAAACATTTTTACAAACCCCGGACGCACCTTCCAAAAGAGACTCCTTCGACATTCCTGTTTTCCACTTAGGAGGTATAAAAGGGCTCACAGCCGGCCAAAATCAAGGTGTGGGTTTCGGGGCTTTTGGCTTGTTGGCATGGATCGTGCCATGCCCGGCTGTTCTTGGGGCCCTTCCACAGCTCCCCGAGCCTGATCCACACCTCCTCACCCCATAAAGGCTACAGCCGTATCGTGTGGCACTCACCTGCCAAGGGTAAAGGGTGCGCGGGTGGCACCCAGTCCCGTTGCAACCTAGGAGGCGGTGCAAAGCGTGAGCGATGGCATAGACGGCGGAGTACACGTTGAATTCGATGCGGTCCCCTGTCCCCCGGAGACTGGGCTCTGCTTCTTGGATCTCCACAAGACAATCATCACATTCCTGATTACACATTGCAGGGTCAGCCGGGCTCTCGTCATCTTCCCCGGGGTCAGCGGACTGCCGGATCCGGAAGTCGTTCAGTCCCGGGATGGGCACCTGCGCCGGAGCGATCCCGAAAAACGCACCCAAGCTAGAAAGGCCCGTTATCTTTCGGATCATGGGATCCATCGACCAAGCTTCGGCCGTGATCCAGACAAACCCCGTGACGTTCTGCTGGACGGCCTCCAATAAAAGGGGCCCAACGACCATGTCCGAGGTCAGGACGATCGCCACTTTGGCCGAGCTCCCCTTCATCTTCTGGACCGTAGACCGGATCCGGTTCCAGGCGCCGTCCGCAGCGGACGGGTCGCTTCCAACCACGGGGATGCTCTCCTGGAAGGCGGCGCAGGTGTCCACCGCCTGCGTCCGGAGCTGGCGGACGTTCGTCTGGCCGTACTCATCCTCGCTGTACAGGACGACCACCCAGTTCCAGCGGAAGCGCCGCAGGAGTTTGAGGATGAGAGTGATTTGCTGCTCTGTGCTGGGGATGGTGCGGAAGGCCGCCGGGAAGGTCCGGGGGTCGCTCAAGAACTCCACGGTGGCTCTGTAGCTGATCTGGAAGGCGAGAGCAACAGGCTCGTACCCAGAGGTTCTGAGATGGATCAACACCACCCTGCTTCAATAGGTTCCGATGTTTGCAGGGGGTGGTTCAGCGGATATCAGTCCCGTGAATAAGGTCCCACTGAACCAGTGAGTCTGCAAAACTCACCCCCACTCTCTCTCTCTCTCTTGCAATAAACTAATGAAATAAGAAATTAAGAACAGGAGAAGAAACAGAAAGGGACAACAGAGCTGAATGTCCTGTGGCAGGGAGTTCCCCAGGTGCGGGGCCAACACGGAGGAGGCCCTGCTCCACCGATCCCCATGGGTGGCCCAGAGGACCCAACTTCCCCTCGAGGATCAAACCCATCGAGTCTTCAGGAGTCAGCCCGACGTCTTCTCACCCTGTGTCCATTGCACGGGACACACACACACACACACACACACAGACACACACAGACACACACACACACACACACACACACACACACACACCTTTTACCTGTGGGACGAGAAACTGGCTCAGGAGGTAGGCGGCCGTGACGGCGGTGGAGGACGTGTCGGGACCGATGAGCGCCATCACCCGGGGCCGGTAACGAGTGTAGTTCGCCCGGACCTCGACGAGGAACCGGTCGTCGGAGAGGAAGTACAAGAGGGCGTGGACGGGGTTGGTGTGGTAGCAGATGTCCACCATCTCGTAACCCAACGAGACGCCCGGCAGCAGAAAGCTGGAGTGGTTGATCTCTTCCACCGCGTAGCGCATGGCCTGCAGGTAGCTGTAGCCCGAAGCCTTGGTGTAATACCTGAGAGACAGGGTCAGGGGACATGGGACGGCCACGGAAGAGGTTCCCCCATCGCTCCCTACCTAAGCTCCGACTCATCGGCAAAGATCTCCACGGTCATGAGGTTACGGATGCCACGAGGTCCTCGTGACCACCCGACGACTGTTTGTTCACCCCCGTTGAAATAAGGATCCGTGTTCCTAATCCTTTCCCATTACCTCCGTTCTTCAGGGTAAGATTTCATTAATGGCCAGCGCCAGGCGGAAGGAAGGGATCGGCTACTTGGGGTCATTCCCATGCCAACCAATAACAGGTACCAGCATCTCTCGTCAGCCTCCGTGCCGGCCGGAGACAATACCAGGGTCTCTGATCTCCGTTCCGTTCGCCCTTGGCGCTACCAGCCACTGGTCAGACCAAAAATGGCGGAATCAAACCCATGGCCCTACATTAAGCTCCAGAAGGCAGTAAGCGAAGGTCCCCCTGAACTTGGCAGGATGTTATCAACCCATCTCTGCAGCCGCAGCCGCCACCACCACCACCACCACCACCAAAGGCTGGGCTCCCTGCCCTTTCCTCCCCGGGGGCTCCTCTTACCAAGGAGCTAGTCCTCATGACCCCCACTCCCGATACTTACTGTTTGCAGTCCGGCACCCAAGCCTGGGAGCGGTAAGGGTGCGTCACAGCTTCCGTGTGCAAAGGGAAGAGGCCTCCCAAAACATAGTCCCCGGCCAGGTGGAAATGAGAAGCAGGGGTGGCCCCCGAGGCCACCTGGGCGATCAGCGCGCCGAGGCAGGCGACCACAAGCGCTTCCCCGGCCCCCATGGTCTCCCTCCAGCCGTCGGTTGAGCCGAGAAGGGGATCAGGGGAGGCTTTTTAGCAGCCCCCCCGGTGTCCGTCACCAGTCTCTTTGCATCGGAGACGGGCACCGGCTGGTTTGCATGCATTTAAATCCCCGCACCTCAGCCCACGGCGGCTTCGGCAGGCAAATAACCCCCGTGCCCCACAGGTGAAGAAGGGGGCCCAACTCCCAGCTGCCCCTGCTAGCCAGCAATGAGGGAGGTTTGAACCCTGAGCATGGGATCGGCGGCCGATTGGGCGCCTCCTTTGCAGAGAGGCAATGCTTT
>CM074753.1:1217500-1360000 GCA_037367245.1 Phrynocephalus guinanensis
TAGGACTAGAGCGAGCGGAGGCCAAATAAAGCATTTTCCAGGTGGTATAAGGCTCCTGTGAATGAGACCCTCTGGGCGAGACACCAACCACACACACACACACATATACACACACACACACACAAGGAGACAGGACCAGGGACGAATTATCCGTACTGGACTTACTTATCCTGGGCAAACACTGCCCCTGTGAGGCCGTAGGGGGAAGTGCTGTCGATGAGATGGAGAATCTCCTTGTACTGTTTTTCCGGGTAGACGTAAACAGCTAAGACCGGGCCAAAAATCTCCTAGTGATAACGAGAAGGAGGAGGAAGAGATGGCCGGGCGATGCTTTGAAACCAATCAAAGGCTTTTAGCTGAGCAGGGGACCAGTCTAGGCTCCGTGCGAGGCCAACCGTGGTCCGGGCATACCTGCATCTTTCCTTCTCCAAGGGAATATGGGGGATGACACCCCCCCCAAAAAAGGCTCACCTCTTGCATGATGGGGTCCTTCGGGTCCCGGGTCTCCACAATGCACGGCTGGACGAAATACCCCACCCGGTCGTCGCACCCGCCGCCGGCCAGGACGGTAAGGTTGGGCGAGGCCTCGGCGTGCCGGATCCACTTCTGGATGCGCTCGAAGGCCTGGAGGGAGAGAGGGGAGCAGAGACTGTAAGCATGCCGGTGGCCCATCCCCCCCGACCTCGTCCCAGATGGGCAGCGGCCCCAAAAGAGGCGTGCGATTCATCGACTAGAAGCGGGGCCTCGCCGGTCGTGGCCCCTTCGCTTCGGAATGGCCTTCCAGTGAAAAGAACCCACCGGCTTCCCTCCTTCTTCAGTTCCAGGAAGGAAATTCAGAACTGTCTCCCACTGCCCCCCTCCCCCAGCCATTGGAAAGCCGACCCCTTTAAAAATACAGCGTTACCCCAACTTAAGAGCAGCTCGACTTAAGAAGATGCTGAGAGGCAAGAATGTGTAGGCCTGCACCCCCCCCCCAAGGAAGCTCCCTGCGCGGCCGGTCCCCAGCCCCCCCCCCCACCGCCCCCACCCCACCCGAACTCTTCAGGGCGTGACAGGAGATTAGCCGCCACATTCAACAGGAGGCGCAGAAAACTTCAAAGGCGTCCCCAGCGCTGGGAAAGAGAAGCGTGTAGGAAGACGTGCGAGCGAACCGTCGAGGGATGAGGGGCGCGGAGGAGAGGACTGGGGAGGGAAGACCGGGGGGGGGGAGAGAGACGGGGTTATCGTTATTGACAGATGCCTGCTCTTAAGCTGGGAAAATGCGTTTTTAAAGAAAGCCTTCCCTGGCTCAGCTGTAATCTCAGCAGGGTTTCGCGCGGTGGGAGGAATAAGGAAAAGCGCGCGGGCGGGGGGGGGGGGAGAGAAAGAAAGCCGAGATTCAGCTCCTGGGAGGAGGAGATAGGAAAAGTGACGAAGTTGAGGGTTTTTTTGGGGGGGGGGACAGCGGAGAGGAGAGGCGCAGATATGGGAACAGCCAGGCAGACTCTGGAGTCTTTTTGGGGGGGGGGGTCCCGAAGGAACAGAATGGGAAAATGGCAGGATGGCACTTTTACGGGGAGAGGGGGTTTATTCTCCCCTGGACTACAACACCCATCATCCCCCACAAGTGCCCCCCTCCCCAGGCGGCTGGGGATGATGGAGTAGAGGGCCCTCCCCAGCCCGCACATCTGGCAGGGGACAAAGCTGACCCCCCCACCCCCGAATTTGCCTACGCCGGGTCCCCAACAGGGAGATTGGTGGCATATAATGTAATGCAATGCGACACCATTAAACTCTGTTGTTATTCAAAGCGGCTACCGGAGTGCGGCCGGTTTGTTTCTGGGCCCTCCAGGCTCCACAAGCAAAATGAGACTTTTGGAGAAAGCCCCCCCCCTCCTCCCCACTCTTCCTGATTCCTAACCCTACTCTCCAGCTTAGTTTGGGATTTAGCGATAGGGACGTAGGCTGTGCACCGAAGGGAATGCTTGTCGTCTTACGCGCTTTCCCATCCACCAAATGTTTTCCACTGGCCGTTGCTGTGGTTTGACAGCAGGGCTTCGCTACCAACTTGTGTGTGTGTGTGTGTGTGTGTGTGTGTGTGTGTGTGTGTGTGTGTGTGTGTGTGTGTGTGTGTGTGTGTGTGTGTGTGTGTGTGTGTGTGTGTGTGTGTGTGTGTGTGTGTCCCCTTCGCCAGGCTTGTGAAAAGTTCTTAAAAACCCTGTCCGGAGGTTTATCACCTGGCAGCTCCAACCTTCAGTTCCCACCACCTGGGAGAGAAATTCCCCCGTTTTGACCTCACGTTCAACGATCCACCTTTCTCTCTCGGCAGGGGCACCCAGGGAGGCTGACAAAAACATTTCAACCACACTCCAAAAACACAACAACAAAAAGGTGGGCTTTCTTAAAAAAAAAAACCTGCATCCTAACAGCTGCTTTGTTGCTGGTTTCTATTATGATGGGTTGGTTCCGTGGCTTTCTATTCCCCCCTATTTTCTTTACTGCATGGATGTTGTCCGGGTGTGCATTTTACCGAGAGACGCTTATTTATATTAAATTTTAAAACAAATATGATGCCATGTTTCAGTGGGAGGGGGGCGAGGGGCAACATGATTTGACTACGACTGTAGAGTGTTAGAAGGGTTGTCCTTGTGAGATCCATGAAGACCCGCTTCCCGTTGGCTTTCTGTTCCCCGAAATAATTTGGGTCTGTGGACAACTTTCTCTTCCTTCTGGAAGAACCGAGAGAGGGGTGATTTTTATTCGTTCCGTTTCATTTTGGCCTCAACGGAGAGGGCAGGGAATGAGAGGTTTGTAGGGCACAAAAAGGCACAACACCCTCTAAAAGACTCCAAAAAATGGCCAAGGAGAAGAGAGGATCGCGCGCGAGAGAGAGAGAGACTGAGGATAAACATCTCACGTACCTTGCGGTCGATGACGGCAGAAAAGAACACCCCAAAATCGTCCGTCGGCTGCAGAGAGAAATGACAGGGAAAAGGGAATTACAGGGGGTAAAGGATCTGTCTTTGGCCCTTCATTCCCGTTGACCCAGGGGGGAAAGGGGCATTTCTCTCATGCCTGGCCATGATGCGCAGGGGTCAGGGAGGGCCGGAGTCCCTCTCCAGGGGTGTTAGGAAGCCACTTCCTGTTGGAAAGGGGCATTTGTGGGTAAGAGGGATTAGCCGACTAGACCAGTGGTTCTCAATCTGTGGGTCCCCAGATGTTTCTGGACTGCATCTCCCAGAAACCCCTTCCAGCACAGCGAGCGGTGGAGGCTTCTGGGAGTCGCAGTCCAGGAACATCTGGGGACCCACCGGTGGAGAACCACTGGTCTAGACTTATCAGAAGGAGCTGGGTTGGAAAAGCCACAAGTCCACCTAGCGACATCTCCAAAGAGAGCTCAAAAACACACACAACCGTGCCGATCAGTAAAACAAACCCACCCTCGATCTTTTTTTTTTAATCTGTACCCAGGACCGGCTCTTTTGTAAAGCTAATGGCTCTTGGTTACTCGAGGCAAAAAAGCACACACCCCCCTCCAATACTTTCCCACTCCTTCCACCCAGGGTCGCTCCTAACCATCGCACCGTCTCCACTCTGAGAAAAAGAACCTTCATCGTTTTCGGCTTAGGAAGGAGGCAAACCCAGTTCCCTTGGGGGGGGTCTTTTTAGGGTGGCTTTGGGGTGCTTGGCAATCTGCCCAATCTGCATCGGGGGGAGAGGGGGATTCTCCTCCCCCCCCCCCAAAAAAATCAGCTCCTTCAGAAGGGCATCGGAAAGGGGTCGGAGACCCACACACAGAGGGTCTCGGGAGGGGAGGGGGGTTGTTGGTAGGGGTGCAAAGGGGTAATTTTTTTTAAAACAAAATTTCTCCTCCGGCCGTGGCTTCCTTTGGGTCGTTTGGGTGGCTGCAAGTTCGTCCCTAAGCGCCCCACGGAGTTGCAAAGGACGTGCACAGAGTATCAGGGGGTAGGTGTGTGTGTGTGTGTGTGTGTGTGTGTGTGTGTGTGTGTGTGTGTGTGTGTGTGTGTGTGTGTGTGTGTGTGTAGCAGTATTCGTGGTGCAGTCAGGGTTGAGGCAAGGGGGGGAGGGCTTTCGGGAGATAGCAGGGAGGTGTGTGGGGGGGAACGACGGGATAAAGAGCCGCCTTCAATGGGAATTAAGGCAGCCGGCGAGAGCACCCTCTAATCCCATCAGCTGCCTGCTGAGCTGCAAAGCCCCTTCAGCGGGAGAGCGGCTCCCTCCCCCCCCCTCTCAAAAAAAAAAAAAAAGGAAAAAAAGAAAAATATCCTCACGTCTCCCACTTTGATCTTCTGGTGCTGCTCCAGCAGCTCGGCTTTGATGCGGGGCCACAGCCCGTCCGGGGCGTAGAGGCGGGAGCAGGCCGAGCACTTCTGACCGCCGTACTCGAAGGCCGAGCGCAGGGTCCCTCTCACCACGCTGGGCACATCGGCCGAGGCGTGGACCCAGTGGAAGTTCTTGCCGCCACACTCTGCGGAGGGAGGGAGACACAAAACCCCGACCACCGAGAAGGGACGGGGTCGGAGGAGGTCACGCCGATGCCGACGGACATACACCCCCCCACGGCCTCAGAAAAAGGGTCTCTCTCTCTCTCTCTCTCTCACACACACACACACAAAACACACACCGGTGTGGAGTCAAAAGCCACGTTTAGTGGCCTGCAAAACCTCAGCCTGGCTGAGATCCAGTCCCCTGGCTCTGAAAAGAACCAGCCCCCAACTGGCTTTCAAGCAGGCAGGGCTGCTTCCATGCCGTGTTTAACACCCGACACAACTTTTGTGGATTTCTTTTTTTTTTGGGGGGGGGAAGGGGGGGAGATCTGACAGTTCCATATTTGAGGACCCCCCCCCCCATCCCGGGGAAAACAGGTGAGCGTCATTTGCCATCATGCACTCAGGAGCGATCTCCCCTACCACCCTTTCCGTTTCTTATCATGCAGTGGGATGACTTCCCCATAATATTCCAGCCAGCGCTTCTGTTCCTTCCTTTCTAGGTGAACCTAGACAAGGCAGCCCCTAAAGGTATTTTGAGCTCCAATTCCCATTATCCCCCCCCAAGTAGGCCAACCGGAGAAAGGAGGAGTACCAGAAGACAATTGATTCTCTAATATGGGATATATACATATAAAAGGCTGTAGCCAGCCACGCCGTGGTAACCACACAGGGGTGAAACCTGTGGCCCTCTAGACGCTAGAGAACAACCTTTCCATCATCATCTCTCACTGGAAGGGGCTGATGGGCACCGGAGTCCAACAGCCAAGGCAGGCCCAGAGCTTTCCCAGCAAGTAGGGCAACCCACACAGAAGCGAGATGGGTTGTTGGCTGTCGTTTTCCCTTTGGATTTTTCCGGACAGACGGAGGCAGAGAAGCCCCCGCCGCCTCAAATCCCGCGAAGAAGCCAAGAAGGGCAACAGGCAGCCCCCGGGCGCTTACCGCCAGCGAGCCTCGGGAAGGTGCGGTACCGATCCAGGTTCTCCGAGACCTGTTTCCAAAGGCGCTTGAACGTTCTGAGCAAGGGAGAAAGGAGACTGATGAGGCGGAGGGTGGGGGGGTGAGGGATGGGTGCCCTCAGGCACAAAGGAACTAGGATTGAGATTGTGTGCGTGTGTGTGTTTTGTTGGACGGCTTCAAATGGACGATCATATTTTTTTGGGATGCTCTTCAGCTGCGGATTTCCTGTACTGACAGCAAGGTGGGCTAGATGACCTCTGGAGGTCCTGCCTTCTCTTTTAATCCTCCCCTGAGAAAGATTCCTTCCCCCCCGCCCCTTCTTTCCTCCTGCTCTTTGCTCATAACAGAGATACAGTGATGTCTTTACCCCGGCTCCCCTCTGAACATTTTCCCGATCTCCTCCATAAGAGCTAGAAACTTTGGAAACCGAGCATCGGGCGTGCCCAGATTCCAAAGATCTTTGCTGGCATTATCTGAGCACTCGAATGTTGTGGAGAAGTGGCTTCAATAGATCGGTATTCTTCTCAAGGTGGGGCGTGTGTGTCAATTCTCGCTGCCCACCCTCTCGTCCCGGCTGGGCTCCCCAGCAATCTCCGGGGCCTGGAAAGACTATTAAAACCACCGGGGCCTCAGCAAACACTGCCGAGCTGCTGAGCGCCACGCTCGGATGCGCTCTGCTCCTTAAAAGGTGGGGAGCTCATAAATTAGCAGCCAGGCGTGGGACTCCTGGTGAGAGGGCATTAGCATTTTTATTGTTTTGAAAAGCACGGGAGTTTGGTCACACTCGGAATCAAAAAAGAAGAGCCAGCTAGGAGAGAGAGAGAGAGAGAGAGAGAGAGAGAGAGAGAGAAAGACCCCAAACAAAGTGGAACACTTCTCTCGCTTAATATTTGGATTTTACTACAGACAGGAAGTAGCTCTCCACAAACAGGAAGTAAACTATCCTTCAAACAAGTCTTCCAGAAAATGGGCAGGGGGGGGAAACTGGGAGAATCCCCCTCGCCAGGAAATTCATGGCCCAAGTGTTGTCAGCAGAGGGGCTGTCAACACCCCTTTAGAAACCGCGGGGTCCTTTCTGAGATGGCTCGTCCCGCCGCCCAACGGCTCCTGCTGCCCAAGTATTCTTCCTAATGTTTAGTCCGCATCTCCCTTCTTTGCACTTAACGAGTGAGAGAAATCAGGCCTGCTCCACCTCCTACGTCAGCGGTTCCCCGGCTTTGGCGGCCCTGATGTTCTTGGACTACAACTCCCAGAAATTCTGGCTGGTTCCAGCTCACGGCGAAGGCTTCTGGGAGTGGTAGTCCAAGGGCCCAACATTGGGAACGACTGTCCAAAGCGACCAACGGAGACGATTCTCACTGTGCCTCTTGGTCTCGTCTTCTTTGGATTTAAATGCAACCAGGTCCTTCCACTGTGTCTTGTTTCCTTGGCTCCCACCAATGTTTGGGGAAAGGATCCGAAACGCGAGAAGAGGGCGCCCACCCCACCGATTCCCACGCTTCCAACCACCAACACCCCTACGCTCCGCGGCAATGGGAAGGCCTCCACCCCAGAAGTCTCCGGTCGACGGCCCGTACTCACGGCACGCTGCCCGTGAAGTTGACCCCACACAAATGCTCCGAGTGGGTCACTGTGTCTCCGAAAACGGGGCCGTCCGCCGGGACAAACTGGATGACGTTAGGCGGCAGCCCGGCTTCCAAAAGGATCTTGTAGACGGCATAGCTGGACAGGAGGGCTGGGTCGCTGGGTTTCCAAAGGACCACATTGCCCTGGAAGCCAGGGGAGGTGGGGGGAGCCAGAGGGACAAAGGAGATTAAGAAAGCCGGTCAGAAGGTTTGGCCATGCTTAAAAATTCCACTGAGGCCCCCTGCTTTTTTCTGGAAAGGTGCTAGTCTTCATGGTGACCAAGGATGGCTCGATCCACAGCAGGAAGGCCACCGGAGAGAAAACCATATGATCAAAGGCAGTTTGAATGGAAGCGCCAGCATCAAGAGAAGTCTACCTCCAAATACCAACTGCTGACCGCCCTTTCACCACCTAAGATATGAATCTGATCCCACATGGCCTTCCTGGTGTCGATTCTTTGCTATTTCTTTCTCTCTAGCAGATTCGGGGAAGCTGCTGCCTTTAGAAATAACGGGTGTTTCTGCCTAACTTGGGACATCCATTTTCAGCAGTGGTGATGACTGTCTAGTTCTCCCAGAGAGTTTGGGAACTGCTCATAGCAGCTGTTTTGGATCTGGTTTGTGATTGATTCTATTCCTGTTTCGTAGGGTGTGTTTTTAATTTCACATTCAAAAAGGTTTGGCTTGCTGGGCAGCTTTTTTTTAAAAAATGGAATGAAGAAAACAAAGCAAAACATAGAAAGAAAGAAAGAAAGAAAGAAAGAAAGAAAGAAAGAAAAAGAAAGAAAGAAAGAAAGAAAGAAAGAAAGAAAGAAAGAAAGAAAGAAAGAAAGAAAGAAAGAAAGAAAGAAAGAAAGAAAGAAAGAAAGAAAGAAAGAAAGAAAGAAAGCAGATTTGGGCTGGATTTTAATTTCTGCTAAAACTTTCTTAAGACTTCCCGAGTGTACATTGCTACCTATGCAACTGCATTTCGGATTCTAAACCGAGGAGCCAGCCGAGAGAAACTCCTGGTGCTGGAAAAACTCAGAAAGTTACTTTCAAAAAAGAACTAGTTGAGGAAAAGAAGCTGCGCTCCTTAAACCCTTCTGTGGGAGCAAAGAGACAAGACCAGCACATGGGTAGCTGATTTCAGAAAATAATAACTGTAGGACTGAAAAAAAAATGAATTCAACCCTTGTGCTCCACTGCAGTGTTTTAAAAAGTAACTTCCGCCGTTACTTGTTCTTTTCGAGAGCCATTCTAGAACATTCTAGCCATTCAGAAGTTCCTTTAAACAGAAGTAAACTTCTGGAATTAAGCGGAAAAGGTGGCTCTAGCAACATTCCTTATCCACTGTGCTGCGCCTCACACGTGACTCGATTTTTCCCCTTCTGACAAAGAGAGAGAGAAAGAGAGAGAGAGAGAGCAGTTACAAATAACTGCTTTATTTGTGACCAATTACTATGGAACTGGTCAGCCGTCCCTTCCAAAAAAGGACGGGCTTCGTCCCAGGCTCCTCGTGCGCTCCGATTCTCACCATCAAAGCGGGAGCTCCCGCCAGGTTGCCTCCGATGGCGGTGAAGTTAAAGGGAGAGATGGCAGGCCACAAAACCCTGCAGGAGTGGAAAGAAGAGGATGAATTACAACCGTGGCGTCGAAAGCCTCAGAAGGAAGGCGGGAACGCTTCCCCGCCAGACCTGCGCGGAGGCCGCTCGCTTTTATTTTATTTTATTTTTAACAGAGGAAACTTCAATGACGGCGGCGCGCTTCGGAGATTAGCAGACCTGCGGGAGGCAGGATTAAGCGGGTTGGAACTCTGCTTTCGAAAAGGCCGCAAATTGAAATAAAGTTTCTAGTCCCCGTTGTGCAAGGAACTCCGGAAAAGTTATGCGCGCATCACTTTTTAATTTTCAACAGGCAGAAAACTGTGTGGGTGGTTTAAAGAAGGAAAAAGATGCTTTAGGAATTGGCCGGGGCGGGGGGGGGGATAATTAAATCTTCTTATATCCTCCGCTGCCACCCCACCCCGAAAATCCGCAATTGCCAAACTTTAACATAAACAGCATCATTACGACTGGGAACACAGTAAGATGTGGTATTCAAATGCAGTGGTACCTTGTATAAAGAAATTAATTTGTTCCAAATGAAATTATGTTAAGCAAATTTTCCTTTATAGAAATTTCCCACAGGGATGCATTGAAAATAGAGTAATCCCTAATTGCAGCCATTTTTATGCTGTACGGATTCGTCCCATTGGTGATTATGTTAAGCAAATTTTCCCTATGTCTGGAATTTTTTTATGTTGTACAAAATTTATGCTATACAAACTGTTTGTTATACAAGGGTCCACTGTATCAGTCAAACAAATACCCACAATTGAAAACCTGTTTAAAAACATACCCGACTCAGTATTTATCATAGGTCTACAACTCCCACTGGCCACCACAGGCTGGGACGATGGGAGTTCCAGTCCGAGTTTATCCAGACGCATCCTCTCCCTCCTCCCATCCTCCTTCCTGGACAAAGGGGGTTCCTTCCTTCCCAGCACCTAGGACCCCATCTCCCCCCCCCCCCGTACCTCAAGGCCCCGATAGACCATGGCGTTGGTGCTGGGTGGGACGCTGAGGGGCTGCTGGCCCTCCAGTTCGAGGGCGTACTTGGCGTTGAAACGGAAGAAGTCAATCAGCTCAGCGGCCGCGTCAATCTCCGCTTGGATGATGGTTTTCCCCTGGAGGGAAAGGACGGCCGGTGGGAGGAGGCACCAGGATGGAACGGGGGTCGGGAACTAGCCTCCGTCACCCAGAGTTCTGCCCAAGGGAGAAGTCAGATTCCCTTCCACCGTGCGGGTCAATACAGAAGCGTTCCCTCTGTGACGTCACCCCTTTCACAGACTGGGTTTTCAAAGGCACAACTAGGTTTAATTCGACATCCCACCGCTGCCACCAAATTGTCACGTGCCCCTTGTATACACTGGGTTTTCACTCGCTGCCACCACCAGATTCACTGGACACTTATATGTATTTGAGAGAGAGAGTCACACCAAGTAATATATTTTAGAACAAACATAAAATGTTTATTGGTTTACCATTAGATGCTCAGTGTTATGATAGCTTTGGCCGGATGTTATTGTATTGCATACATGAAATCTTATCATATCCATTTTAGTGTGATGATTTTAGTATAAGGTTTTGTTGTTGTTTTAATTATTTATTGATATTTGATGTTTTAACTGTTTTAATTCCTTATTGTAAGCCGCCCAGAGACCTTTGGGTAGTGGGCGGCATGTAAGTTGTAAAAATAAATAAATAAATAAATAAATAAATAAATAAATAAATAAATAAATAAATATGTTTCCTTTCTAAACCAGACCCTTCTCAGTGGTAGGTCCCACCTGACCAACTGACAACATAACTGACTCTCCCCTCAGCTCTAACAAAAACTGAACTCAAACTGAACAGCACTTAAACTAAATTGTCCATCACCCATTATGTTCCATATATAACATTCTTAGCCACTCCCACCTGCTTAGTGATTGGCTATTCAAATTAGAGTCATAAATATTCATACGTATATTAACCCTTTTCGCCACATCCTCCACCTTCACCTTTGAGGATTTCCCCCTCGGCTCCTCATCAGAGAGGGGCCGTTTGGTGCTTTTGGACTACCACTCCCAGAATCCCCCACCCCAGGCAGCCTTTTTGGGAATTTCAGTCCGCCATTTGGCGCCTCCCGCCCTCCGAAAGATTTGTCCCTGCCGCTGCCACAGTATTTGCCTTTTTGCCTTTGGTGATTTTATGTGAACCGCCCTGAGTTCCCGTTCGGGAAGTAGGAGCAGTATATAAGTGTGATAAATAAATAAATAAATAAATAATTAATTGGGACCCCAAATCCCCAGCAAACCCCCCCCCCCCCCCCGTCGGCTGGCAAAACAAGGCTTCCAGACCTTCCCGCACAAAGTTAAAAGCAGGGCTCAGTGGGTTGGACTCAAGGAAAGGGGGGGAGAGGATCCAGGTTCGAGTCCTTCCCTGAGTCACCAACCACCACCCTGTGGTAAGGAGGGCCGTGGGCACCATGACTGAAAAGGAACCCCCCCCTCCAAAGAATAATAGAGTAAAATCCAAAACAAGGGGGCGGGAAGACTTTCCCTACAGAAGTAGATTTAAGGTTGGGGTTTGGGTTTTCCCAAAGCTAGACCTCGTAACCGTCACGCATCAAGGGACGTGCAACCGTTGCCCATGGTCCACAGACATACCTGCCCGACCATGGTCTTGGCGAGGACTTCCGCTCTCCGGGGCCCACTCAATATGTCGGCGGCTTTGAAAAATATCTGGGCCCGATCCTGGACGTGGCGCAAGTCCCATTCCTTCCGTGCTGCCAGGGCGGCGTCGATGGCCTTGTTTAGCAAATCCTTGTCGGGGGGAAAAGGAATAACTATATACCAGCTAGGTAACACCGATGGAAGCCGAAAGGTTCTCCCAAAACCAGAGGAGAGAAAGCATCTAGTTTCCTCACAAGGGGGTTAAATCCTGCCCCATAAGGAATTAGGGGGGGGATTCCCTTTTCTTCTGTGATACACTTTGGTAAACTAACTTCCCTGGGACGGAACGGGACGGAAGTTTGCTGAGGAGAGAACAGGGAATCATTCAGAGAAGCAGCGGGCACCTTCCTTACCTTGTCTGCGTAGCAGTATTTCGCCACCTTATGGGCATGGTTGAAAGGCTGTGAAAGAAAGAACGATTAGGATGATGAGAGAAGATCCGGGTTGACCATTCTGAGCAGTCCTTCAGCCCAAACTTCCTGGGTCTTGAGTTCGAGAGCCAAAATCCCGCTGAACCCATTGGTGCCCGTGTTACGGATGATAACTTGTAAAGACCTCCTGTTTTGACCCTGTATTCACCCGGCTCCCCCGCCATCAGTCCCATTGCAGGGGAGTTGGGCAAACCCCGGGATGAAAGAAGGAAGTCTTTAATTACCAGCACCATCTCCCCCTCCGTGTTGACATGATATTGTGTCCATTAGATGACAGCACCAGCTGCGTTATATAAGGCACGTACCTCTTTGCCACCATGAAACCCACACAAACACATTTTGGCTATTTTTACTATTGTTATTCTTTCCTCTGTACTTTTAAAAAAAATTTATCTGAGACCGAGCTCCCTTGAGTGCCAGTTTCCGGAGGAAAACGTGGGCCATACGCCCCACAAACAAGTAAATAAATAAAAGCTAAACCTCTAGCCATTGGCGTAAATCAGGGGTATGGATCGCTGCCAGCCGGTGGAGTAATTTAAAAAAATAAAGCCAGGCCAGGCCGGTGGAACTCACCGACACTTGGTACCTCACGTCAGATGTCCACACCTCCTCACCCCCAACGACGCATGGGATGGCTTCGGTTTTGCCTTTCACATCGCTGAGAGCCTACAAAGGGAGGAATACACCGTCCAGTCACCAACAACCTGCCTCTCAAACCAAAGGAACCCCCCCGCCCCCATCCTCAAATCCTTTTGCTGGGTTTTCAGATGCATCTTGCTTCTCTCCCTCTGTCATCTTCCCTCCTCCCCTTCTAACCCACTTCCATCGCTCTGGGATACCCAAAAGGGATAACCCGACGCCCTAAAATTTAAAAATAAAACCCTCAGTCCAATCAGGAACCCTCTTCACATTTCCGACTCCGACTGCCATCAGCCCCAGACGGCCGGAGCGACGGTGTGGAATAATGACAGGTGGAGCTCCAAGCGCCTGGCGGGGGCTGAAGGCTCCCTTCAGCTCAGCCAGGATGCTTCAAAACTAATTTTGCCATCGTGATTCGAGACGGGAAATTCCCCCAGGTATGAACATTCGGGGTGGATCGCGGGCTGCTCCCTCTCTCTAGCCTGGTCTACCGTGCAGGGCTGTTGTGACAACAGAAGTGAGAATGAAAGGCAGGTCTGCCGTACAGGGCTCACAGAAAAACCAGATATGAATGTAAACGATGAATAAAAGCACACACTCCTCTGTATTTTTTTTACCTTCTGCAGCGCTACACGTTCAGGGCTGCCAGGCATGAACCCCAAAATCGGTTCGTTGGCCACCTCTGTAACACCACAATGGTGCCATCGCAACCTGGAGGGGGGGGCAGGGGATACAGAGTAGTAGGGCAAGAAAACAGTAAGAGAAAAGCTGGATTTTCGCAAACCCTTTTAGAATTATTTTCTGCCTCAGTGCTGATCTTCAAATGTTTTCCAACATGCTGTTAAAAAAAAAAACACACACACACACACACACACACGATTAAGCTTTCAACAACATTAGCAAAACCCTGCCAAAAATCTTCCTGCCCAGAGTGAACTTGATTTAATAATTCTTTTTTCCTTCCCCAAAAGTCCCAAGTCCAAATGTTTGGTCAGCAAACTCCACGCTCAAGTGGCTAGACCTGTGTATTTCGGTGCAAAAGGTGACATCGACCGACCCCTGCAAGGCAAGGGGGTTTCAAAAGGAGAAGACTCCAGCCACCTACGTTCACTTTCTCCAAAGGAGCGGCTTTCTTATTGCGCCCGGCCTCTCTTATCTCAGTTAGGGCTGATAAGTCTTAAAGACTCTCATTCGTTTCGATAACAATCAGAAGTAAAGGTGTCGGAGAGATAAAACGGGAGTGCGCAGGGGCCGCTGCAGCCTCCAATAGGACGGAAGCGTTCAAGCAGGACTCATCACCCAATAAACTTAAGAGAGAGTTCTTCGTTTGGTCACTCTTTAATAAAAGTTAAGAGACAAAGAGATCAACCTCTTAGGAGGGCATCTTTCCACAAGCTGTATGGTGTAGTGGTTAGAGTGGTGACTGTGGAGATCTACGTTCGGGGAACAGTGCCTCTTCCCCTTCCTACCAGCAGGTAAACTCAGGAGGCCAAAAAGTGTGCATTTTGATCTCTTTGGAGAGGAAAACAAATTGAACGCCTGATTTGTTATCCGTTTTGATCTACTCGGATCTTTAAAAACTCGGGAAGATCAGTTATTAATAAGATGCTTCTCCTTCCGTTTTGCTCTGGATCTCGGTCGTTGCTGCCAAACAGGATTTAATATTAATTATTTTTGAAGCCGCATCCAGTGGGGAAAGGAGAAAAAGAAACAAAGAATAGTTATTGATCTACAATGTTTTCGGATTAGGTTTCAACAAGGGTGTTAAAAGCAACATGAGAACATCAAAATAGAAAAACAATCGGGATCGGAACCATGAAAAATTGCCAAATTTGGAGCAACTGAATTGTTAAGATTTTTATTTTGTGTGCATGTGAGAAAACCAGCTAGAAGCTTATTCATTTAAAAAAAACATCCTGCACCCAAGAATCAACCTAGGCCTTTAAAACGGGGGAGTTAATCATACAGAAGTTCTGGTTTAAAGGGAAGGTCATCCTTTAACGTCATGGAACTCTCTCCCTGCTGGAGAGAAGGGGGTAAAATTCCACCTGTCGAAAGACAACGCCAGGAAATTTCAACACACCCACCAAACCACTTTTACCCCAAAGCACGGGCGGCGGTGGTGGTGTTCTGTTTTTTTCCAAAGGATGTGGTGAAACTGGCAGCTCCCTTGTGCCCCTCCCAGATCTTAGAAAACTCTTCAAACTTTTCAAAGCTGGCCAGTGGATGCTGGGGCTTGTAGTCCAAAAACCACATTTCTAAGAACTGCCTTTCTCTCTCCCGGCCTTTTAAAAATCATAATAATCCCCCAAAGCCAGAGTCTACTTCTGGAAAGGAAAAGGTTTCTAAAAAAGAGAGAAAATTAACATCCTGAGGGCAGGAATACGCTCAGTGTCTTCCTGTCGGCTTGGAAAACATCCAAACTTAACTCTAAATATATATTGTAGTTAGGAAGTTTTTTTTAAACTATCTTAGAAGGACAAAGTTGAGAGGGGAAACCATCCGAAGAGAGGGATGCAAAAAAGAATAAAATGGCATTTATTAAATACAAAACCGGGCACATGGGTTTACTTCTCCCACAGAACCATGGGAAGGAGGATGCGATAACAGGAATAAAAGATGTATAAACTGGATGTAGGGAACCCCGTGACCTTCCAGGGGTGGCGGACTACAACTCCCATCCTTCTCCTACTGACTGGGCCAGTTGCAACAGACGCCTGACAGCTACCCACAAGTTCAATGCTGGAGAGCTAAAATTTCCACCCAGCCCCACAAAGAAGGTGCTTTTTAAAAACCAAGTGGGACCTCTGTTTATTAAGAGTGGCAGTGCCCGTCATGCTTGAACAGCCCGCCAACCCGGGGCGGATGGGAGCTGTAGTCCAGATCTTAGAGGAGGCCGAGACGACCTTCCCAAAAATCAGGCCCTAAAAGGAAAAGGGACATGAACCAGAGTAAATACAGACACACATGTGTAGCCTTCATAATGTAATGAAACTATAAACCACCCAGAAAACTACTTGAAGTGGTATGGGGCGGTATATAAGCAGAAACACTTTGATTTTTTTGTTTTACAAACATACACCTCTCCCCCCAAAAAATGGGGTTGATCAAGGGCTCACCCTACTATACAGAAATTCTATTTATTATTATTATTATTATATTATTATTATTATTATTATTATTATTATTATTATTATTATTATTATTATTATTATTATTATTATTATTATACAGCTGCCATAAACAGGGCGATTTAAAACACTGTTGGCACAAGTATTTCCCCCCTTTAATTTTATCATCATCATTATTATTTTATTCATCATTTTTCTTTCTGGGATTCCTTGTGTGTTTCATGTGAACCGCCCAGAGTTCCCTCTCGGGAAATCGGCGCGGTATACAAAAAATAAAATAAAATAAAATAAAATAAAAAAAGGAACTGGGAGAGGTGGGCAGAGGGATGGGAGGGGGGGAGCTAGGCTGGGATCTTGTGGATCTCACCCCTCCCCCCCCAATTTGGGGGGGTGATCTGGGGTCAAAGGGCGAAGGGGGGTCCCCCATGAACCCCTCCCCAGACCCAGACCCAGACCCAGACTCACCCCACTCTGGGAACCGCCTTCTTCAAGACATGCAGCCACATCGCGGCTCTCCTGGAAAGGGCAAGGCTGGGCATTTGCAAGAAGGGAAGCCCAGGAAAGGAGCCCAACGTGCCTGGAACTTTCCCCCCTTCCTCCCCGCTTCCTCCTCCTCCAAGCACCTTGAATGTGGACCGCACCATTAGGAGGAAAAAAGGGGTGCTCGGAGTTATGCACACACACACACACACACGGGCAAGAAGAGAAAGGTCCGGCGCGGCCCTTTGCACGGCGGAAAAGCGTCTTTAGGTTTCTTTTCATTGTTTTCAAAAAAATTAAAGATCGGGGTGCGGCGTTGCTGGGTAAAAATGGATATTTCAAGCGAAGGTCACCCCCCCTCAAAAAAAGTCGCAGATGGTTTAGTCCTTCCCCCTCCCGCTCCGGGGAAAGGGGGCGTGGGCCACCTCGGCCAATCAGAAGCCCGATGCCCAAGATTCGGGCCAATCAGGAGCCCGCTCTCAACTTGGGAGCTTTCCTTAAAGGAGTCAAAGAGGAAAGGGTGGCAAGGGTTTTTTTTTTTAAAAAGCATAAACTTCAGGGATCGCCCATAACCAGAGTCCCTGAATGCTATTGCTTAGTTAGAATAATTTTAAAACGTTTCATAATTTTTAAAAATGATTCCGTTTATTTTCTTCAGTGTCATGGTTTAATTGGTTTTCATGTAGAGCTTATTGTGTTTTTAATTTTATTTTTTTCTTAGTACTGTTAGCCGCCTAAATTGAGAGAAAGCCATTTGTGGTATCTGTTTCCCCTATCCATCAAATTTTATTATTTCATTTACTTTGAATATTTTTACCCCACATTTCTTCTTGGAAAAGGACCCAAGGTGGCTTACAATAATGAGGGACAATATCCGTAATTCAAAGCTGCCTTCAGCACAGAGCTTTGAAAAGTGAATGGTTGGACTACATGTCCCAGCATCCCCCTCCACCAGCACTGACTCACCAAGGACACTGGGGGATTTTCCTCCTAGACTTGACAATCTACCATTCTCAGGGTTGTAGGAGAAACTGTTGTATTCCAAGTCAGATGTGTATATTAACGTAAACCAGCAATGGAGTCTGTCGAGAAAACTACACCTCCCATCATCCCTGGGCAACGTAATGGGTATCAAGAGATGCCTGGAACAACTATTAAACCCAACAGATTCTCAAACCTGCTCCTGCACACCCTAGAAGATAGTCAACTGACTTGCCTTATCTTCTCTCACCCTAAACCCCATGAGCACAAGATGATGGTAGTTGTGTGGTCAGTTGTGCAATGAGCGCACCACCGGCTGAGCTCCAACTGCACAACTAGCTGTGCAATCAGATGCAAGCCCGAGAGCCTGAAAACGGCAGCTCCTTTAGAAGAGCGAAGGGTCCCCATTTTGAAACGGGGCTCACGCTCGCGGGACACTCCTAGGAACACACAGGGGTTGTGCACGACGAAGACACACAGACAGAGAGACACGAGGCTTCCATTTACCAGAAGGTTTGGCATTTATTGTAAGGGGGGGTGTTTCCCTTTGAACAAAGAATTCCCATAACCCTTCCCCCCACCACCACCAACAAGCTTCGGGAACAAGCACGATTCACAGAGGAGTCCATCTGCAACGCGTATTACAGGAAACCGGGCGGGCGGGCGGGCGGGAGGGCAGGGGGAATAAACTCCCGGCCCCAACACGACATTACTGAGCAAAAATGTTCAGAGCCTAAGAGTGAACCACATTTCAGAAGCCCTCTCACAGAAAGAACAGGGGAGGGCATGAGAGGATCCCCCCTTTTCTAAAAGGGGATGGGGGGGTTCGTGTCTTTGAGGCAGAAAAAGCATCTCTTGCATTGGAGACAGGAATGGAAATACACCCCCCTGTCCCTATTTAGAGTGAAAAGAACCTTACATCTCCAATCAAGAGAGACAGAGCAATGCCCTGTAAATACACACCCGTGTTTGGTCTGTGATTAAGCTCCAGAGGCTATCGGGTAAAGACAGGGAGGGAGAATGTTCCCCTTAGGCCTGGAAGTCTGAAATGGGAAGTCCCTTTCTGGAGTCGGATTCTGAACTGGTTCACCCTCACACAACCTGTGTTTGACAAGGGCACAAGCACATGACACCTGGTTATAACCCACGCCCCCCACCCCACCCCACCCCCGTAAAAGGATGCTGATATACAGAATATAAAGCACAATTATGTACAACAATACAGTCAACGGTTTCGATTCCCACTCGGTCAAGTAGTCAGTTTTCGCGACCAGAAAAAAAAGCGAAATACTTCAGCAACTTTTGCCCTGATTTTTTGGGGGGTGGGGGTGAGGGAGAGAAGGACTTGTAAGGAAGAGTGGATCTGAATCACTATTTAAAAAAAACCCACCCTAAAACGGAACTACCAATAAAATTCACATAGAAGAGCCCAGGAGCTTCCTCATTGTTTCTAAGGAAATCGCAATACAGTATATGTCACAACATTTTTCATAACAAAGTCAGATTTCTTTCCGGGCCAGGCCCACTCAGAAAGGCTCTCTGCTAGAATTACAAGGCCCATCAGCTGCAAAAAATAAAAAATAAAAAATAAATAAAAATCACCTCTGATGCATGTTTTAGGACAGCCGAGACAGCAAAGGCTCAGCAATTTTGCATCATGCTTTTTTGGCAAGGACTCCGGAGACCTCAGTTTCAAAACATTCCCAGAATAAAGTGCTCCAAACAGGACTTTCTACCAGCAAGCGTGGCTAACGGAACCACAAACAAACAGTCACTAGTTCACAGAAATCTTTAGTAGCCCACCTGCCTGCTCAGAGACCTTTGTTGATTAATTGTGTTCTGAGAGGGGGAAGAATATACAACCAGCTTGGTATAGCAGATGGGGCTACCTGCCCAGATGTTCTACTTCCTGCACACAACTAGCTACCTACAATACACCTGCTACGAAAAGCAGAATAAGCCTCCCGTTGCCTAGCCAAAAATCCTTCTGCTTCGGCCGATCTCCCATGCACACAGGCTGCAAAACAAATCATGGATCTGGAAATTTTTACAAGTGCGCTGCTGAAGACCAGCTCTTCCTGGGCTCTTCTGCCAAGGTGAGAGACAAGGCCTCTCTCAGCCGGTCTGATCCTCTGCCCCAAACAACGAAAGAGCTGAAGTCAGCAGGAGGCGAGAGCGCAGGGGCTTGGCTGGCCGATCCTGCCAAGTTCGCCTTCCCCAAAATCACCTGGGGAATATCTCAGGAGGGAATGTTATGGCTGTGAGAGGCCAGACCTGTTTTTTTTTAAACCAAGAGGTGGACGGACCCAATTCCAAAACCCTCAGCTCAAGTCCCAAGGGGGAATACACTTATCCGTGCCTACACTCTGTCCCGATGAAGGTCCAGATTCGGTTCTGGGGAGTTTTTAGGGGGCAGCACTCAGAAGACGGAGGCAATTTTTTGCAGGCAACCCTCTGTCAGCTTTCCCTCTGCCAAGAGCACCAAGGCAAACATTAAAAAGTAAAACCCATTTCCATTAGCTTCTGTCCGTTTGCTCTGAAATGCGTACCGAAGCGGACGGAGGCGGCTTGGAAACGCGGCAAGTGCAAAACCGACCGTCATTGGATCGGTTTCAAAACATTAAACCCACACTCCCAAACATAACACCTGATCTTTATCTAGGTTTTTCCCTCTCCCCACTTACATGCAGGACAAAGGCAGTGTCTGCCTTGTAAATTATGTATTTAGGGCGATGGAGGAGGGAGCCGGCCACACGCTTGCCCTCTAGCGGAAGGCGAAAAAAGGTGGGCCAAAATTTCCAATTATTTTTCCCCCAACTAAGGGAACCACAGGAATCACGTCCTAGTCACTGCCTGGGCCAGGAAGAAATCACACAACATCCTCAAAAAGGAATCTAGGTGACGATTCTTTGGACATTTCATTAGGTTGGGGTTTGTTTTTAATGCATTTGCATGGAAAACAAGGCTTAAGGCGCCTCTGTTCCAGATGCTGCTTTATAGACTAGTTATTGCCCTTTGCTGACACGCCAAGAAAAAGGGTTCAATTTGCAAAAAAAAATCTGTCCTCCAAAACCCCAGGAGAAAACTGCACCTTTCCCCAAATGTAGGCTTTTTAATAAAGTGTCAATATGACCCTGCCTCGCAGATACTAAATAAAGTATTTACAGCTTTACAGTAGGTGTGTGTGTGTGGGGGGGGGAAGGAGGTCATTAAAGTTATGTCCAGCATCTTCACGATCCCCCCCCCCCCTTCTTCTCCTGGGTACAAGCTTTTCATCTGGTCGTTACGGATAAACCACCTGCACCTCTAATGGAGCTGCTGTGCTAAAGCCAGCAGCACCGACGGAAAGAAACGCTATGGAAGAAAAAAAAGGGGGGGGGGCTGTACCTGAGGTTACTACTGTGGATTTGCTAAACTCCGACTACTACAAAAGAAAAAACCCCGTGACCCCAAAATGTTAAATACAGATTGCATACATTAAAAAAGAGACACTGACCACCATCTTAACCTCTATCATATCCCGTTCCTACCTTTGACCTTAACCCGCCTCCCCACCTACCTTCTAAACCATATGGGAAAATTCAATCACTACGTACTATAGTGCCAGCCAGTAATAACGACAAGAGGGACTCTCTTCTTAAGAGCCCCCCCCCCCGTGTCCCCAACGTTTGTGCCTTCCCGCACCCCCACCACGGGCCATGTACAGAACTGGAGACGAAGGAGCCCACCCCTGCACATCCCACTCTCGATCCACCCTAACATGCAAGCCCTGAACACAGAACCGCGCAGAACCATGCTCCCCAATTTTTTTAAAAAAATAAAAAACACAGACTTTCCCAGCAGTAGCAAAAGAGGACGGCTTTAACCATGGCTGGGTTTCTGAGCTACAGAAGAAGGAGTGTCCCACGCTGGCGAGACCAGACCGTGGGACTGCTGAAAAGCTGCGAAAATGTACAGCCACACTCGAGTGATGCTGGCTGGGACAAACACACCCCTCTGAACCTGGAGAGGCCACCTGGCCTACAGCATTCCTGGCGGAGAGATTCTGGGGCACCCAATTCTAGAAGCTCAGGGATCTAGAAGTACAGGCATCCACTCTGTTGGCTCCCCCCACCCCTCCCAAAGGGGTCAGGCTCCCTTGCCTTCCCCAACCCACGGACCATATGAGCAGCATAATATGGCTTTGGTGAGCATGCAGGGGTAAGAAGGAGGTGCTCGGCAATGGAGACACACACACACCCTTTTCCACAGTTTAAAAACTAAACTAAACAAAAAAAGACAGAGGGAGAAAATGACCTGATCAAGTTTGACAGAACTGGGCAGGCTCGTCTAGGGAATAAAGCTTCTAACCAGCGAGCAGCAAGCAAGCAGCAGCATGAATTTCAAGTTGCAAATCCAGGGCTTCCGGGGAGGTCCCTTTTAACACTGCCTCACCCACGTGCTTCCCCCCCCCTCTGTTCCCCGACATGAGCTTTGGCCACCAGGCTATGAAGGCCGACACCTAGGGCCAAGCAGAGCACGCCACGTGACCGACAGCCGACTCCTTCCCTGGTGGAGGGGCCACCAGCCTGGGCCAAAGACGGGGCAATTCCCAGCCACCCGTGGGAGCAACGACTTGGCCAAGCAAAGTCCAGAGTGTGGGCTTATAAAACCAAGGAGTGTGACGGGTGGGAAGGAGGCTGGAGGAGGACGCTTTTGAGAGTGGAGGCAAGGCCAAGCGACACCTCGGTTCCGGGACACATGTTAATACTAAGGAATTTTAAAAAATACATCCCACCATATAACACTCCGCCCCCCCCCCAGTGTAACTGAAGAGCGTAGGAAGACTTCTGCCCTTTGAGACCACTCGGGTCCCTTCTAGAGGCCTGTGCAGTGCGACAGAACCTCTCCGATCATGTCCCCCACAATTTCATTAATACTGATCGTTAGGACAAGCGGGTGCACAGACCAGCCCCGGCCGTGCCTCCGGTACTCCAAATGCGACCCGTCTCCCAAGAGCGGCACTTTTTGGAGAAAACCAGTGGGGGTGGGGTGTGGGGGCCAAAAAGTATTAAAGGGGGAGGGGTGTCTCTTGGAACAGACCTTGTGACGGCAGACCCCGCGTAAGGCCAGAGGAAGCTCACTTCCGACACGAGGGGCCAAAACGTTGCGTTACAAATAAGGCGCTTCGTGGGATGCTGGACGCCGGCAGGCCTGCCCTCACGCCGCCGACCTCCTGGGCGCTGAGGCCCCCCAAAAAGGTCTCGCTCGCTGAGTCCAACTGGGGAGAGGGGAATGTGCCCACGTTTCGCAGGCACAAGCCTGGCCCCGCCTGGCCTCCTGCCGGTACCATCTTTGCTAAGTCACTGGCTGCCGGGTCCCCTCCTTTCGACAGTCCCTTCAGTCTTGCCTTTGCAGACGCCCGTTTTTCTGCTAACAGAATACATTTATATATATATTTATATATATAGTTTTCGATATAAAAAGCGCTATGATATGCCAGTGGAGCTCCAAATGGCTCAGCTCGGGGCGAAGGCACAATTAAAACACCATTGCGATTCGTTTTTTCCTGTACAGAACTGTCACTTGTAGAACAGTAGAAATTTGTTTTTCTTTTTAACAGCACCAATCCTTGGACGGGGCAGGGAAGCCGACGAAACCAAGTCTTCCAAGAACCCTGGGGGAGGGCTCTGAATGAAGTCTTTTGTTCTCCCCGTGTGTGTCACTCTCTCGTTTTTGTGTCTTTTTTTGTTGTTGTCTCGGAGTCCTTTCCACTCTCTCTCTGGGCGTGTCCTGGTCCTTTATCATCAACTGACCATGGGCTCCACGTCTGCATCGCGGTCGAACTCGTCCTGGATCTCGTCTGTGTTTCCTGAGTCGCTGCTGGCTAAAGAGCTAGGAGAAGGAGAGTTTCTGCAGAGAGAAGAGGAGAGGATGGCGGTTAGGATGCTCGAGGGTGCTTCCCTGGGCAAGCTCGCGGCCGTCTGGGTGAACGGCGGGGGCGACCGCCGGTCAAAACACCAAAGAAGTGCGACTGCACACTTTGCAGCCTGTACAAATACACTTGTGGCCCCGGGGGAACCAATAGTTTCACACAGAAGGCATCAAATATTTCAGTATCTAGACTGGCTTGGCTCTGGCTCTCCCCCTACTGGTCACTTCTGTGACTTCCACCAAAGCTACAGGATTTTGTTACCAAACATTAAGAAGGCAGGGGTATCCAAACTTCGCCCCCTCCCGGATGTTTTGAACCACAACTCCCAGAATTCCAAGCTTGTTTTGCCAATGACAAAGGATTGTGGGAGTTGTGGCCCAAAACATCTGGAGGGCCGAAGTTTGGACACCACTGCATTAAGGCCCGGGTGCTCATGTGATAAACTGGCTTGATGAGGATTTGTAAAATTCGGCGCCGTTTCCTGAAAAGCCTCTCTGGGGCAAAACGGACCTTAAGACAGTTAAAAGTGTTCTGCTTATATACCGCCCAATACCACTTTAAGTAGTCTCTGGGCAGTTTACAATTTTAATTACAGTGTGCAGGCTACACGTTGCCCCCCCCCCCAGCTAGCTGGGTCCTCATTTTACCGACCTCGGAAGGATGGAAGGCTGAGTGAACTTTGAGCTTGCTACCTGGGATTGAACCCCAGGTCGTGAGCACAGTTTTACCTGCAGGACAGGCATTGAACCACTGCGCCACGAGGCTCATATATAAGTTAAGGCAATACGCCTTCCTTCCCCCCTCTTGAAATTTCCGACGGGACTGTTTTTTCTTTGCGGGCAATCAAGCGGCTGCCCATCGTCCTTGCTTACCTATCCGCCGAGCCCTTGATAAGCCGCCGGCACGTTTCCATCTGAACATCCAGGCCCCGCTTCATGCTGCACATCTCCATGTACTCGTGGAGGTGGCGGTTCATGTCGCTTTTGGCTGTGGCCAGCTCCAGCTAGGAGAAAGCAGAGGGATAAACAGCCATGAAGCTCTGCTCCAGGACCGCCGTGCAGGCCACCCCATCTGCTCACCACCAGCTCCCCCCACACTCAGAACAGGTAATGGCCCGATCCTCTGCGGTGCTACTTAAGGAGGCCAGCTGGAGCAAAACCACAGGCGGACACGTATTTCCCCTTTCTCTGTTTAAAAGGCGGAGAACCCCCTGCCTCTTCCTTTGGCCCGACGGGATCCTGTAACACAGGGGTGCCCAAACTTCAGCCCTTCAGATGTTTTGGACCGCATCTCCCAGAATTCCAAGCCTGTACTGCAAATGACAAAGGACTGTGGGAGTTGCGGTCCAAAACATCCGGAGGGCCGAAGTTTGGACACCGCCGCTCTAACAGCTCAACTTCAGTTTGAATTTCTATGCAAACCCAGCCCTTTGACCAAATTAACACGCTCACCCACTCTCCTGCACACACGAACACTTGCTTGGATTAATTCCCACACGTAATCCAACTACACTGGACCCTTGTATAACAAACAGTTTGTATATCAAAAATTCTGTACAAGATAAAAATGGGATTACTCCGTTTTCAATGCCTTCCTATGGGAAATTCGTATAAAGGAAAATTTGCTTAACACAATCTCATTTGGAACGAATTAATTTCTTTATACAAGGTACAACTGCATCTTCCTCTCCCCTCATATTTACACAATGCAGCCGGCAACCAGCAAGGAAGATGCAAGGTAATTTTTTTCCAGAGTCAGGATGCAGCCGTTATAAGGCAGAGCTGGTGAGTGCCAATCGAGAGTAAGAAAGTACCCAGCCTGCACCTCTCCTCTGCCGGGCAATCCCTTTCCCTCGCAACACAGAGGCTGGCCGAGGAAATGTTGGCTCTTCAGATGTTGGGAGCCACACACACACACACACAAACACACACACACACACTCCAGCCCTCCCACAACTGGAGCTCCTGTGCCTGGAAGATCAAAAAGGGCTAAAGGTCCCCCAACTCGGGTGCAGAGGAAGTAGGTTAGCACCAGGGAGAGGAGAGCAAGGGGGAGAAGGACCACCCATGCCTCTGGCATCCCCTCTCACCTCAATCTGCCCTATCGTTTCTTGGTACTCCTTGTCTCTCGTTTTGAAGAAGGATTCCGTCTCATGGATCAGGTTGCCCAAATTCTCCTCTTGCTGAAAGAGAAAGGGTTTTTTTTTTTTTAGAAGAGAGGAGAAATGAAGTCCAACTCTCAAGATCAGAGAAAGAAACGTGCCTCACAAATATTCAATATACCCTCTTTTAAGATTCAATGGCACCCTTTCCCCAAGCCGCCACTCGACACTAGAAAGCTTCGAGGCGCTTCCTAATGAATCCTGGAGGAGTGGGAGCCCCGAGCGTAGCTGAACAGCTGATCGGTTTGAACCCCCGTCTGCGGTGCTGGAGGCATGCAGAGAAGGAGCGGCGATAGTGCTCCCAACAAGAGACAAGAGTCTCCCCCAGTCAATTAGCTTTTCTTCCTGATCTCCATCTACAAGGCAAATCTACCCTTCCGTGGTGTAATTTGCAGTTAGAAGGGACTTAAGCCTCTTAAAACCTCGCGAGCGGCAGCCGGGTAGGCCCGAAGCCTCTAATACTCCGCTGATAGCGACCTTGCTCTCTCGCACGGCGCAAGGCGGCAGGCATATATAATCTGCTGCTAATTCCAACCCCATCGTTCCACTCCTTGATCGGTGCCGGCTCGCGGGAGACGCCTGGCTGGAAAAGCCGCACTTTCTGCAGCCGTAGCACTTTGCCATAATCGCCTGCCGCTTCCGTCCACGCAGGCCACCTTCGGCAAGAGGCAAGGCAGGAGCCCCCGCAGGTGCAGGCTCCGGGCGGTACTCAGCAGTGGATGCCTTTTGGGGGGGGGGGTATCAAACATGGAGGGAGGGGAGGAGGGCAGGCCACGTGTGGCCCTGGAGGGCAGTGGCGCCCCCGCACCACCACCAAGAGTTAGCGACGTTAATGCCCTGTTCACTTAAAATCAACACAATTTGAACGTGACTAATGCTCGGCCTGGATCGGAACTCTTTTGTCACTAACTCTTATTTGATGTGACCACCGTAACCGGTGAACGCTTGTGCCAAATAAGTAACCCTAAGCCTAACCCTTAAATACCTCCCCCCACCCAAGGCTGTTCTCTCACGGAGCGCAAGAGGAGAACGGCCATGGGACAGGTGCTCTGAGCTCCGCAACCATCGTGGGAAAGAAGAAATCATGGGGAAAGCAGCCATGAGGTTGTCGAGGCAACACACAACACGCACAAAGCAACGTGCGATCCTTGGAAAAGAGAAGTAGGTCTAAGGCTCAATTTTCAGAGAGGCAGCTGGGTTGATCCGTTTCAGCGAAAATTGGGGAAAAAAAAAACCCTGAACAAAATAAAACAAAAAGATGTAGCACCGTTAAGACTAACTAACCTATTTCAGTGTGAGCTTTGGTTTATTGCCACCCACTGAAACAGAAACATGTAAGTTTGTAAGTCTATTATAAGCGGTTCAGAGTTTGGCTTTTCTGTTTCCAGGGTGGGGAAGGAGTGGAATTGTTGCGGCCCCTGAAAAGTAACCCGGGTTTTCTTTGGCATCAGTTTGCAGGAGCATCCCCAGCGGGCGGCTACCAGCCTCCAACGCACCTGGCGATGGGGGCAGCCAACAATGGCTGCTTAGACCAACGGCCCGGCTCCAAAGGTGCCACGAGACCCTCCTTTGGTTTAAGACTGCCGGCTGCTGTTCAATCCGCTGGACTCTCTCCGAGGCACAACCTCCTCGTGCCTTGAGAAGCGCCCCTCGCCCTCCCGGCCCCAAGTCGCAAGCCGCCCCGACGCCTCACCTCTCCCTGGAGCTCCACCGAGGGGTTGCAGTTGGTAAAGTCCTCCCAGAGGAGGAGGGTCTCCTCGTTCTCTTCCCAAGTCAAGCTGTCGCAGTCGTCGTCAAAATCAAAAGTCTCGCGCCTGCCAGAAGGAAGTGGGGGTGGGGGTGGGGGTGGGGTAAGAAAACCACACTGTTCTCCTCTTCTCCACGCCCACCTTGCAAGCGTCCCTCAAAACACGCTCCTGGAACTTGGTGGCCCCTCGGGAAGGCCTACCCTGGGATCTGTGCTCCTCCCCCAAGGCTTTGGGCTCAGTGGGTTCCCCTAGTGGGGTGGCCGAGCGCCGAATTCTGGACAGGGCCTGGAAAGGAACAGTGCCGCTCTTCCCCTCTAGGGGCCGCTGTATGTTCACCCATGGTTTTGGCGTCCTCTCCAAGAGCACCTTCAGCGTCCGGATCACAGCCAACCCCCTCATGGGTGGCGCTACCCATATGCAAATGAAGAAAAGGTGGCACTCACCCCCCCCCAAAAAAAGGACATATGAGTTGAAAACGGGACCTTCAAACAGCCAAAAGCCAGGCACAAGGTCCTTGATCTTGCCTGTGCACTGCTTTCTGGCACATTCCACGGGGCCAAAGTTGGATTCTACCCCTTCCAGCCCTTGAGCGGCCCAGATAAACCAGCCACGTGCTTGCCAAATAAAACCACCTGGTTCTCTTCCCCTCCAACGGCTGAAAGCTACCACTTCTCTTTTTAACCTGCTGGTGCTGAAGCTGGCTGCTTAGGACCAGACAGCCCAAACGCCTCCATTTAAGCCAACTTGACCAAGGCCTGAAAGACTCCACTGTGTGGATTTAGTCAAGTTTCTTTATCACATCCTCTTTTCCCAGAGCGGCCGGCAGGAAAGCACGCTGGCAGTGCACCTAGAGCTGATCTCTGCTTGAGACCAAAGCGCAACGCACGGAGACCCCTTGGTGGACAGAGCCCCACCTGGAACCCGGAGGCGCGGTTCTACCACGCTCAAGACAGACCCGGGCCTGTGCTTTTGAGAGCAGCCAGGGAAGAGATCTCTGGTGTGCTTCGGAGGGGGTGTCACAGCCCACCCGCCACCGTCGTCTTGCTCTGGGACCCAAGCCTGCGGCTGCAGAGCCCCTCGCCGGCCGGCCGGTCCAACTACTCACAGCTGATTGAACATCCTCTTCATTTCGTCGGTGATGTTCAGGGAGCTGACCTCCTCGTCCGAGAAGCGGGCATTGTCGGCCTCCTGCTCTGAGAGGTCCTCGTTGGACAGGAGCTTCCGTTCTTTCTTTTTGGACGCCACCTGGACGGCGGAGAGAAGAAGGGCCATGACCGGGAGGCTCCCAAGGGGAGAGGCAAGTGACGAGAGGGACCGGGAGGTGGAGAACACGCTCAGCCACCCTCTCCCCCCCCCCGCCAAGTGACACATGGGGTGCTGGTGGCGACTCAAGGGGGGGGTGGCGGCAGCTGGCGGGACACAGCAGCACAGGAAAGCAAACGGAGGTGGGCACACGGCAAAAGCAAGCGGCTGGCACGCTGGCGGCCCGGCTACGGCTCAGGGGCTCAGCCTGCCATGCGAAGGCCGGGAGGAGGATGCAGAAGGCCACTGGCGGTGCTCCAAGATGGACAAGCAGGACAACCCCCATTGGGCCACTCCGTTCCGAGCCTTTCACTAGCGGTGACCCAGGGAGGAAGACCAGGCTGTGCAGACGCCAGCAGGCAAAGTCAAGTGCCCCTTCCGACTGCAAGCAGCGCTTAAGACAGAAGGGGGTCTCAGATCCTTCCTCCCTGAAAGAGCCCTGGTGCCTCTCCACAGGACAGGACAGGACGGGGGGGGGGGGGGAGAGAGAGAAGGCCTGGTCACCTGGAATATCTTGGAAACATCTTCCGAGTTGCGCTGCTGCGCGACATCACACAGCTTGGCTGTGATGTCGATGCGTCGACAGATGTCCATGTCCACTTTCATGGCTTTCTCTTGGATCTTTGTGTCCAGGTCTGTCATAGGCTGCAGGAGGGGGACAGGACGGGGATTATCTTCCATTCACACAGTTCAGAAGCAGCAGCAGCAGCAGCGCACGACAGACGGGACGGCAGAGCGGTCTCTTGGGACCGCTGCCGGGGCCGGTCGGGCCAGCCTCCGCACCCACGCTGCCGGTTCACCGAGGGTGTTCCAAACATCCAAGGAGAGCGCGGCAGTTTGGGGCGTCCGACCGAGCCTCCGGGGGAATGGCGAAGGAATGAAAGTGTTCGGGACGGACTGTGGCAAAACCCAAGCTTTGCACCGGTCCCCCTGCTCTTTTAGGAACACTGCTTGAAAACCTTTTCCACAAATCCCCCAAGGAGGGGGTCTGAATGGGAGGCAGATCCTGCCTTCAAGAGAGAAGCAGCAATGAGCATCAGGAGCTTTGCCTCACACCTTCAGACTAAAAATACTGTATATTTTTTTCTTATGGATGATATGCCTGACTTCGAATCCTCTCTCACAGCAAGCAGACAGGAGAGGGTGGGGCCGTGCACACTGCACACCTTCCAATAGTGAGTGTGTATGTGTGTGTGTGTGTGGGGGGGTGCTTTTGGAAACCATATGCCACGGACTACATTCGTTCTCGTGAGACCAAGGGGGCCAAAGGCCTGCCAATCTTCTTAACCTCATTCAGCAGAATGTCACTTCCTAAGCCTGCCCTTTTCAAGACGTACAAAGACGGGAACGGAAATGGGTGCGTCAGGCCTCAGCCGCCTCGAGTTGGCTTCCAAAGGCTCTTTCCCCAAACTTTCTCAGAATGCAAAGTCTCGGGAAGCCTCGTCGGCTAAGCTTTGTCCAAAGCCAAGTCTCACATCCTCGGCTGGCCATGCCGGTAGGGAGAGCGCACAGCCCTTGGCATCCCTCTTACTGCCCTTTGGGGAAAATCCATTTGCAGAAAGACTGCTTTTTTAAAAATACAAATTAGGCCATCGTTTTCCACTCCACAAAACCCACACAGATTGGCCATGTACTTCACCTAGTCCCCAGTTCATGCTGTCTGCGAGAGGCAAAGGTTTGTCCAAGGACTTCTGAGCTAGGCAGTGTTGTGACTTCAGGACCAGGCTTATCTTTGGGCGACCCGAGCGTGTTCAAAGCGTTCCGGATGCCACCAGACCACAACCAAGCTCCCTTGATCGTGGGGGAAAGATGCCGCCCATGTGTTCCTGCCTTGACAGTGGGCACCGACTGGAGCCCTGCTGCCATTTTTATTGGGCGGCTGCCCGTGTGCCACTTCAGTTAGACCCACTTTGTGGCACGCCGCGGTCTTCTGATGCGGTCTCAACAATGGGGCCCCTCCGTAACAAGCAAACAGCCAGACTCGGAGCTTGGCTGAGTTTTGTTTTGGAGGCAGGGCGTCCGAAGGACAGTGTGCCCTGAAATGGAGAACAGCACACACGCAGAGAGAGAGAGGCACACAGGCAGCCCTGGCCTTGCCCCATCCCTCTTATCTCCAGCGGCAGGATCTGGGTTCGATCTCCTACTTCGGGAAGGCCCAGGGCGAGGCCGAAGGGTGTTGGCAGAAGCAAAAATGGAAGCACGAAACAGAACGGCATGGCTTGAAAAGGGCTGAGAGGCAGTTCTGCTGTCCAGCCAATGGGCAGAGAGGCGGACCAGGGCCCTGAGAGCCGGAGAGGAGAAGCTGAGAACAACTCACTCTCACACGTGGATGGTGGTTTGGGCCCCCAGCCTCCTAAGCCAAGGAGGGGATAGACAGACACAACCTCCTCCTCCTCCTCCTCCCTGACAAGGCAGGCCATGCGACTCTCTCGCTCCTGTTTCCAAAGCTGCCCAATCTCTCCTGAAATGTCGTTCAGCCCTCTGAATGCCTACCCAGTCCCGCATGCAGGCTGAACCCCTTTCCGACCCTGTGCTGACAAGCAAAGGGCCAACACCCTGAAGGATGCCGGGGTTGTCCACTGCCTTCTTCTACGAGGCGGCAGGGCTGAAGGGAGCCAGCCCTGGTGGCTGGCTGGCAGGTAGGCATTGTGGAGAGGAGGGACAAGTCAGGGTGGCGGGACAAGCAGGCCAGTTAATGCATCTACACAGACCGGAAGGGAAGCAGGGAGGGGACCAGGTGGGCTGGGTGGGTTGGTCTGATGCATTAGGCCGTACCGGACAGCCACAAGATCGTTGGCAAGCAGCCCTCGCTGGAACCCCGACGGTCCCAATCCCGAAGCTACGGACGTGACTTCCAAAACAAGAGAGCAAAGCCAGGCTCGGCTCCCGGGGGGGACTTACGTCGCTCATCAGACCCTTGAAGACCACCAGCTCCGCTTTCAGCCGCTCAATCTTCTCGTTTAACTCCTCCTGGAGAGCCTCCGCTTCTTGCGCTTCCTGGAAGGAAAAGGGGGGGGACGCCGATGATGGAGGAGGACACACACACACACACACACACACACACACACACACACACCCTTGGAAAGAGAACTCAAGGTTCCGATCCTGATCCCAAGGGCTGGATCGGAATTCAGCCAGATTAAGGCCAGATAACCTGGGTTCCCCCCCCCCCCCCGAAGCACAGCTCGGCGAAGGCTAGAAAGATTTTCAGCTTTTATTTTTCCCAAGTAAGTCACTCTGTGGCAAACCTCGCCTCGGCCCGTAGCTACAGCATTATGCTGGCCGCCCTTCCAAAACCATTTAAAATCACAGTTTGCCTGAACCCCTCCGTGCCCTGCAGCCTAGCCAAGAGACGAGACGGGCAGCCGCAGGCAGTGGGACAGTCACGCAGGCCAAAAGGACACGGAGAGAGGCAACCGCCAGATCAATAGGGCTATTTTACACTCCTGGCAGTCTCTCTCTCTCTCTCTCTCTCTCACTCACTCACTCACACACACACACACACACACACACACACACACACACACACACACACGTGTGTTGTATGCCACTCTCTCCAAGGGCAAAGTTCTCTACCGGTGTGTCTTTTGGTCTCTGCAGGGCACCGGTCACAGGTCAGAAGCTGTTGAGGATTTCCCTTCCAGGCTGCCTCAAGCCAAATTTCTGAAGGCAATCTTGACAGCAACCGTCACCTTTAACCTTAGCCTAATCTTAATAAAACCTTCCAACTCTCCCGACTGGCATCATCTTGGGGCGTCAGAAAAAGGACAGGTGATCCCCAGTTAAAAAAAAAAACGGCAAAGGAACAGAGCAAAGAAACAGCTCCACAGAGGGTACCCAGGGCATTCAAACCGGGCGGTGAAAGTAGCGGGGCCACCCCGAGACGCCACGGAAGGACATGGCAGCCGTGGCCTGTTCACAACCTACCTCTTGCAGCGTCTCTACCATCGATTCCAGACTCACGCGCTTTCCCAGTTCTTCTTCCCATCTGGAAAAAGAAAAAAAAATGAGCAAGACAGACATGATTGAAAGAAGAAGTCTACAGCATGTGTTGTAATTTGAAGACTCAGCCCAGATCCCAAGTTGCTGTGAGTTGAACCATGTCACCTTATTGTTAAAAAATGGCACTTCGGACTGTTGGAAGGACCGAGATCTATCCAGCTTACCTGCACTTAAACTATGCCTCCTTCCTTCATCCCAATCCAAACCCATCCTTTGAAAGAACTCGTAAGTTCGTGGCGCAGTGGTTAAATGCCTGTATTGCAAGTAAAACTGTGCTCACGACCTGGGGTTCAATCCCCGGTAGCAGGCTCAAGGTTCACTCAGCCTTCCATCCTTCCGAGGTCGGTAAAATGAGTACCCAGCTTGCGGGGGGGGGGGGATGCACTCTGTAATTAAAATTGTAAACCGCCCAGAGACTACTTGTAGTAGTATGGGGCAGTATATAAGCAGAACACTTTTTCTAAAAGCAACTTTACACCTTTCAACCGAAACATCCCACCTCTGGGCACACAAGAGCAGCTCAAGAGGGCGGGAATGTCTCTTCCTGGCCTCAGCCAAACATTCCAGATGGATCTGCCTTGAAATAAGCCTCAAGAACGTCTAAGGTCGCGCCTGCAGGGCCCCTTTGTGCTCACTTCCCTTGCCGGAGCTGCCGGAGCTCTGGGAAGCTTGGTTACTAAAGCTATGATTGATGACAACCATTTGATGTTGGTAATCCAGTAAAAAGCATCAACGCAAGGATGATTAAACTACATCTGGAAGCCCAGTTATAACAAGGAAGCTGCACTTGGCTACTGATTCCATTGGCTTCTGTTAACAAGATTGCTAGGTGGAAGAGTTAGGGTGGAATGGGGGGCATGCCCACGATCCACCCACAGTCCAGCCAAACGACAAATACATAAATAAATAAATAAATCTAAATTAGCCCAGACCTGCGTGAGCATCAGAGTAATGCAATACTTGCTGGAGTCAGGCCAAGCTTTGACATAGCCAAAGAAATCTGATGGCACACAGACATTCCACCAACCAACCGCATCCTGGAGAAGTACCTCCAAAGGTGACTTTCTGTGATGAGCTGGAGGTTGCCTGCTGCCACGCACACCCTTTAAAGGGCTGCCTTTAGAACCCAGTCACAAGGAGCCCAGGAAAAATCGTCTCTGCGGGGAAGGCCAAAAGCAGCTGTTCTGCTCTCATGTTCTGCCCCGGAGGATGTCACTCCCCCCCCCAGCAGCGCCACTTGGGGGCCATCGGCATGGTGCGACGCAAGAAGAGGGCTGTTGCCACTTTTACCTCCGCAGAGCAGATCTGGCACGAGGTGACCCCGCCCCACCTCAGGAACTGCACACGGGAGCAGAAAAACAGCCCAGGAGAGATATTTCAAGCGCCGCTGGTCATCACCAGCTGCTTAAAGGCAGACTAAAATACAGAGCATGGAATCTCCTTGTAGCAACTCCCAATTTCAGGCTTCCACTCTGATGACCCTTCCCCCCCCACACACACACACATGCAAGGAGGTAATGGATAAATCCCAGAGGTATCTATTGCCTTCAGTCTGGAGAAACTACCCAAGGCAGGAAACCATCAGCATCGTACCCTTGAGATAATTCCCTCCCCCAAATCCAGCTCGTCAGCCCACGATGACATGTCCTGAGAGGGAGGGAAAGCGGTTGGAGCCACGGCTCTAGGAGACATCACTCCAAAAAGCAACAGGGTGTGCCAGGAGCCCCTGAGGGAGGCAAGCCCGGAGGCCTGGCCCGAAAGCCCACCTCTGCCAGGGAGAGGGAGTGGTCTGCAGATTTGAACCGGGATCCCCGTGGCAGCCAAGCCAGCTCTTTTGATTTCCTGCAGCGTAAGGCAAACTGGTGCTGGGGCGGTGGGGGGGGGGCAAAACAAAGCAAAGAATAAGGAGGCTCCTTCCTCTGCACTTTGACTCGCTCCGCATTAGGGACGAAGAGATCTGAACAAAACAAGCCCCAGCCCTGCCAGAGCCCATGGGCTGCAGGCTCTCCTCCATCATAGCAGTACAGCAGCAGCAACCCGTTTTACCAGCTGGGTTCAAATTCAGAGAATGGGCTTTCTGGAGGCAGAAAACGGGTTCCCTCTCCCTTCCCCTGGCCTAACGCAGCACTGCTTTTCTAAGGAGGCTGGGAGCCCAGAGTGACCGCACCGCCTGATGTGGATGCATCTATTTAAAGAACCACTGCACGCACACACACACACACACACACACACACACACACGCACACACACACACACACACACACACACACACACACACCACCCTTCCCCCAGTGCTTTCAAACTGGGCCACGGTCAAGCCAGATGAGTAATTTCTCTCAGACGATGACTGGGTTTGAACAAGAGCCAGGCACTGCATTTCGCTAATGGGAAGCCAGGATTTCTCACTGCAAGTTGTTTTTTTTTTTTTTATTTAAAAAAATTGGTACTTGGCTTTTATTGTTTCTCCCATGACACTGATTAATTTCATGCGAGTCCTCCGTGAACACGTTTAAAAACCGAAGCATTTTGTCTCATCAGGGTAAACCGCCAGCCACCACTGAGAAACCCAACACGAGAACACAAACCAGGGGAGCCCACGAGCTGGAACTTTTAAAATCCATACGGTCGCACCAGCAAGGGGCCCATGGAGGGCGAGAGCCACAGACGGATGCGGTTGTTCAAAAGGACCCTGGGCCAAGAACCATAGCTACTACAAAACCAACGAGCCACAGCACCGCAAGCCAGAGAGAGGCAAGTATTTGGGAGATGCTCGTGGTGACATATTACCTTGGGCACCGGTTCCCGTCATTGGGTCCCTGGATGTTCTCAGACTACAACTCCCAGATATCCCAGCCCGCAGAGCTCATGGCGAAGGCTTCTGGGAGTGGTAGTCCGCGAACATGCAGGGACCCAGAGGATGGGAGTTTGGGACTGGTGGCTGTGCCAACGGCTGGCTCTGAAGACGAACCCGTCACCTGGGGGGGGGGGGGGGGGTTAGTCCTGTGATCTGGCAAATGAGAGGCTGGATCCAGGAGCCAGAGCAGCCTCACGGGAAAAGCGCCTCGATCGGGTCAATTAAAAGGGCCCAGAAGGGAAAGCAAGATTCCATGTCCTCTGAGGTTTCTGCATCGAGGGAGGGCTGTATTACTAAGAACAAAGCAGGGAAGCAGGAAGGGGGGGGCTGACTGTGTTCCCAGAAAGACGTTTCTGTGAAGTCTGACTCGCCGGCTTCTTTCACGGAGAGAGCTCAAAAGGATGCATGTTCCAGCGATTCTCCAGGGATGCTTGACCTTGAAGCAACTGGAGAGGCCGTGCGTGTAAGTGGCGCGGCGGTGAAGCAGCCAAAGAGATGCTGAGGCAGCATTTGGGGACCACAGGCACCTCCTCCCTCCCACCGTCCACCAAAGGAGGGGGGAAGTCCTCCCTCCTCTACCAGCATCCCTCGGTCAAGAAGGACACGAGAGGCAGGCCAGGCGTTCCTGGCGAGGCCTGGGGGTGGGTGGGAAAAAACAGCCCTGCCTCCAGCCGGCAGAACGAACCGTGGGAGATTCTGAACCGGCAGTGCAGAGAGAGGCACTCCGGCTGCAGCAGACAGCTGCTCTGCCTGGCTTCCGATTTCTCTTGGCTCACCCGTCCGTTCCCACCACCTCCAGCTGCAGCCACGGGGCGCCCGGCGTCCGCGCCGGAGCAAACCTGCTGCCAAGCAGAATTTACCCAGGGCAAGAAATATGCCATTAGCGGCCCAAGTCACAAGCTCCCGGGATTATTTTTAAACCCAGTCTCGGTTCCAAAACATTTCGAACCACGGGGAATGATCTCAGCGCCTTCCTCTCTAAGGAGGCTCCTTTCAAAGTGTTTTGACGACCGCCGACATTCGCAATGCTCATTGTTAATGGTTACTGGAAAGGGATGCGGCCGCTAAGAATCCAGTCCCTCCTTCCCACATTCAGAGCTGCATTCCAAAGACATGCCATCACGGCAGCCTCAGACCTCAAGCAACCTCCGGTGGGATGTGCAATTTTTATGCCGACAGCCCTTTTTTTGGGGGGGGGGCACTTCCTCTTAACAAACCATGATGGAGATGTGTCATCTCCAGGCTTAAAACTGGGGTACTTCAAGGGCCAGATGCAGGGGAATGGTATCAGGAGACAGATATCTAGTCTCGTGCGCTCCCAGAGGCATCTGGTGGGGCCACTGTGAGATCCAGGAAGCTGGACTCGATGGGCCTTTGGCCTGATCCAGCAGGGCTCTTCTTAGGTTCTTATGAGGCTAGCTACAGTATCACCCATGCCAGTAACTGAGTACCCAACACGGAAAGCCGGGTTGACTCTAGAGATGAGTCAGTTTTGCCAGCATCCTTCTGGTCTTAGAAAAACACTCTCCGCAGGCGAAGCTACTGAACAGGGACAGCCGTATTGTTTTAAAGGCGGCCATTCTGTAAATGTTTATCTTGTTCGCGAGTTTCTGTAAGTCATCATTTCCTTTCCAGTTAGTCTGAAGTGGTCTCTGTTGAAGCTTGTCATCACTGCGTGTTATTCCCATGAAGGGAGATGCAGATGCTCCAAAACAATCCCCGGCCAGGCACTCCAGGAGGGACTTATAGGTTGGTTATGGCACCTCTTCCTGGTATTGTCATTTTCAGGGCCCAGACTGCCCAAGGTGTGTAGAAGGGCCTTCCTTGGGTTTTGAAAGATGAAGGATAACAGCAAACCACATCCTGTCTCCTCACGCTAGCGGGATGGCCAAGCATTAAACACAACAGCAAGTGGAGACCCACTGTAGGTTTGTGCTTATTATTTTTAGGTGCATTTTTATGGAACCGAGTATTATTCCTTTGTGCTTGTATTTTGGATTTTTATACCTGTTAACCGCCTTGAGTTCTCTTATGGGAAACTCTGGCGGGATATAAATATAAATATAAATAAATAAATATAAATACAAAGCACTGGTGCACAGCCCCAGTTCCTAGCAGGGGCGCAGGAGAGGAGCCACGCACAACTTCTTTGCCAGTATGGTCTCAGGATACACCACAACTGCAGTAGGGATATGGAAAAGAAAGACCGGAAATTCATGGCAGCCGGTGGTTTCATTTTCCTCCAGCACAACACTGAAGCAGCTTCCTCTTAACAAACAGCCAGAAGCTGACCACCTGATTTCCCCCGAGCGACCCATGAGAGCAGTCCGAATTTCGAGAATTTCAAATCCTGAATAGCTGGTACTTGCAACGCACACAGACACACACCGATGGAGTCGTGGGGTCCCCACCGCAAGGACATCAGTGATGCTCAAGGAGATGCAGTGCCCGGTCGCAGAGACAAGAGATTAATTCGGCAAGAACGAGAGGCAGAAACGCGACGGGAGAGGCTGGATTTCCCTCATTCGGCAGGCAGGGAGGGAGACACCCGTGGTTTCGTTATCTCTTCAACGGGCGGCGTCTGAAGTCTTCTGTCACGGGCCCCGCCAACAAAGACAAAGGGGAGAAGAGAGAGCCGTAGGTGCCAGGCCCAGGGAGCGGCACCCAGGGTGGGGCCACCCCCCTCCGCTCATTAGTCACGGGCAAGAGACACGAGACACGTTTTGCCACCCCCTCGCTGCCCACTGGCAGCACGACTTTGTTCTATCTTCTCAGATCTCGGGGTGCCCATGTTCTCCCGAGGCGTTCCCGTGCCAGGAGGGAGCGCCCCCACTGCTTGCTAACGCTGGCAAGAGAGTTGGGGTTTCTGTATGCCAACACACCCAGCTTAGCTTCCCCGGAGTTACTCACGAGGGCGTGATAGGTGTGTGTATTGGGGGGGGGGGCTGTGGCAACCTGTCCCTTCATTCCTCTTTCCCCACCACCCTTATCCCTCAAAAGGAACAACCACATCCCAGCCAGCCAGGCTTTTCACCTGCCGGGGGGGGGGGGGGGAGATCCAACGGCCGCAGCTATTTTACAGAAATTGAATTAGCAAACTTTTAATCTGTTTGCAACTGACCAGGCAAGGGCTTTTCGCCACAATACATGTACAGGGGTACCTTGTATAAAGGAATTAATTCATTCCAAATGAAATTATGTTAAGCAAATTTTCCTTTATACAAATTTCCCATAGGAAGGCATTGAAAATGGAGTAATCCCAATTTTTTATGTTGTACGGATTCTTCCCATAGGCGATTATGTTAAGCAAATTTCCCCTATCTCCAGAATTTTTTAGGTTGTACAGATTTTATGTTATACAAGCTGTTTGTTATACAAGGGTCCACTGTATTCTTCTATTTACTTGTGCTAGAATAACAGTTACCACACAGCTACCGATTGTTAGCAAACACCATTAAGACAACTGTAACATTTGTATCCATTGTATTTCCTTTCCTACACAACCCCAGCCTAAGGATGCACAGAAATGGCTATGCCTGGAAGTTTCTACCAGATGGTTGTTGTTTTTTTTTTAAAGTCTCCAAGGTGGCTATTAGCTTCTGCTCTAAGTTTCGCAGCGACAGACTTGCACAGCCAACCCACTGGAAAGTTCATTGGTATGATCTCTGATCCTAAGAACGCATCTTGTCTCGCTATAGGACAGCAGCTTTTTAAGAATTTTTGAGTGCACACCCTAAGCAAAGCAACCTGCATGTTGGCCTGAAATGGAAAGATTGCTGAGTAACAGCTGGACTTTGCATTTCGAAAAATAAAAATAAAAATGTTGTGTCTACCCATCTTTGCTTCTCGTGGATCACAGAAACAGCTCAAAGTGAAGCTTGAAACTACCTCACCAAGGAAAGCTCATCTGAATGTCTACTAACCCTCCTCCCCTATCGCCATTCAAAGTGTTTCCCTTCCCAGCTACTGTGGCTCACCGTTCTACCATAAATCTGCTTTTTTTAACCAGCACACTTGACGAAAAGGGCCAGCGATTCTGACCTCTGATTTGGCCGAACAAAGGTCAACACTAATATGGATTCTCAAATATTTGCAAGTTATTTTACCAAGGTTCTGTTTGTTTCAAGGCACTTAAATGATTATTCTAAGGGCAAGGCACTTCAGCCCTTTGTGTCTGGAGGGTTTTTATCGAAACAGAAAATTAAATGGTTACCGAGCAGCTCCGCGGCAAATGCTTTAATTTAAATGCGAGCATCCGAGTCCATTAAAACCTGGCTCCAATGCAACAATATTCTCCAGCAAAGCTGTCTAGAGTTTGCAGCTTAGAAGCCGAGTTTCCCATTCTCACCAACCAAGGACCACAGACCAAATCAAACCCTTCATCTGCCTCGCAGGGGGTCAGACGAGGGGCTCTTCCAGTCCCTCTTAAAGACACTAAGACCTTCTTGGCTTCGCGAAAGTTTTGGTGCCCATTTGCATGCCGCCACCAAGCATCCAATGAGGAATGTTCCGTTTGCCTTCGCTAAGTAATTAAGAATTGTTTCCCCGCAATGGCCATGTTCTAAAGCTGAAAGAGAGGAGCAGAAGCCTCCCTCCGACGCCAAATAAGTCGCTTTCCATAACCTCTCCTCCCTGCTAATTAAGCCCAAACATGGCAATACATTATTTTTCCCCCTGAAGGTGGGAAGGTTAGCACGAGATTTCATGGGTATGGTATGCACACGTCAGAACAATGCTAATGCCTCGGAGGGGAACTGACTACCTTGTAAGCAGTGAACAATTTTGCACGGCGATTAAATTCACCTGGAAGGTGGGGAGGGGGGGGAGAGAGGAAATAATAACTTGCTGCCGGAGCCACAATAAAAACACACCACACTTGAACAAAGAGCCGAGCTGCAGTCGTTCCGAGCTTTGTACGAGCAAACCTCCTCCACAGTAAAGTTTACAGAAGCGCCAAGAAGAATGTTGCTGGGCGCCGTGGAGCATTCTTTAAAATGCTGCCTTTTATTTGAAAAAGGCACGCCGCTTTAGCAGCGCCTGTATAGGACTGGCGACGAAAAATATTTTGGACCATGGTGGTCAAATGCATATAGGCTGCAGTCCACTTGCCAGAGCTGTCTCTAAAACAGCAAAGATACTGTCCCTAAAATAAGATGGCTTTGACCTCGTCGGACCAACACATGCACAAACCCAGAGGGACATACGAAGATATATACGGTAATGCAAGTGGTGAAGTCCGCCCCGTAGATTTGGAACAAAAGGGTAACACATTATTACTCATCTCAAGAATACACGGGAACATGTCCCAGCAAATGGGAGACGGGTAGCTCGAATGAAGCAACAGAGTGGTCAGTAGCTGGAGAAGGGAGAAAGTAGCACATATTTTCTCTCGTGCGTTTTCTCCCGAGTTGCCAAGACAGAACAAACAGCGTTTGCGTCACCTTCCCGTCTGCTGAAGGGCACACACTGGAGCAGTGTTATCATTGGGGCGGAAACCGCAAGCGCCTTTGTGTTCCTGAGGTCGACGAACAGCTGCTTTGTCTCTAGGAATTCTTCTCAAAAAAACACAAAAACTCACATCCTGCAGTGCATCAGCGGTTACTGTTGCAGCTGCGACCACGTGGCGATGTGGGAGGCGTATGGAACACAGAAGTAATGAAACAAAGAAGTCGTCCTCCTTTTGATTATCAGGACTATTTTGTTACCGTAACGCAGGCCTGTCCAAACTTCGGCCCTCCTGATGTTGAGGACCGCCACTCCCAGAATTCTAAGCTTAGACGGCCAATGACAAAGGACTGTGGGAGTTGTGGGCCAAAACATCAGGAGGGCTGACGTTTGGACATGCCTGCCGTAAGGCACAGCTCTGCTCGGATTTAAGAAGGGGGTTCATTGCAATATTTGGACCAGGGGGCAGATTGTGCAGGGCGGGACTCAATCTATCAAGTCCCTTCCAGCTCTGCAGCTAGATGATGGTGATGGTGATGATGATGATGATGATCTGGTCTCTAAGATGTCCGCGCTATCCCCTCTGCTGGCTTTTCTGCGGGAGCCTCCTTCTGCAGATTCCGTCTACTCTAAATGGCTCAGGAAGGAGTCTAAAAGCTAGGTCTAGTTCAAAAGTTGCAGGCGGCTCTCCTTTCTGCAACCTAATTAGGGGGTGAATTTTTCCTCCAAAAGAAAAAAAGAATCCCCCTGCAAACTGAATGCTAACTGCTTTTATATGATCTAAGTCCTGCTTGCAAAAACAATTAGCGGCACAGCTTATGAAACATCTGTGGCAAAAAGAAAGGGGGGAGCACCATTCTTTGCTTTCTGTAGCACTGTAGCTATTATAACTGGAGGTAAAAACAGAATTCTTTTGGCTCACTTTTGAAAGAGGTAATTATTTTGGCAATCTGTAGAGGAGAGGATTAGCTCGCTGAAAAGAGCTCCAGGGTGGAAGATAATTAAATACAGAACTCATGTTTTAGAGAGCATTTCATTGCCTAAGCAATATCTACATCACCACATTGTAAACTACCTGTCAGCCCGAGCTGTGCTGCATTAATACTCAAATGTCAACCGAATTTTAAGCAACATTTTAAATATGTTGAAAGAATGATGGGAGACGGCAGCATTCCCAACATGCTGTTGGCAACTCGGACCATCTGAAGACTCAGGAAGATATAAAAGAAATGAGGCGGGTGGGAGGCAGGGGGGGGAGGTACACTTAAAAAAAACATTTTGATTGGTTCAGCAAACTCAGCTTGGGTATTGGTTGAAATGAAAGGCCCCCCCAAAGAAAACTTGACAGTTCCCCATAAGGTTCAGGGCCAGTAACCATCCACGTGTTGCTGTTCTCCAACCTTCATCAGTCTCAACCAACTTCAGCCCACCTGTTTTGGACCACCACTCCCAGAATTCTAAGCTTAGACTGCCAATTACAAAGGACTGTGGGAGTTGTGGTCCAAAACATCTGGAGGGCCAAAGTTTTGGACGTGCCTGTTCTAGATGATGTTGCAAACTCCCCCAAACTGCCTCTCCTTCCGCTGCCCCGATGGCTTCAAAACAGCAGGACTCCTAGTCGTGCCGGACTTTCTAACATATCAACCCTTCTGTCAGTCAGCTATGTTGTTGTTGTTCAGTCGTTCAGTCGTGTCCGACTCTTCGTGACCCCATGGACCAGAGCTCGCCAGGCCTTCCTATCCTCCACTGCCTCCCGGAGTTTTGTCAAATTCATTTTGGTTGCATCGATGACACCATCCAACCATCTCATTCTCTGTCGTCCTCTTTTCCTTTTGCCTTCGATTTTTCCCAGCATCAGGTACTTTTCCAGGGAGTCCTCTCTTCTCATGAGGTGGCCAAAGTACTGGAGCCTCAGCTTCAAAATCTGTCCTTCCAGTGAACATTTGGGGTTGATCTCTTTGCAGTCCAGGGGGACTATTCCCTCTAATACGGGAGAATACATTTGCAAGAGCATGGGGCTGTGAGAATCACAGCCCTGGTACCGTTACAGCCCTGATCCCATTTTCATGCAAAGGAGCCGTCAAGGGAAAAACACCGCCAGACACCATGACCTCATTCCCTCGCTTTTAAAGGGACACCCAGTTATGACAGTGCTCCGCCAGCATCTGAGGTGGCATCCTTTTTTAAACCACACAAGAAGGGCCCTCACAAACTGCACAGTGGCAATGCAGGGTGGGTGGGTGTGGGGGGGGATCAACCCAGCCCCCTAAAGCAGCGACCGCAAGATGGGGAACTGGAAAACAGAGGGAACACACATGATATCAACTCTGTGCTGTTTTCAGAAACCGAGTCCGCCAGCGCCTCTGAAACTATAAATTAAGCGGTGAGCTCCAGCCTCCAAGAGGAGCTGAAGTTTAAACAGAGGGACTGAAGTGAAGTAAAATCCATGGTTGCAAAAGAAAAAAAAGAGGGGGAAAAGACTGTGGGGTGTGATTAAGGCCTTTCTTTTGTTTATAGCTTGGAACTTTTATTGTAAATTACCCTAAAGTGATGGGCAACAAATGGATAAAAGCAATGATCCTCAACATCTGATGGCCAGAGTGCCTAAAAATCTGAGTTCAGAATAAGAATTTTCATGTTTCGCTTCTTCCTTCCTTTCTTTCTTTTTTCTTTTGGCAAAGATGTGCCACCTAAGATTTTGGGGGGCTACGCCCGGGTGCCTCCTTTTCCTCGTGTGAAAGTCTCCAGCAGATTATTCTTGAGCCAAAATTTCAGAGGTGGGGGCGGCGGGGGGGGGGAGACTTGAGTGACATTCAAGAAAGATTCACTTCAATTCGCTAGGAGGTTGCATTCTTATTCTAGGCCATCGCAGCTGGTTTGAGGAGGCCAGGCAACAACCCGGCGTGATGACAGAGGCCAGGGAATGAATATTTGCCACCTGAGTTCAAGCTGCCCTCGACTGGGCAGGCCCAACCCTTCAAGTGCATCACCTCTGATTCAGTTTCACACAATAGTGCCGTGCGAGAGCAGATCTGTGTGATTCACAAGCAGGCCACATCATTCATGGCAACAGAAGTCCATTCTCTCTCTCTCTCTCTCTCTCTCTCTCTCTCTCTCTCTCTCTCTCTCTGCTGCTCCGACGTTCTCCTTTGTGAAGGAGATTTCGGGATGGGACGGATGGAACAGGCTGCAGATGAAACGGCTGGACGTGCATGGAGGCCAGTTCTTTCTCTCTCTCTCTCTCCAGAGACTGCAAGGGGAGACATTCCCACCCACGTTGAATGGGAGACATACTAATCGGAATGGAACAAGCGACGGAGAGGGATGCAAGTGACTGGGCTCTGCTGAGCATCCTATGCCCATGATCCAGAGTTCATGCATGGGGGAGGTGTGTGCCAAGGACCAGGACGTGGCTTCCCCCTTTTTTCAGTAGAAGTTTACGCATCAGAGACAACCCACACACACACACACACACACCAAGAAATTTCCAGTTTCTTGTCTCTGATGCTGGAACTGGTTGTGATTCAGCTGCCTCTCCCCCCCCCCCAACGAGAGCACTGGCTTGTGCCTAGCCTTCTCTTTCATCCCTGCACCCGCACCCCTCTGGTCCAGATCCTGGCCGCTTGGAACGGTCAGGTCTTGCAGAAAAACAAACACACCTTTCTATCCCCACCGCCCTGGGAATATTTACACGGCAACCTTACATGCGCTCTAATCTGAATTCTGCACTTTTGGAGCACTTAGTCACAGGATGGCAACCTTCCTTTGTTTATTAGTTACATTTCAACTCCGATGAGCCCAAGCCATATAACCACAGACAGAGTCAACTCTCACTCAGATGGCTTTCAAAATTCCTTGTGACTTTTCAGATTATAAAATTGCCATGGGAATAAAACAAAACAGAATGATGGAGAAACTCTTGGGTCATTTCTTTTAGGGGGTGGTATTGTCAATAAACTTGACCCAATGACTACCAGTTCAAATCCCTCAATACCATAAATATTAATTGGTATCATACTGTGGAAAAAATATTGGAAGAAGAGTGCAGCATCACATTCTTTTGTGTGTGTGTGTGTGTGTGTGTGTGTGTGTGTGTGTGTGTGTGTGTGTGTGTGTGTGTGTGTGTGTGTGTGTGTGTGTTTGGGGGGGGGAGATGGATTCTGTTGTTCAAATGGCCTGCATGTAAATTTAAAACAGTCTTTGTTCCTTCATCATGCATTAAATGCAGTGCACTCTACAGCTTCTCCAATGAGCCCATTTTAAAATCACGCCTCTAAAATTAACCAAAAGTCCTGCAAAGGGGAGGGGAATATTAAAGAAGTGAGAAGGTAAATATATATATAGGGACAGTGGGGGAACAGGAGCTGACCTCTAGATCAACCTCATTCTTACTTTAGCTACGAACAGGCAGTGCTTGGCATGCACCTAGAGCCATTTAAGACCATGATTACATATCACAAAGAGGAAAAAATACCCTGCACTTGAGTATCTATTTTGACCCAGTCTTCCAGGCTCATGTCTGTTTGAGTACGAGCTCAAAACCTGTTTGCTTTGCTGCGGGTCCTACCTGAAGAGCCAAACAAAGCCGGGCTTCCTTGAGGATTAGGGACTGAAGCATTTCAATGGCAGACCGAACAGGCACTTCAAGAACGGAGAGGCCACACCTAGAGCCAACGCAAACTGCGGCTTTCTTAATTAATTTAACCACCTCTCTTCAAGAGACTTGAGTGGCACCTTCAACTACTAATGAGTTTTGAAGGGAAGCACGGCCAAGAAAATCTTATTTCTCCTATTTCCGCGGGTTCGGCTGCATGAAAACCACTGCAGTAACCGGTATGCCTTGACTTGAATGCTGTAATGCCATGCTAATTTAGATGTTGTCACTTTTTTCCTTTTGGACAGGTGGGGCTACTTTCCTTTAAACAAACCAACAACATCAGAGCAGGTTCCATTAGTTCAGGGATGCCATCTTTTTACATCTCTGTTGGAGACTCTTGGCTAACTCTCCAGAGGTTTATCAGCGACACGCTTTTCACATCGTAAGCAGTATCTTTGTGACTCTTGAGTACAGCCCTACCAGAGATAAGCACAAGCAGGTCAGATAAGGAAGAATGACGGAAATTGGCCCATTGCAACAGCCATGGAATCATCAGGCCACCGAATGATTAGAAGCAATTTTCCTGCCTGATTATTTTTATTGTCAATTCTCCCTCTGTTTTATTAAGCTGCTCTTTCTTTTCAACTGTTTATTTAAACTAAGACAGGATCTTTTAAGGTTTCCTCTGGCGGTCATGGGACTCGCAGCAGAGTGAAGGAAAGAAATTGCACATGGCATGGGATTTGCCAAGCATGTTCATTCAGCTGTATTATAAAAATCAATATTCACGGGATACGTTTCACAATACATGACACATGAAAAAAAACATAAATATCAGCATGATGGAACTTCTTGGAAGGCTTCTGCTATGGGTATTCCAGGAAAAATGAAATCAAAACAAAACCAGAAAACCCACCAACTTCCCAAACAAACAAACGGCCACCCCTGACTGTAGTGTGCATAGATTCAGCTTTACAATAATTAGTTCCACTCTGAATGCAAAATACTGATCAAAAGTTGGCTTCCTCAAATCCACACATTTAGTGTGAACGCCTAATCCTGTTTTCATTTTACATGCTGATACAAGAATTCTAGATAACTGTAGTAAGGTATACCCTTTTAGACACGCACATACAGACACAGAGGAGAGAGCTAATTGGAAATGCACTAAAAAGTACAGCTGCACCCAGAAATGCTGTCAAGTTACACAGAAGCAGTGCAACTAAAAAATCCGGTCAGGAAAGAGTTAGAAGTTTCCAGGAATTCCTTCCTATATCAAAAATCATTTGTTTTTGATTGGCCTCTGCTGGTACAACATTTGCATCTTGTTATCGTGATATTTTAACTTAAAAGTTGATTTAGACATTCCTCACAGATTGCTTTTAAGCACACTTTTATTAAGTTCCTTATTTTTTAAAAACAAGGAGTTTGTTGGTTTTGTCACGCTTTCCCGTTGGCAGCGATAACCTTTCCCCTCCCCAGCTGCAGCAAATTTGAAATAATCCCGATCTTCAACTGGACTTTATTAATCTGCCAAATCAAAGTGCAACCTGAGGAAAAGCAATTATTTCCAGCTCAACCATTATTAACAAGTTAGTTTCTCTGCCCGTCACAAGGACGGCCCAACGGCCCGATAAACACTCAACGTCTGGACCAATTAAAGACAATTTTGCAACCATAATATACAAATCCATTCAAGTGCTGGAACTAAAGTTCCAGACAGGCCGATCAATAGGCTCTTCTGCAACCAACTTGAAAAAAGAAAAAGCCTTTTCAGAAATGAGAATACAAAACACTCAATAAGGGATTTTTACTAACTAAATAGACTTTAGTTGGCCACACAGAGGTATAATTCAAACCACACCGCAAGGCCTTATTGCAGTACAGTATTTATCGACATAATGCCGTGACACCATACACCATACAATGAAAACCTAAGGAACTCAAAACACACAAATGCTAAACATGTTCTCAGTGTGTAAATATGTCCCATCTAGCCCCATAATCAAAACAACAAGAATCTTAAGCAAATATACCCATTTCTGCAGTGCAATGACCACAGATTTCAGGTCAAACATGATCCTTCATCAGGTACAACTGCTTGAAAGAAGATAAACAGGTTGTGAGATTAAATTACTTTTAGACTTGGACAATTAGACCTCAAAAGCACATCCTGAGCCATCAAGCGTGACGCTAGCCAATTAGGCTAAGAAAAATTAATTATCCTGTGTTATTCATTTCATTAAAAACTCAGGAGCCGTAACGTGTCCAGTTTTTGAGTGATGAAATCAAACCATTCAGGATCAGAGAAACGAATTGGTCGTCTCCAGTATGAGACAGTAACTAACCACGCAGGCCAAAATAGGCAACTCTAACTAAACTCACTCTGCAGAACAACCCCATAAATTCACTCTGACTTCCAGCTGAGTGAGCGTGCATACGATCAAGCCTACGATCAAGCCAAGGAGAACACAATATACCGTCATTACGCCAACCAAAAACTAACAAGGCATTACAGCATTGTTTTCGGGAGTTGCACACCCCTGCCACGGGGTGCTGATGCTTCTTTAAACCAACTATTTAAAAAATGATTCCCTTCATTTCAGCACTTCCCGTTTGGGCTCCACGACAGCATCAGAAAAGCCTCGTGATTATTCCTAGATTATTTATCAACTGGCGTATGGGAGAATCGCTTTTCCTAACCAAGTGGGCATTTGGCTCACTGTCTCATGTCAATTCCTACCCTCCACCAAGTAGTGGTCACGTGCAGTGGACAGTATGACCCATATTCACTCCCTACTCGGCCATGAGAGACAACCACTAAAAATGAGACCCACACAGGTTTATTGTGGGGAAAATGCCTCTGTTTCTTTAGATGGGTGGGATGAACATTTAATTAAAATGCCATAAGAAAAAGGACCAGGCGTGTGGGTGTTCACAACCTACCCTAAAAAGCAACCCCCCTCTTTATTTGTCCAGGTCAAAATCCAACTCTTGTGCTGACTTTGAGTTGCCAGGAGAGACACGTTTATCATGCCAAAAGGATGACAAAAAATAAAGAATGCAAAACTTTTCCCACACAGCAAAACTGTGAGCCGCTGAAGACCACATATATAATTTTAGCAAAGTCTTTATGACCTACACAGGATTATTGTATCTTGCAGGTCTTAAGACTGCCTGTTTCAAAACCATGTCTTTAGAAACACATTACATGATTTTCATTATCTGCTCCCCCCCAAAAAAAATTCTCATGATACAACATTGTTGTGGGCAGCAAACAACAGCAATATGAAGCACACAGGCCCAGTCAGTGCTTCTATCAAGAAAGGCTGAGTTTCGAAAAAAATCTATTTTGCCTGTCAAGACTTTTTAGTTTTGCAGAGAAGTTGACTGCAGGGAACAAGATTTTTTATTAGGAGCTGAAAAAACCCACCAAACCTTGGCAAAGCGGTTGCTGCTGAGAAGAAGAGCCATGTAGCTTCTAGAATTACATACAAAAGAGCCACAGCTTGGCGGGCCCAAGAGCAGCCATGAGATTTCACATATTTAGTCTGTGTTTTCAATTACTACTGAATTGTGGTAAGAACTGACCCAACACATTCTGCTCCACTCCCGGCAACTTTATGGGCTCTTATCCCACTCAACAGACCCAGAAAGGGCTAGGGCTGTAAGCATGTCTTAAAGCATCTCACAGTCAACTATAAAGCCATAAGAAACATTTAACATTTACAATGCTCCTCACATGACAACTAGTTAGCGGGAGAGCTTAAGTCACCAGCAAGAGATGACACAATCAGGTTTTGTATGAATGAGACAAAGACTGTACAGTAATACAAATACAGTCCTGTTTAAAATGAGGTTTTAAAAAACAAATTACCAGAACCGTTGGAACACAGAAGAACAGGGGTGATTTCTGGAGTCTACGGATCAGCTATGAAGCCAGGTACCAAAATAAAAACAGGGGGATGGTGGAAATCCAGTTTAAGGCCCCCTCTCCCTCCCTTTGTCTAAACTCAGGATTACCTGGCCCCAGTGTTGACCAGTGATACAAAACCAGATTTCACGCAGAGAATAATTGTCTACAAATCCTTGGGACTAGAATCTTTAGAACCCAGCAGTCAGAAAGGGGAAGACCTACAACCCAGCATCAACGCATAGTCCTTGCATGCAAAAGACTCCAGCCTTCTTAGAGGGACAACTCTCAGATCCTTTGTGACACCTGGATTCACTTGAGGTTTCTTTCTGTCCCTTTTTTGGGGGGGGGAGAGGGGGGCAGGATTCTGAATTAAAAGCCAGCCTGGCTTGCTCTGCTTCCCTTTACAGCTGCCTGCTTTTTTTCCCACACAGGGCCTCAAAACTCAGCAGGTTTTCTCTGTTACGCCAACCAGAAAAGAATTTTTTTTCCCTTCCCCAACCCCCTTCCCCAAGCGCAACCAGCTCCAAACCACCTCAGACGCTGCATTTTGAAGCTTACAACCATTAGTGCACATTTCACGAGAGGCTGACTATTTAAAGTGGTCAGGCGGAAAATCACAGGCTGATACACACGCCGTACAACCTAAGTCTTAGTGGCAGCTGTGACTTTATTAGTTCCAACTCAACTGGTGAATTCTGGCTCTTTGTCACCCGGAAGGGTTCGAGCCCCCGTACGGATCCTATATTAGTGAGGGAAGGCCCGTTTCGACAGAAGCTGCTTCTTGTAGCTTTCTCACAACAGTTAGAAACGGAGCAGGCTCCCTACAGACACTTCTTGACATATAACAAAGAGACTGTTCAGGCAAGCTCACACTTAATTTGAGGGCAGAGAAGGAGTTTGCACAGGTGCTTTTTACCCATATTTTTTTCCCAGACAAGCATCACATTAACAGAGCTTTGTTTGCAGCGCTTCCAGGCCAAATACTGCCCCGTGGTGCTAATTCACAGGAGGCAGAACTAAGAGAACTGCCTTGCCGGCTTTTACCGCCAAACGATAAACACTGAGCAAAAAAGCAGATGTCTCTAAGTGTGTCCTTGCCAAGGCTGTCTTTACCATCAGACAGCACCTCCTCCTCTTCTCTCAGACTGCAGGAAATCCTAGATGCTTTTCTTTCTGAAGAGGACAGACAAGGCTCAGTGGATTTTGAAGGCTCCTTTCCTGTACCAGTTGTGGCTCCCCTTCAAATCCTGAATCCCCGGTGCATCACACTGTACCCCTTATGCCAGCGCATCCTTCCCTCTCAGACTTAAGGGCCCTGGCCTCCCAACTTTCATTAGAGACACTGAGGCTGCTCAGTGGGACCAACTTTTTTGGAAGAGAGATATTCTTGCACTCATGCTCATGCACCTTACAGCAGTTGTTTCTTCTTGAACAGGCCTCTCCCTCTCTAGCTCTCACCTAGAAAACAGGACACCCCACAGGACGATTCGCTGACCCAAACACAAAACCATCTCCTACCGAAACAGGGGAAGAGTTGGCTTTAACGACAAGATCCTGACTCATCATATTTACCCCACAGGCATTCTCACACGCCCATGGCTTAAACGTACACCTCCAGCGTGCTTGTCTCTCCATCTTGCACTGGGGCGTGCCATTGACACTGCAAGACTTAAGCTCTGATTATCACCTCCTGCTGTGCAGGGCCACAAGCTTGCCAAGAAGCAAAATGCTGTCATTCCTTTCTCTTCACCCTCTGAGATCAAGCTGAAGAGAATCGGGTAAGAACAAGACCTCCAGGCTCTGGCTGACACATATAGCACCCCGCTGATCTGACCATCCAGCTGTGCATGTCACAAGAAGGCTTCAGTTCATGCGAAACAGAGCACTGCAGCCCACTGGCTTTTCAGTCCTCCTGACTGCTAGAAGCACATATACTGCAGTCAGGAGAGCTAGCAAAATCTCCCTGTCTGGGCTGGTCTTAAAGGCACAGAAGCGCTCTCAGGGATCCGGCCTCAGGCACATATCACTGCCACAGGCCAAGCATTTCCCCTCAAGCCTTCCCCATCTGTGTCACCAGGTTCCTGCCGCCCCTGCTCAGCCTTGCTCTGTCCAGGGGACCAAGTAGGCTGCTGACCTGAGGTCAAATCCTAGAAAGCATGGAGCCAAGGGGCGGGGGGGGGGGGGCCTGATCGGCAGCCCAACGGGCCCTCTCGACACAGCCACACACCCCCGCCTCGCAAGGGCCTGAAACACCTTTCAGTCCAGTTACTCCTTCCTTCAGAAGGCTGGCTGCAAACCCCATGTTGCTGGCACCTGCATTCCTTCAACAGCCAAAAGCATCACCCAGCCAGCCCAACCAGTCGGGATGGGAGATGGCCACAGGGAGCCATCTTCCCACCACCACCACCACCACCACCCCAGCTTCAAGGCAGCCACTATCATGTCCATCAAGCGATCGAGCCTACAAAGCTATCACCCTCCCTTGAGCAGAACCGGGACCAGCATCCATTTAGCCTGTCCCACTGTGGGGCCTGCTTCTGGCTTGAATGGGGTCCAAGTCGAGGGGGTGACTTTTCCCTCCTTCAGGCCCTCTTGGAAAGAAAGAGGGGAAGCATCTACACAGGAGGTCTTCTCTTGCCCCCCCCAGGACTGGCCCTGTCTCCACTTTTTTCCTAAGTGAAGAAGGCAAATATTACAACACACACACACACACACACACACACACACACACACACACACACACACACACACTTCCGGTTTCCTGTCTCTCGCTATTCAACCCCCCCCCCCATTACTTCCCCATCCCACCCATGGACTCACTTCCTCTTCCCCTGGCACTTGAGGGGGTGGTGGTGGTGGTAGCATTATAACAGGCACCCTCTTCCTCACGCACCCCCCCCTCTTGCCTGATGCACTGTCCCACCACCACCACTGCTCAAAGACTGGGGAAGGGCCGGGAAAGAGATCCACCCACCAAAATCCAGGCAGCCATTTCAGAGCATCTCTAATAGAGGCTCCATCGACCTCCCCCCCTCCCCTACTTTTCAGCTCCAAGGCCCCGAGAAGGAGGAGTGGCACACATGGCATTACAAATACGGTACGACTTTCTGCCAAAAGCAAGGGGGGATTTCCCCACCCCCTTTCAGTCTGTTATCTCTGGTAAACAGCAAATCCACCCCTAACTCTCTGAATCCTGAACAAAGAAGGAACGCCACTATTTACTACTTTATACTCTGCTCCAGCTTACTCTCAGCTCCTCCCAAGCCCTAGACTTAAATCTTTTCTCTCTTCTTTGTGAATTCTCCTCTAAACCCCTTCTCTCTCTCTCTCTCTTTAATCTACCCAGATTTTTCCACTTATGCTTTTTAAGTCTCACGCTGAATGGGACTTGCTTAAGCAGGGCAAAAAGAGAAGCCCTTATCACCACCATCATGCTGTGCAGGGAGTTAACCACAGGCCTCTGCCAGTGGCTTCCACTTGAAGACAGATTAAACAGATTTCCTGTCAATCTTGGTGACTTGAGTCCCCCACCCAGTCCCTCCCCAACTCCTAACCCCCTTTTGCCCAATACCATTCTGCCCCTGCCTCCTCCAATCGATGCCCGGGCGTTCATTGACTATTCTGCCATTCCCTCCCACATCTGGTTAATGGCTTCCCTGCACGTAGCTCCTTTTCCCTAGCTGTGCCCCTGCTTTTCACCCGGGGTGCATGTCCTCTCAGAAGGTCCCTCGCCACCCCACCCCCAGGGATTTCCTTCTCCTCCAACAGCCTCAGCCTTCCCCTGTTCTGCCCCCCACCCCACCCCCGCCTGCTTCCTCCCCTGCTCTTGGATCCTTGGTTCAATTCCATTCATCTCCCCCTCTCTTTTCTTATTCAGGCATCCTCTCAGTTCATTCACTTCCTCCCCTAGGAATTCTTGCCCTCCCCTCCTCTTACACTACCACCTTTCCTTCCCTGGACATTTCTATTGCACTTCCTGTTCCATTCATCCCGCCACTCATCAACGTTTCCTTCCCCTAAAACCGAAGAGGCCAAAGAGTACAGGCTTAGCAGGACTCTTTCTCCAGGTAACCCAGAGTTTAGAAAACCCAGGTCTGGCCGTGCAAACCGTCAGCCAAGAACCTAATCCAAAGGCAACCACCATATCCATCCCCTTGTCCTCCCCTCCAAGGATTTACCTGGGGCCCAACTCCAACCCAGCCACAGGGAAGCCTGCTTGTGTAAATAGGGGTAAAATTGGGCTTGAAATGCTACAGATGGAAAGAGCCTCAGGAAACACGCTAACATCATATATGAACATGCACTGCAGGGGCGCATGCACGTATGGTGTATACACACACGTGCACATACAGTATGTGCAAGCAGAGCTATGAAAGCAATCCATATAGCAGCACAATTCAGTGGCTTTCTCTCTTCCCCCACAGACAATGCATGTATAAACTATCCAAGTATCTATGCTGCAGATACATTGTTCTACATGCACACATATACAGTATATTGTATCAATGTGTGCAATGGGGAAAGTGCACAGAAGCCTACAAGACACGGCATGTGTATTAACAGAGGCATATCCACTGCCTTAGGACTCATCGGTCGACCATCTGGTTCCATGTCTGTCCTTTTTCTTTTCTTTTTCACATTCTCTCGGAAGAACTGTATAACCTGAAAAGCGGCTTCTTCACAGGAACAGAGCAGGAAGATGCAGAACTTCCAACAGATGCGCCCTGGATTCACACACAGCCCCCCCCCCCCAAGAACTTGTCCAACTTACACCGACTGGGGGAGGAGGAAGGGAATTCTTTGAGACGCAGCGCTGGACGGAAGAGGAATTCTGGGACTTGTAGTGAATATTCTGGGACTTACCGAGGCCAAGGGAGAGGATTCTGGGACTCTGAGTGGCAATCACGGCTAATGAGGGGCAGATTCTGGGGTTTGGACGAAACAATTCCAATAGGGAAGAGGGAGATCCTGGTGTGTGTGTGGGAGGGGGTGGGATTTCTAGGGGCTAAACTAGGCAAAGAAGGGGGGGAGGAATCCTACCTTCTGGGGTGGCCATGCTGGGCTGGAAGGAGGGATTCTGGGAATTTCAGACTAGGCTGACAATGGAGGGTGGAAGGAAGGGATATTTTGGAGCTATGGGGGGGGGGGGTGCTCCTAGCTACTTCCAGCTGGATTCTGGGACTCTCAAGGGCTCTGCTAACTGGGAGAGGGGATGCTGGGACTTGTATTGTCCCTGCCATCTGAATGGGGGGGGGAGAGGGATTCTGGGCGTTGTGGTGGCCAGGCCAGGCACCCTAAAGTAACTCCCCCCCCCCCAAAGCTGCAGTAAGGCCTCCAGAGGGGTGGGAGAGGAAAGGGAAGGCCTGCCCACCATCCTCCCCTGATCCTGGGCCAATGCCCCCCCCACCCTCCCTGGCTCCCAGAGGTAGGGGGGTCCTGACCCCCTCCTGCCCTGTCCTGCCAGGGGGTCCCGACCCCCTCCTGCCCCTCTGCCCTGCCTGGGGGGGGGGGTCGACCCCCGTTTCCTGCCCTTCCTTGCCCTGCCTGGGGGGGGGGTCCCCCGACCCCCCTTTCCTGCCCTTCCCCTCCTCCTCCCCTCCTCTTGTAGTCTCCCCCCCCACCCCCCCACCAAGTTAGAGGAAGGCCTCCAGAGGGGTGGGAGAGGAAAAGGGAAGGCCTGCCCACCATCCTCCCTCCCCTGATCCTGGGCCAATGCCCCCCCCACCCTCCTTGGCTCCCAGGGGTAGGAGGAGGAGGGGGTGTGTGTGTGTGTGTCCCTTTTCCTTTCCCCTCTCCTCACCTCCTCTTGTAGTCGTCCCTCTCCCTCTTGACTTTGGCCAGGACGTTGTAGAGGGCCCGGATCTCGGGCGTGAGGGTGTCGATCTGGACGCCGACGCCGTCCGGGTGGAGCCAAGAGACGCCGGGCCCTTGCAGGGTCTCCAGGCCTCCGCCGCCCGTCCGCCTCACCTGGCGGTAGCTCCAGATGGTGCCCGGAAGGCGGCTGTAGGAGGAGGAGGAGGATGATGATAGAGAAGAGAGGAGGATGATGATGGATGGCGGAGGAGGAGGAGGAGGGGGGTGGGGGTGGTGGGGATGCGCGTGGGGCCGCCCGGGAGGCGTTGGCGTTGGCCCAGGGGGGGTCGCTGAGGGGATCCAGGGCTCGGTCTGGACGGCTCGGTGCCTGGGGAAGGGCTGGTATCGGAGCCTGCGGGCCCTCTCGTTCTCCTGGAGGAGCTGCTGGAGCTGCTTCTCCAGGAGGCGGTTGCGGCGCTCCAGCTCGTGCACTTTGGCCAGGAAGCAGCGGAAGCGCACGTTGAGGCCCTTCAGCAGGTGCAGGTTCGAGCCCAGCTCCGTCCGCAAAGAAGCCGGAGGGGGGTCGTCTTCTTCTTGCTCCCCCCCTCCGACCCCGACCTCCGGGGCCCAGCAGGAAGAGCGGGGAAGCCCGGGACCCCGACGCCTCGCCCAAGAGCACCGAGGGCAGCATCTTCGCCTTCTTCCTCCTCCTCTTCCTCCTCTTCCTCCTCTTCTTCTTCTTTTTTCTGAGGGGAAAAATTCGCCTCAGAACCGGCAGGGAACTAAAGGCGGCGGGGCGGGGGGGGGGTGAGCCTTCTCGGGGCGCCTCAGCCGCGCTCTTCTGAGGGGAAAATGGGGGAGAAGCGGCCGTTAAAAAGCAGCCGTTGGCGAATAACGGTCGCCGCCGCCGCCGCCGCCGCCGCGCCTCCTCCTCCTGAGGGGGGATTCGAACGCGCCAACGTTCCACGCCGCCATGTTGGGGAGGGCAAAAAAAAGGGCGAAAGAACCCGGCGCCGCTCCTTCCGCACCGCCTCGGTGGCCGGCCGGGCCTCTTCTCAGCAGTCCCAACGGGAGAATCAGGGAGGGGGGGGATAGAGACGGCGCGGGAAGGAGAGGCGCGTCGCCTCCGCAAGGCTCCCGGCCGGCAACTAACCCGGCGGAGGCGGCCCCTGACGGATTAGAAGGAAAGTGGCCTCCCGGGAAGGGGGCGGGGGGCAAAAAGGCTCAGGCCACGCCCCTCTCCGCCTCCGCAGCGCCGGCCTCTCCTCCTCCCTCTCTCTCTCAGGCAAGCATTCTCCGGCGGGGGGGGCCACGCCTCCCCCGTGACGTCCACAGGCCACGCCTCCCGCAGGGACACTTCCCTCGGCGCTGCGGTGCTGGGCGGGCGGGGACGGCCACGCCCCCCTCGGCCCGCGCCGGGCGCCACGTGGGACACGCCCACCCGGTTTCGCCCACGTGCGTACGGGGTCGCCCCCTCCCCCTGGCTTCCCGGGAGTGTGTGTGTGTGTACCCGTTTATGGGGCACACACACACACACACACATATATATTTATATATATTATTGATAGATAGATAGATAGATATAGATAGATAGATAGATAGATAGATAGATAGATAGATAGATAGATAGATAGATAGATAGATAGATAGATAGATAGATAGATAGAAAAGTAATGATAGGTAAGGAGGTTGGTAGGTAGGTTAGTAAATAAGAAATTGATAGAGGGGGGGAATAATGGATAGATAAATAGATGGGTGATATATAAGGAAATGATGATAAATAGATGGATAAGGAATTGCTAGCTAGCTAGATAGATAGATAGATAGATAGATAGATAGATAGATAGATAGATAGATAGATAGATAGATAGATAGATGATAGATAGAATTGATGTTGAAAGGGAGGGAGGGAGGGAGGAATTGATGAGAGATAGATAGATAGACAGACACACACACACACACACACACACACACACACACACACACACACACAGTGCCACCTTGTATAAAGGAATTAATTCGTTCCAAATGAAATTATGTGAAGCAAATTTTCCTTTATATGAATTTCCCATAGGAATGCATTGGAAACAGAGGGATCCCATTTTTATGTTGTAGGGATTCTCCCATAGGCAATTATGTTAAGCAAATTTCCCCTATCTCGGGAATTTTCTATGTTATATAAATTTTATGTTATACAAACCGTTTGTTATACAAGGGTCCACTGTATATATATCTATATTTATAGATAGATAGATAGATAGATAGATAGATAGATACATAGATACATAGATAGATAGACACACACACAGACACACACACACAGAGAGAGTGGACTCTCGTATAGCAAACGGTTTGTATAACATAAAATCTGTACAACAAAAAATTCCGGAGAGGGGAAATTTGCTTAACAGAATCGCCTATGGGGCGAATCCACACAACATAAAAATGGTCGTGGTGAGGGACCATGCCACCTCAACGGCGCTCCAGCACCCTTTGGGTTCTAACTTCACCCACACCCTGAGAAGATGCATTTTGTAGACCCCACTTTTCCTCTCCCCCCCCCCCCAGTCTCAAGAAAAGAGCATTCTGGACACAGTTCCAGACATCTGCAACAGCCCTGCAAGGCAGGTTAGGGCCAGGAGCAGTGGCCACCCCAAGAGTCTGACAGTTGGTTAGGGTGTCTTTAGAACTGATCCCAAAGGCTGCCAGAACTGTGAGCGAGAGAAGACCATCGGCCATAAAGAGAGGCTTGCCAGGCCCTTAACCGTCCTCAAGCGTTTCTGTGTTTTTCCCAAATAGGGAAAAAAATCAAAGTTTTCCTCTACCGCAGGCCTAAAGGGGTTGTTCCCCTACCCCTGTCCACAAAAGCCTGTGCCACAGTAGCAAGTTTGCTTTTATCGGGGAGTGGAGACTCTCCACCCGGCGTACACACACACACACACACACACACACACACACACATGCATGCACGCACGCATGCACGCACAGCTTCCCTGGTGCACAGAGGGAACATTGTGAGGAAGGCAGCCGGCCTCTCCCTCCCTTGCCGGAGTCTTCCAGTCTCTCGTTGCTGACGTACTGGGGGAGCCGGACAGCTCCTGCATTGTGAGCCTGGCACAGAACGTTTCTGGTGTGGGGCTGGAGAGTCGGAAGGGCTGGGGGGAAAAAAACAGGAAAAAATATAGAAACACTTGCTGAACTTCTCTTGTAAAAGGAGGAAGAAAAGAGGGGTGCCTGAGCCAGGACCTGCTCACTGCAAAATAAGTTGTTTATCAGACGGTAGACTCCATGCCTGGGCCTCTGTGATGTCACGGAATGTCCAGAAAGCTGGGTGCCGGCCACGGAACGTTAACAGGCACACCGCCTCGCGAGAAGCCGAGAGCGAGGACGGTTTCGGTGGAGGCAGCAATCGTAAATAAACAAATCGAAGAAAAGCAAGCAGGATCTCGGGATTGGATGGTCCAAAAACCTGAGGGAAACGTAACCCTTCCATCACCACCCTGGCTCCCGTACATCTTGCACCACGCATGGCCACGTTTTCCCACCCAAACTAGGTGCTCCTTTTCCCACCTGGATTGAGAAAGCAAGGTGCACAGAGACAGAGACGGGTAGAATCTGCTGCGTGTGCTTTCAGCATACCAGAGGCGTGCAAGCGGTGTGAGTTTGCTGGAATAATTACAGACGGCGGGTGTGCTAATCGGGACAAGAGACAAGCCCTAAGTATGTGCCAAGAGGCGACGGCACCTGCTCTGATTAATTTGGGAGCTGCCGAGAGAGAGACGAGGCACTCTCTACCTAAGCATTAATTTGCCGGCATGTTAAATATTAGGGTCGATAGCCCGAGTCTCCAGGATGCCTGCAGAGAAACAGCCTGGGAAAACAAAGGGTGTATTATTTAATGGAGCCATAGTTCCAAGACGGAGAGAAGGGGGTCCCCCGCTGTGTCTCTGCGTGATCTCCTGTTCTCGCCTTATCCCAGCCGGTTTCCACACTTTGTCCCACTCTGTGCCACTCTAATGCCTGCAGAGACCTGATACTCCCAACCCGCACCTCAGATACAACTGAGGCTCTTTTCAGAAAAGAAAAGGGAGGAATCAGTCCCAGCGAATGCAGAAGAGAAGCAAGTCTTTTGACAGCTGGGACCCAGCATGAAGACGGGGAAGGCTCTTTATTTTATTTTTATTTTAGTTGCGCCCTGAGACCCAGAAATACCCATCCAACAAGGCCAATAGAAATGTTGAGTTCAGGGGCTGATCCTTGGCCACCTCTAGAGGATCATGAATTGGTCCCAGTCTGTCCATTCGGCAGAGATGTCCCTTTAACTCAGTGGTGTCCAAACTTCAGCCCTTGGACCACAAGTCCCACACTGTCCTTTGTCATTGGCAATACAGGCTTGGAATTCTGGGACTTGTGGTCTAAAACATTCGGAGGGCCAGAGGCATCCCAACTCAGGCCCAGGGTATATTCTGGGCATGCCGAGGCCCACGGAGGCCTCCGTTTATGATAGAGGCGGCTCAGGTGCTCCCTTGACCTCACCTGCCCTCCAGCCCCTCTCCTGGATTTTATTTTCATTGCAAAGCGGGAAGGAACGCACAGCCCAGGCAGGAGGCGACCACGCGGGCAAGACCCTGCACGCTGCAGAAGCAAATCCAGGTTGACTTCACCTGCCGTGACTCAGAGTGACTTCATTCCCTGGACCGCAAAGCCTTTGCCTCTCCTCTCTTCCAGGGGTTTCTTGGGCCATAAAAGGTGGAAAGGAGGAGGGAGGGGGGAGATGAATCATACAGGAGAGATCCAGCTTACCATATAAGGCTCCCCCAAGGAGCACCGTCGGCATTTCCTGGAAGTCAGCACGGCCAGGGATAACAGGGCATCTCTGACATCAAACTGGGACGGACTGGGCCAAGAAATACCGGGATAAAGGGAAAGGCAGGGGGATGATCCAGGGTCGTTTCGGAGTCCAACTGTACCCGGAGGCCACAAGTATGGAGCTATAGAGCAATCCCCTGCAATCATCTACCAGTGGATCCCAATCTTGGGTCCCCGGATATTCTGGGACTACATCTCCCAGAAATCCTGGTCAGCAGAGCTCATGGGGAAGGCTTTTGTCCAGGGGTGTCCAAACTTCGGCCCTCCAGATGTTTTGGACCACAACTCCCAGAATTCCAAGCCTGTCTTTGCCATGGCAAAGGACTGTGGGAGTTGAGGTCCAAAACATCTGGAGGGCCAAAGTTGGACACCACTGCTTTAGTCCCAGAACCTCTGGTGACCCCCCCCACACACACACACACTTTGAAACCACCCATCGGGACAGCCGAGGTCCCGGCAAAGTTAGAAAAAGTTCCTTTTTTGGGTGGAACTAAGGCTCGGCTAGCTGGGAGACACTAGCGGACATTGCCCCTGAAAAAGTAACTTCTCCCTGAGTTCTGCAATCGATTCTGCCGCTTGAATCGTGCACCGTCTTTGGGATCAGCTCAAGAGGTGCCTCTGGTGAGCCAGAAGATAAATGAAAAACAAAAACATTGACAGATGCCAGACTGCCTTTCCCATCTCACTCACACACACCCCCAATGATTTTTACTCATATGCAAATCAAATTGGCATCAGTCAATTAAAATTGCTTCAGCCGGGGCCCCAGCCCTGGTATAATTCCTACTAATCAATCAATCATTACATATTGCACTGCCTTTGATTACAGCTATCTTTACGAGATTCCCTCTAAGATAATCTCCTGTTCTGCTTCTTCCACACCTGTCAAGGCTCTGAAAACAATGTATGTATACCTCTCTCGTTCTCGCTTGCCGCCTACCACCCTGGACAAGTTTTCACTCCAAAGAGACACAACACAAAAGGAAAAGCAGAGGAGGAAGGAAGAGGAAAACAAAGAACCGAGCCTGTTACATTTTTTATAGCAAGCAAGGGTCTGAGATTGCTTCCACATTCTGAGTTTTCCAAGGCGGCCAAAGCATTTTGGAAGGTGGGCAGGGAGCCATTGCGGAAGAGTGGAAACACCTGCAGCCTGGCCTGTTGCAATCTTTTTCAGTTGCACAAACAAATCCAATGTTGTAACACATCAGAATGGAACCTGTCAACAGGAACCTTGGCCTGGTTCTGCTTTGATTGGGCTGGACGACACCGCCGCAGATTTTTAACTCCTTGGCCAGCGGTTTGCTAGAGGTAGGCACAAGCCAAAGAGCTGGTGATGCCTTGAGTAACGCTGGGAAAGTCAGGAGATGAGGGGTGGATGATCCAGACCTCCGGTATATTTTTTTCCCAGCCATCAAGGGACCACCCCCCCAAAATCGGGGCTGCTAGACCATTTTTGGAAACCAGAGCCAAATGCTGATGTGTCCTCTCATGCACCTGTAAAAAAAAAATCACATCTAAAGTCATTTTCTGCCTTGGGCTGTTGTTGCTGAGAACCAAAACAGGGCTTCTCTTTCCAGAACCCCAAGGCTTTTGAGCAAATGCGAGCCTCTTTTAGTCCAGTTCCCTTGCGTTGTGGGAGAAACCGGCTCCCAAGATCTGCTCTGGGCCAGCCCTGCGTGTGTGCCAGCTCAGCCTCCTGTTCTAAATCACAGTTCCCCAAACAGCAGCTGCACCCTCCGAGGCTGCCCAGGTAATCCAGGACAGGTGGCCTCCCGCGAGCCAAGAGAGTCGCCCTTGCTGGCGGCGTGGCTGCTCCGAAGTAGGCGATGGCCCAGGGTGGGACGCCAACGCCACGGCTCACGCCCAACCCGCCCCGGTTCCGCCGAAGAGCCGGCAGCTGGGAGACAGATAAGGATCCGCGTTCCTTGCAGAATCCACTGGGCAAACCTGCCGAGAGGAGCAGCCTCCACTCAGTGCCGTCTCTGCCCACTTTTGCCTCCCAGTTCTCGGCCGACCTACGCTCCTGTCACAACAACCCCTCGAGGTAGGCCAGCTAGAGCCCAGCGAGCTGCCAGCAGAGTTTTATGGCCAGCTGGGGGACCTGGGTTCTCCCCCCATCCTGATCCCACACTCTTTGTTAGGAGCTGGGAAAGGGGTCCACCTTCCCTCCCCCCATGGGCCACGGAGCCTACAGCTGATGGGAGTCGGAGTCCGACAACATCTGGAGGACCACACCTCCGTCACTCTTGTTCTAAGCCTGACTGGCTGCTCACTTTGGAGCCTATTTTCCACCTGGAACTTGTTCTTTTTTGGGGGGGGGAGGTGGGTCTCGAGGCGAATTTGCCTACCCAGCCCTTTTGCTGCTTAGCTCGGCTCAAGAAGCTAGTCCCTGCGATTATCTGGGGCGGTGGGCACCCTACATGCCAAGGCATCCATTGCTTAAGTCGCTGGAGAAGACACTGTGCCCAGGGTGGGGCCCCGGATGCCAGTCTTAACGTGCCTTCGTGGTGAAAAGCCCCAACGAAGGAGAGATCGTAATCACTCCTCTGCCAGGATCAAAAGGTGTCTTTGGAAGCAACCCGACCCTTTTGATGTGCCCGGGTGCGAAACAAGAGGTGGAGAGAGAGAGAGAGAGAAAAAAATTGGGGAAAAGAAGCCAACAGAAGTCAAAGGATATTAGTCAAGTCATCTTGAGGAATCAAAACTAATAACAACACGGCCACTCCTTAGGGCCAGGGGTGGATGAAGGAAGAGAAGCAGGAGGGTGGATTGGGCCGTCTCAGGAGAATAATCTCTCTGGGGCCATTGAAAATAAAAGTAAGTGGAACATCTGGCCTGTTATCTCTTGCTGAATTGTAATTCTTCGGGCCCCCAGATGTTCCCCTTCACCGCCAGGTACTGGCCAGGAGTTTTGGGAGTTGTAGTCCAAGGGTACCTGGGCAGCCCAGGTTTGGGATGCGCACCATCCTAACAGATAAGACTCGTTTCCTTCCGAAGAGAGGGACAACTTTCCACGTTCAAAGGACAGCGGAGACCCCGCGGGGTTCAGGCCCTCCCAGCAGCATCGGGCGGGTTTTTCTGAGCTTGGCATTTCTGTAAAAGTCTCGGCACCACACCAAGGAAGAATGGGCTCGTTCAAAGGGAGAGGAAGAGAGACCCATAAAAGAACTTTTAAAACACGCAAAAGAGAGATTATAGAGTTCCCTGGCATGGAGCAGAAGGAGACCTGCACAGACAGAGGCTTCCCGAGCCGATAAAATGCTTTTGGAGGACGCGTTGACATTTTACAAGGGAGATTTGCGAGAAAAATGCGTGCCAGTTGGCTGCCTTTTGCCGGCGGAGCGGACGGTGAGAACAGAGAGGCGCGTCCGCAGGATAGTTCCCATGCCTGCAAAAAAAGGGTGCCCACGAAGGGAACTCCGCACCCTTTATAGGAAAAGGGACCTCATAAGGGCAAGGACATATCCTGCTGGCGAGAGGGGCTCATGGGCTCAAGAGATTCCCACAGAGAGGAGGGGACTCCTCCCTGCGCCTTCCACCTTAACAAGACAGAAATCTCCAGTTGGAGAAAAAATATATATAAAGGTAAAAGAGAGCCAACCTGGCCGAGCTGTTAGATCCAGGGAGCCCTCCAACCCATGAGATGAGTTGGGACTTGGGGGACAACCGTCCTTCTCTCGGTCTGGCCTACCGGGCAGGGCTGTTGTGTCAATAAAAGGAGAGGAGAAACGAAAAGTGATGGAGGTTGCCCGTGAATACAAGCCCCGTAGTCACCGCTTGTACCCAGCCCAGTTTGCAGAAAGGGCAGTGGCCGTAAAGGGTGACACTGACATCCACACACATCCACACACCCCAGAGGTGCGCGTTGTCGAGAGACCGGCTCCTTCGCCTCCCTCGCTGGGTGCACCCCAGGGCAGGCGTTGATTACAGCCGCCGGGTGTCGTCGCAGGCACCCTTGGGGGCCGTCTGCACGGCGCCTTCTGCCAGAGAGCTTAATGAGAACAGTCGGAGCAAAACAAAACGCCCGCCGTTCCCAGCCGGGGCTTGCCTAGCTGCATGCTCCCCCCCCCCCCCACGAAAGGGTTTCGATCTCCGGTGGAAGAGCAGCCCAGGATTTGACCAAAATCACCACCAGCAGCAGCCGGTCCAACGTCAAGCCGGCCACTTGGGCCCAGGAGTTGCCGTCGCTCTTACCCAGACTCCTGCCTGCAGGTGCTGCTCGGTGGTAACCCCCAGCCCCCTTCGCCCGTGGCAGAAGAGAGGGACTGAGCGCCACTTCCCACCCTGGCATTTGGCAGGGAAGCCCACAGGCGGTGCTCTGCAAGTCCTCATCTCCTGCGTCAGAGGCAGGAATCACTGGACCGAAGGGAGGGTCAAGCCCGGGCAGGCTTTCCCGCCATTGGAAAAGCCAGGGGGCTCGTCCCCTTTTCCCTCCAAGGGAGCATCCAGAGTCAGTCCAGTGCTCCCCGGGGGGGGGGGGGGGAGGAATGGCAGCGAACGGGCACATCCCCTTTGACCGGGAGCCTGTTTCACAGGCGCCCCACTTTTGGGGACCCCAACAAAGCCCTCGGTGGCTACTTGGCATGGTGTCCCTCTCTCTCTCCGCTCAGCTCCGTTGACCCACTTCCTTCTGTCCCGCTGACATTTCTGGGCCATGAACTTGCACACACACAAAAAAGGTCTGTATGGCCTATTCTGGCCAAGCTGCTAAGCTCCGCATTTTTGACGTCGATCAGAATGGTCCCTGCGACAGGAACAATAATAATAGCTTCCGTGCCCATCATCGTTATCTTGCCAGGTCAACGACTCTCTGGCGTTTTCCTCTTTTGCCGCCGGTTACGTTTTCTAAGAGTTGTGTCCAGAAATAACATATTTAGGGATGGTTTGCCACGTTCCGTGGGCCGCAGGCAGCCTGCAAGGTTCTTCAAACAGACCAAAAGAGTGGGTTTGTGGCGCGAACAGGGCCAGGAGAACCTGCTCAGCACCGTTGGGTCATTTAACTAAGCCCCTTCCTCGGGGTAAAAAGACAGGCGGGCAATCCATCGCCAACGGCCACCAAGCCCAAAAGCAAACCACGCCGGTGGAGTTGGCTAGTCAAAGATGCATTGCCGATCCTTCATCGGCATCCTCCTGTCCCATTATGGATCCCACGCTCTGCCTGGTCCCGCCTGGCATGGCACGGCCCTGATGGGGCCCAGACACTTCATTTTCCTCTGTCCCTGCCTGGCCTTTCTTCTCTGGGTCGGCCCATCGCTTTTCCTTTTTGTGTCGTGGCATTTGGAAGGTGCGGTCCTGAGGCCAACATTCGTAAAGCAGCCCGGAAGCACCTCTTCAGCCCCAAAGGAAAGGCGAAATGTTTTTTTAGGCAACAAGCAAACTCCTGTGTTTTTCCACCCCAAAATAAGACACTCTGTTTAAATTTCCCAAGCATTACGGATTAAGAGGTTCATGGCCAATGCCCCCAAACAGTCTCCCAGGGCAGCCCCACGCCGTTGCATAAAGGTAGTCCAGCACAGGTTACATTAACTGTCGCGACGGCGTCAGAATCTCTGTACTCCAAGAGGACTCGCTATTTGGTGTCGTAACAGTGTGGGTTTCCCACCCACAGGCTAACTCGTCTGTGAAAACAACTGCAGCCATCGGTCCTGGACCACGTTAGCCGTGGCCCACGTGCCCTCTCTGGGGGCCACCCCGTCCACGAGGCGGCCAACGGTCCCAGCCCCCTCGAGTGCTACCCAAAGCCTTCCCTCCGTTGAGCCAGGGACACACCGCTCTGGGCGCACAGTGCAAGATGGGAAACGTGAGGTGCCACCCCCAGATCCACGTGAAGTGAAGGCACGTTTCACAAGCAGGGGGTGGGGGTGGGGGACAGCAGCTCCACCCAACCACCTCAAGGCTCCTGCTTGCCCCTTTTGCCAAGATGCCCCCAGGCCGCCCCCCACCCCACCCCACCTCCATCTTCATGGAACAGCTCAAAGGGCTCCTTCCTGATGCATTTCTGGCATGGCCAGCAAAAGGAGGCTCAGCAGGAGGAAGGGGAAACAGGAAGGGTTTTTCTTTAATGGAGCAGGAGGAGAATCTCAGCAGAACATTTGCCCTGGGGCAGAGCGGGCAGGACGGTGGCGGAGCTCTGAAGCCAGAGGAAGGTGCAACGCAAACACGCTGGGCTTTCCCCCCCCCGAGAGGCCTTAGAGGGGAAACCCTGTGTCCCGTAGAGGGACCACCAGGAAGGGATAAAGACACCCCCCGGGGGGGGGGCTCTGGGAAAGACTGCCAAGAACAACGCCCGCCAGCCTTGGCACTCATCTTATAATCGCCGTGGCCTCCGGCTCCCCCTGCTCCACCCTTGCAAACCCTCTGCCTAACCCTGGGCTCACCGGCTGTCTTTAACTACATATCCCATCTGCTCCGTTCTTCAGGGACAATGGGAGCCCTGCGCCGAGAGGGCCTCCCCTTTCCCCATCTCGGCCACCTCTGTGTTCCTCTTTAGCTGCCCCTTTCCCGCCAGCGAGCTCAGAGGGCGTCTTTCCTCACCCATCTCACAAGAGCTGGGGAAGGTACCCTCGCCCAGGCAGGTGGGGACACCTAGCAGCTTCCACGGCTGAGCAAGGGAGCTGAACCCCCATCAGTCACGGCCCAGGCCAGCCCTCCAAGCCACTGGGGGTGGTGCAACCTTTCTGCACCAACAATCTCACATCTGGAAACCGGCGCGAACACCCGGCGTTATCTGAGTGTGTTGGCAGACTCAAGCCAAGAAACACCCCCCCACACACAAAACATCCCAAGATCACCACCACTTCAGGGACCCCACGAGGGAACCTCCACAGCACATCGTCTTCTTGGGGGGGGGGAACCTCCAAGGCCAGGCTCCCGCCCGAGTGGGGGATCCTTCGGCAGGTCCCTGCACGAGGCTGCCTCCAGAAACCTCCCAAGCAGCAGCGAGGCTGGCCAGGGCAACGCCGCCTCTTTTCCCTGGCCCCTGCCTGGAGCCGTGGTTGGGTTGGGCAGGCCGGTCGCAAGATCGGCCGTGGCACCTTGCAAAAAAAAAAAACAAAAAAAAAAAAAAAACCCCACCCCACATTGTTTGCAGCGGTTGCAAACTTCCTGCAAAGGGACGCCCATCCCGCTCACTCTTGGGTCCCCGCGAGGCCGACGCGAGGATCTCGGTCCCGCATTTGGAGTTCGCTTATTGAACGGAGCCCCCTTTTTTACGGGTATGGTGAGGACAGGAAGAGCCACCCGGGAGCCTGGAAACCACGTCACGGAGCCCATAAAAATGTTCTGCAAAGCCCGAGGGATGTAACGCGAGGAGGGCTGCTGACGGGTACGGCAGCTCCCTGCGCAAACGGGCTCCCTGCGTGCCCCGTCGCGTTGCCCGGGCTTGCCACGCCTGAACCGCCAACTGCCGGCAGATGAACCCACCATGGGAACCCGCCAACAAGCTTCGGTGCAGGAGGCTGCGTGCCGAAGGCCGGCACCCTTGTGCCCAGCCCCGCGGCGCCTGGCGCCCCAAGGGCCTGTTTCGGGATTCCGAAAGCTCTAGAGGAGAGCAACGAGAGCCACCAGCGGCAGGAGCGTACGCTCCGTGTTTTCGTTTGCGCTCGACCCCACCTGGACATGGGGTTCCTCCTAGACAGGTTCCCTGGGGTAGGATCTGGTGGTGGACAGGGCCACCTTAAACCAAACCAACGGGCCACAGGCCAGCCCCGTCTTCCTCAGGTCATACTTAACTTATTTTATTGATTGGTAAAACGGTCACGCATACAGAGAGAAAGCGGTCAAACGGAGAGGGGGCCGGGGCAGCATCAGCTTTGGAATCCTGGAGTCCCTGCGCGGGTTGGGGCCAGGGAGGTGCGGAAGGAAATGGGGGGGGGACGACAAGCCAAAACCCAAGATCACTCCAAAACAGGGGCGGCGGAAAGGAGGAAAGGATTAAAAGCAGAGACCACCCCAGGGCAGGAGCCTCGGAATCGAATGGATGGGCAGCATTCCTTTGTGTCGTGGGGCGAGGGGAGTGGCGGGAGGCAGCCGTGTGTGTGTGTGTGTGTGTGTGGCGGGGCCTCTTCGCTTGCCCCTGCAGCCAGCCATCCAGCCAGGCAGGCAGCCTTTAAGGAATGGAGTTGAGCAGGTCTCTGAGGAAGCCATCGGGGTCGTTGACCTCGGACAACAGTCCTGGAAAAGAGAGCACGGAGGAGGAGTCACGGGGGGGGGGGTCGCCTTCTTCAGAGGAAGCTTGTCTTCCCCATGCGCCCCCCCCCCTCAGCCAGAGAGCAAAAAGGCAGAGGGGGTCCTCTCCCTCCCACCATGTCCTCCCCACCTCCCCACACACAAGTGAGCTCATGGACACAGAGAGGATGCAACACCGCACAGAGAGAGAGAGAGAGAGAAAAGAGATGCTTGCCCCGAGGGCCAGGCACAAGTGTGCATGAAGTCTCTGATGGGAGATCCAGCCCCTCAAGGCAGAGCGACTGGCTCCCGGATGTCACGAGGAGGACCTCAGCATGGGACCGGCCCTTTGGCCTCCTCTCTGCCGAAGGCTGCTCTGTGGAGCCCCTGAAGCGGACCCAGAGCGACTGTTCTGGGTAGCCTCCGACGGGAACCCCCTCCGTCCGTTCCTCTCCGGCATGCGCAGGGAAGCCCAAGGCACGGACTACGCTCCCGCCCTCCCGCCCCCTCCACTTGGGGAGCCCACTCCCCTGCCACCGCCACCACCGCCACCGCCACCCGCGGCACTCACCGGCCACATCCAGAAACTCCGCAAAGGTCTCCACGGGCATGAACTCCTCCTGGAAGGTTTTGAGGGCCTTGTCGGCAGCCTCGTGCATGGGGATGTCGTTGTGCCGGATGTATTCAGCCAGAGAGCAGGACCAGCCCCCCTCGGTGTTACTCGTAGGCACCTTCTGTTGCGGGGGGGGGGGGAGGAGGAGGAGGAAAGAGGGAGGCAGGGGGTGAGCTGGGCCAGCGTGCTCGGCGGGGGGGGGGGGGGGCGCGAGGGAAGGGGTCCAGAGAAATACCAGCAGGCGGGGGAGCAGCTCCGGACGCACTTACTTTGAACATGTTGTAAATGAGATCAACCAGGGCCCAAAAGAGGAGGCCAGAGCGATAGGTGGCGTAGTCCCTCGCTGCTTTCTCCGTCAGCCTGGGGGAGGAAAGGAGACGGAATTGCAACCCATCGGCCATCGCTAACCCCTTGCCTTCCGCTCATCAGACCCGAGGGGTCGGTGTGAACCGCCCGCAGGCGGGAGAGCCAGGCGGAACGCACGCACAGCTGAGAACAGGCCACCCTCCTCCCCCACCCCCGGAGCCATGCCTCGCAAACCACGCCAGCAACTGCAGGCGCCAAACCCACCCGGCCCCTTGCTCCTGATTTTCCCCTGAGCATTCCGGGGGGGGGGGCGGCAAAGGCTCCAACTGGACTGGAAATGAGACCCACGGGAGCCAAGCCAGCCTCCCAGGGACTCCAGAGCAGGTGAGGAAGATCCCCCCCCCCGATCAGCAACGGCCCACGGAAGGCGAGGGAAGGCTGTTCCCCGCAACCCCCAGGGAACGTCGGGAAGGGCCTGGCCGAGGGGGCAGCGACGACTCACCGGCTGGCCCCCGCCGGAGACACCGCCCGGGCGTGGGCGGTGATCAGCAGCCGCCGGAGGATGTCCAGGCGGATGGCCTTCCACCGCTCGGGGGGCAGGATGTGGAGAGCCAGGGTGGTGTAGTAATGGGGCCCATCCACCTCAAAGGCGTGCTCCACCCACTTCTCCCTGGGCTGCTCCAGGAAGCTCTGCAAGTTCTTCTCTTCCCGGGAGGTGGCCCGCGTCCTGGAAAAGGCAGGGAGAGAGGTGACACAAACACACAGACACACACACAAGGGAAAGCCGCAAACGCCCAGCTCCGGGCGAGGGAGGTGCCAAGCACACGCCCGCCCGACCCCTCTGCCTCTTCCTTGGAACCGCATTTGGGGTTCGTGTGCACAAGGAGACCCAGAGCGGGGCCACATACAGATCTCCCCCCTTTTACTACTTTACTACAGCCGTGCCCAGCGCCATCCTTCCTCCCGTTCGCGACAACGGGAAGGGCGGCCCCGAGAGAGAGGGAGAGAGAGAGAGAGAGAGACGGGAAGAAGGGGGCGACTGACGTGTTGAGGACGTAGAGCACGGTGTGGATGATGTAGGGGATGAGGTGGACGTTGCTCTCACGCCCGCCGCCCCCTGTGTCCACGCTGAAGGACTGCTCCATGGCGAAGCGGAGGAACAGCAGCTTGGTGTCGTGGATGTTGAGCTGGTAGGTGGGCTCCCGCTGCCCCGTGCACTCCTGAAGGTAGGTGTTGTGCCTGCGGATACGGTGGGTGGGTGGGTCGGGGGAGAGAGGGGGGGGACGGAGCACCCACCAGCACAGTTAGGCCTGAGAAGGAAAGGAAAGGGCCCCTCCTGCTGCTGCCTAAGAACACCCCCCCCCACACACGCCCACCCACCTTACTCTGCCAGAGGGCAGCTCCGCGCATGGCCTTACCTGGCCAAGCAGGTGGCAAAGGCCGACTCCGGGACGTGAGGCCCCCACACGGGCAGGAGGCCGTTGCACTTGGTGTTGGCGTTCTGCAGGGCGGCGCTCTCCCACTCCTCGCGCCCCCGTGCCAACCTATAAAAAGATCCAGCGAGGCCATCAGGGAGGACTTAGCTGCAATCCCCACCCTTCACACAGACTCTCCGAGCCAGGGCTTCTGCAGGGCTTTCTCCATGGTGACCCCCCCTCCCTACGGAAGTCCTTTGCCTTAAGTCCTTTCCCATCCCCCTCCTCCATCTCTTTCAGGAACCAGCCAACACCACACCTGTCCATCTTCTTCTTGATGCTTTGGGAGATCACAACCAAATCGCCTTTACTTTTCAAGGCAGTCCTGCTTCTGACTGTGAAGCTGTGGTCTTGAACGGATCCTGCCTGCGAGCGGAGCCTCCGGCCTTCAGCTTCGGAGCAGCTCCACCCCCACCACCCCACCCACCCCTGGGACTCACCTCACGGCCGCCAGGTGACAGTCGTAGTGGACTATGTTGAAGTGGGAGACGGTGCTGTAGCCCTGCTGCTTCCGGGGCTTGTTCTCGAACTCCTCCAACGCCACCCGCTTGGTGAAGGTGTAAATGCCCAGGACTTTGGTCGGCTGCGGAGAGGAAGAAAGCAAAAGGCACCCCCCACCCCCACCCCCAGCAGGTCGGGTTTAGAAAAAAGGGTACGGGGAGAGGCCAAAGAGAGCAGGGCTGGGGAGCAGCCGCCCCTCAGCTCCGTCTCCCATCATCCCCTGAGAGCAGAGCTGGGGGGTGGCAGGGGGGGGGTGAGACGATGGGCACCAGAGTTTGCCAACCTCTGGAGAACAGCCGCGAGAGTCACCGCAGGGGCCTCCCGGCTTCCCGGCCCAACGAGGAAGCGACCTGCCCACCCGACGGGGAACCTCCGCCCAGCTGGGCCGGGGGCGGCGGCGGCGGGGGGGGGGGGGGCTCTACCTGGAACTTGTAGCCCTCCCTGCAGATGCAGCAGGTCAGGCCGGGCTCCTCGATCAGCTCCTCCATCTGCTTCAAGAGGGCCGTCTTGGTCACCACCTGCCCCTTCTCGTTCGTCTGCGAGGCCAAGGAGAGGAAGAAGGGGTCAGGAGGGAGAGGGAGGGAGGACAGAGGGAGTTTGGCTACGAAAGGCCCCCGGCTGCCCCCAGACCAAAGGCAGCCTTTCCCACGTGCGCGCGCGCGCGTACGCCCACGCTCACCGTCATGCCCAGGGTCCCCAGGGCCTTCTGGCGCATGGCCATGGCCATCCGCTTCTTCTCGGCCCGCGTCTCCCTCCGGGCTGCGTCGATCTTCTTGTTGACGTCCGGGTGCTCCCGCAGGGCCTCCAGCAGGTTCTCCGCCAGGGTCCCGATCCCTTCATCGCTAGAGACTTGCTCCAGCTTGTGCAGGTTCGGGATCGAGTCGGTCCCAATCAGCACCTGTCGGGAGGAGGAGGAGGAGGAGGAGGGAGGAGGAAGGGAGGCGGGTTAAGCCGGAAGCTTGAAAGAGAAGGAGGAGGCGTTTGCTCCGGGCAAGGAGAGGACGGGGCTTTTCCTGGCCTGGGGCCCCCTGATTTGCCCCACTCAGCTGCATCCCTCTGCCTCCCTCCCTGCCTTCCTCCCGGTAGCATCCTCCCTGCCTCACCTGCGTGGCCGGATGCTGGGTGGCCAGCCCTCGGAGCAGCCGGAGGATGAAAGGAAGGGCCGGACGGGACAAGAACTTCTTCCACACGTCGGCGTCCAAGCTGGGCAGAAAAGAAGGGGCAGAACGGCTGTTAGAAGCCCCCAACCCAGGCAGCCCTACCGGAGGTCTCCCCCCCCGCCGCCCCCTGCCCCTCCCTCCTCCCCTCGGGGGGGGGCTCACTTCTTGGCGCTGGGGATGTGCTTCTTCATGTAGTCCAGGGCGCTCTGCGTGATCCCCCGCTGCAGGATGAGGTCCTTCAGGAGGTGCCCGTTGCTGTTGTTCTTGATGCCGGCGGCAATCTTGCAGAAACAGTCGAGGAAGACCTTGTCGTCTCCGCTGTGCTCCTCGTCGTAACTGAGGAAGGGCAGAAGGGAGGGCATTAAGGGAGCAGCCGAGGGCAGCTCCGGGTCCCGGGTCGTCCCCTCTCGGGAAGGGATTGCCTCGCGCAGGGAAGAACTTGGTCCCGTCCGAGAAACCTGGCTCCCTGGAGAGACTCTGGAGCTGGAAGCACCGACATCTCTCAAGGGACCAACCTGCCCCCCGACCCGTCCGTATCCCCAGAGAGAGAGAGAGAGAGAGAGAGAGAGAGAGAGAGAGAGAGAGAGAGAGAGGAGAGGGCGCGAGGCCTACTTGTCGAAGTTGCAGTAGGGCTTGAAGCGGTCCACCAGGATCTGCATCTTCTCCGTCTCCCCGAAGGACAAGTAAGGGATGATGCGCAAGAGGCCCTGCAGGACGCTGGGGTTGGAGCGGACGAAGGTGCTGTTGATCTGGTCCAGCAGCATCACCAGCTGGTCCTTGTCGCCCGTCAGGAGGAGGTTGCCCTGCCCGGGAGGAGAGGAGCAAGCGCCCGCGCGCGTGTGTTTGGGAGAGGAAGGAAGGAAGGAGCAAGGGTCTAACCCTAACCCCCCTCCCTGACCCCCCCTCCCCAAATTCCCTCTGGGGCCGGTTCCTGAGGCTTCTCCCTCCCTCTTCTGTGAGGGCGGCTCAAAGGGGACCAGATTCCTCTTTTGCTCTTTACAGCTCGTCTCCAGCAGGTCTAAAAATGCAGCCCCTCCTCCCTCCCCATAGCGTTCCTCTGCCGATCACACTCTTCCCACCCTCCTGTCCCGGCCATTAAAGGCCCTCTTTTGGGGGTCAGCCCACCTCCACCCCAAAGGGCAGCAGGGAGCCATTTCCTTGAATACCAGTGCCCACCCCCCGCCCCAACGGAGCCACCGGGCTCTCTGAGAGCCAGGGAAGGGAAGGGAAGGGAAGGGCCCCCGCGCTGCCACCCCTGGCCCTCCTGTTCATTAGCCACATGGAAAGGAAAGCTCGCGGCTGGAGGCTTCATTCCCCCCCCCCGCCGCCGCCTCCTTGGCTGCCCCCCATCCCCCCCCAAAGGCTGACCTTGTCCTCGCTCAGGGGCTCGGCGTTGGACTCGTCCAGGATGATCTCCATGATGCTGAGCACCTGCTCGGCCACGGCCGCCCCGCCACTGTCCTTGCTCTCCTGCTCGGCCACCAGCGCCTGGCGGGAAGGAGGCCGCGGTCAGCAAAGGGCCGCCCCCCCCAGGATGAGAAGACCCCCCCCCCCACCCCACTGCCCTGGAGCAGCCCCCTCCCCCTAGGAAGGCCCGGCGGGAAGGGCCGAGAGCCGCCGAGCCAGGAGGGGGAAAGTGACGCCGGCAGGGCTTCTGGAGGGCGGCTCCGACCCGGGCTCAGGGCCTCCCAGGGTGGGGGGGGGGGTAGTGGGGCGAAGAGGGAGTGTGTGTGGGGCAACGAAGCAGGAACAGAGCCTCTGACCAGGTTGAGGGTGCCCAGCATCACGTTGAGGGTGTTCATCTCCAGCTTGACCAGCTGCTGCCGGTTGACTTTGACTTTGACGCAGTAGCTGAAAAGCTTCAGGAGGACCTGCGGAAGAGACCCAGAGGCTCTGGAGGTGGTGGGGTGGGGTGGGGGGTGGGGACCCCACAGGGCCCCCAGCCAGGGACCTTCTCCCTCCAAAGGGCTCCTATCACTGCGCCCTCGGTCCGCCACCCACCCCACCCCACCCCGTCAAGGAAGGGGGCTGCAGGTCATTCCAGCCCCGACGCCTCCAGGCTGGCCCTCGTGGTCTTCCCAAGGCTGGCATGGGAAGGACAGGGGGAATCTGGGCATCGTAGTCTTTTTAAAAAGCAGAGGGCCGTTCCCTGGCAGATGGGCCTTCTACCTCCTAGGGAGCCCGCTCCCCATTTTTTCCCCTACGGCTTCCCACTGCTTCCCTTTTTAAAACCCTCCAACAAGAGAGGAAGAAAAAGTGGGGTGGCCGGACTGGCGAGCAGGCTGGGCTGGATTTCCGTGGGTGGCAGCCCCTTTCCGTGCGTGCATTTCAGATCCCCGCTGGTTCCGGAGGTGAAACCAACCTCTCGCCCCCTTCCTCCTCGCAGCAGGAGAGCTGTCTGTGTGTGCGAGTGCGCCTGCGTGTACAACGTGTGCGTGTCTCTCACCGTGAGGAGGTGACGCCCTTGCTTGAAGTCTTGGATTCCCGTCAGGCGGTTCAGCATGCAGCCCAGGCCGCCACACTGGGCCATCACACCCGCCATCTTGTAGACCTCCTCTTCGTCCTCCTCTTCGTCTGCCCGATAGAGAGAGAGAAAGAGAGAGAGGCTGGCAGGGTGGGTGGGTTGGGGTGGGTTGGGGTGAGCATCCAAAGGACCAGCCCACATTCATCTACCCCTGTTGGCCCACCCACAAGGGCCAGGATCCGGAGATTGGGGGTGGGGGGGAAAGAACCTCCTCCAAACTCTGGATTTCTCCCCCCCCCCCGTGGGAGGGCTTTGGAGCAGAGGCGTACCTGTGGTGGAGTCCAGCGACTCGATAAACTCTTCCGTGGCGTCTCCCAGCAAGCCCCGCATGCGGTAGATGATCCTCATGGGCTCCCCCTGCGGAAGGAAGAGGGCCCGGGCATTGGGGGGATCAGAAAATGCCCCCACCCCCCCACCCCCATACGCACACACATACACAACCTCCCGGTCAGCTCTTCCTGCTACTTCTGGCCATTCTGAGCAGTGCCTCCCAACTCTTGGGCCTTTATTATTATTATTATTATTATTATTATTATTATTATTATTATTATTATTATTATTATTATTATTATTATTATTATTAATGTCTTCCGTCACCCTAACCCGCTGGACCCTTCGCTCCAGAGCTTTGACAACCTTCAAAACAAAACATAATCTGTGCTTGCGCGAGAGACGGAATGAGAGAGAGAGAGAGAGAGAGAGAGAGAGAGAGATGGTCTCTCGGTTCCAAAAGTAAAAGAAACAGACAGAATCAGAAGCTAAGACGAGCTTGGCATGTAAGGAAGCAAGGAGGAGAAAGCCCACACATTTCCCACTGATGGGAAGAAGGCAGAATGAGAGAGAGAGAGAGAGAGAGAGAGAGAGAGAGAGGAGGGAGAATGACAGTTTAATACGCTTTTATAGCTTAAAAACAGGGTATTAGGAGGGGTCGCTAAGCAGAGCAGGGACGTGTTATGAGTTTCGGGGGTAGGGAGGAATCTCATTGTGCCCTGGGATCCTGAGCGGTGTGTGTGTGTGTGTGTGTATGTGTGTGTGTGAGAGAGAGAGAGAGAGAAAGAGGAGTTTCCCTCTCTGGACTTTCTATTTTAATGCCTTTTTAAGTCTGAATGCTGAGCCGCCAAGGATGGTGGGCAGGCGGGCGGGCGGGCAGGCGGGTGGTGGTGGTGGTGGTGGTGGCAATCCCAGCCCTGATTTGTTTGAGGGAAGGCAGCAGCCAAAGAGTTGCTGTCGAGGCGCCTGCTGTCAAGCCCTCACGTGGAACAAGCGCCACTTAACGTCAGGGAAGAGGTTCGGAAACGCCGGAGCTGCCGGTAAAGGGGCAGAGGAACAAAGCCAAGCGCAGGGGAAGGAGAGGCGAAACCACCACCACCACCACCCCGGTGAGCGTCGGGAGGTAGAGGAGGAGGAGGAAGAAGAGCCAGGCGGTGGCAAAAGGGGCCCTGACCAAAGCTGGCTCTCTCGCGCGTGTTGCCAACGCTGTCCTGGGGCTTTCCGAAGAGAGACGGGCACCCGGGGAAGCCGCATCCGGGACGCAACAGGCCGGTCAAGTGGACGCTTGGCACCCCTGCCTGGGAAGAGGCACGTCTCAACTTCCAGGGGTCAGGAAGGGGGGGGTAGTGGCCTCCGGACCTGGGCCGACGCCAGGCACAACTCAAAGGAAGTTGGGGGGGGTGTGTCGCTCAGCGGACCAACTGTGGTTCTCGGAGCGAGGCCTCTGTCCCTACGGTTGACTTTCACTCAGCTGGACCTGCCTCCGATGGTGATCGGGTGGAAGAAGGAAGGAGGAAGAGGATCCCAAAACTCTCTCCCTCCCCAAGCAGATCGGGGTGGGGAAAGAAACTTAAAACAGCCACCACTAGGACACACTTCCCGCCCCCCCAAAACCCCCCAGATCTGCAGAACCAGCCCTCTGCCCGGACCCCACCAGGGGAATAAAGACAAACACCACATCCTGATACTACCAAGGTTCCTGCATCTTAAATCCCGAAATGTGTGTGTATGTATGTGTGTGTGTGTGTGTTTTTTCTCTCCTTCTCCCTCCGAGCCCTGTCAAAGGAGCGTCAGCGGCACAGGGCATTTGGAGGGAGGGAGGCCACCGAACGCCCTTAATCTCCCCGCCTGCCTGCCTGCCTGCTCCACCGCCACCCACGACATCCTTTTGAACTCGGATGACAAGGCTGGCTTCTTCTCCCATATTCATTCCTGGAGGCTTGAGAGGGGATAATACCCCACCGTTTGGCACTGATGCTCAAAGGAAAGTCATCAAATGCTTAATATCTCTCTCTCTCTTCCCCCCCCTCCTCCTCTCTCCAAAACTCTCCTTCGGCAATCTTTCCCTCCTTTCTCAGCTCCTCTCTGCCTTCAAAAGCGTCCCGGGGAAATTTTGCATTTCTGATCGCCGGCAAACGAGGCCCTCTTTTCCGCTCGAAATTTCAGGTTAGCAGAGATTGCAAGCCCCGAAAGGCCGCCTTACTTCTAACTATCCCCCCCGAGCAGCATTATAACCGTAAACGAGGTCTTGTTTTCTTCCTCGTTCGGATCCATGATAGCTTATTTTAAGGGGTTGTTGATCCCCCCCCCCCACTTGCCGAAAGGTCATTTTTTAAAAAAAGTCTGCCTTTTATTGTCACCAGCTGCCTGGAACGCCGATTTTAGAGATTTTTAGATCTACTCTAAAGAAAGCAGCTGAAATTCCCCCCGCCACTGGAAAAGCTTGGCTTTTGGAAATCCAAAGTCACTCTCAATCCATTCGACGGCGACGGAGCGAAACCACTCCACAGCAGCCCGTAAGATGCACACCAGGAGAGGCCACCCCCCCTCGAAGGGAACCCGGAGGTGGGGGGGTCAACCTGTAAACGTACCTCGTTCGTGGGACACCAAACCTTCTTGTAGACTTCAGCCACCGGCAGATCCAGGCTGATAATCTTGTTGTTCACCAAGAGCTGAAAGGGGAAAAAAATCCAAAAAGTAGTACGAAGAGAGGAGGAGGAGGAGGAGGGAGGCGGCTGCCCGAGATCTCTTTCCAAACGCCCTCCTTTGAAAATGGCCAGGCAGTTCAGGGCGCGGGGACCGTGTTCCCGCTGGAGGCCTGGGGCCGAGGAGGACTCCTCTGCGTTGGAAGAGGCAGGGGGGGCCGCCACCGAGCGCCATGGGGTCTCTAGCGACAGAAAGGCACCCACCGAAGGGGGATGGCCCCGAGACCGTGGAGAGCAGCAGCCTAACTCTCCCGCCCTGGAGGAGAGCAAACCAAGGGCTCCCGGCAGACCCCAGGACGGGAGGTGAAGGCCGGCCCAGCTGCACTCTGTTCTACGTCCCCAAAGGGAAGAGGATGTTCTAGGCCAGTGATGGCAAACCTTTTAGAGACCGATTCAAAACCCACTAATGATTTGCAAAGTGCCAATACAGTCATACAACATGAATGCAGGTGGGCTGTGAAGGGGCGATGCCAGGTGCCCACCGAAAGGGCTCCTCCGAGGGCCACCTCTGGCACCTGTGCCCATAGGTTCGCCAACGCTGTTCTGGGCTATGGAAAGCTGCTTCTTTGGACCACAAAGCCCATGATCCCCCCACCCAATGCTGCCTGGAAGGGTTTGGGAAGTGGAGCCCATGAAAAGCAATGCTTCCCAAGGAAGTCCCCCCACGCCCGGGAGTGGAGGCATTCCGTTCCAGAAGAGAGCTGGGGTGCTACTCTCTCTCTCTCTCTCTCTCCCCCCCCCCAAATCGACTGCCCTGCGTCGGCTCCCCCCCCCCTCACCTCCATGCCGCTGTCGTCCTCGAGCAAGGCCACCAGGTCACAGTCCTGGCAAATCTTGTTCTTGATGTCCCGCATGAGGGGCCCGATGCCGGGCTCGTTGCTGCTGTAAGGGTTGCCCGGCATCCGCCCCTGGAGGAAATCCTCCTGCTGGGGGTCCTTCTCCAGCGTCACAAAGAACTCGGTCACCTCGTTCTCCTCCTGAAATAAAAACAAAACAGGGCAGGGAAAAGGGGGTCACCGAGGCCGGTCCCTTTCCGAGGCGTCTCCCTGGGAATTTGCAACCCCCGTTTGCATCTCCCCCCAGGAGAGCCCAGTCCCATGGGGAGAAATGGTGTGTATGTGTGTGTGTGTGTGTGTGTGTGTGTGTGTGTGTGTGTGTGTGTGTGTGTGTGTGTGTGTGTGTGTGTGTTTCCCCCACCCCTTACCGGATAGATGATGCTGCAAAGGCGCTCGAAAATGAAGACGGGCGTCCGGTAGTCGTCAAGGCTGTAGCGCTTGGCCGTCTCGATGCAGACGGCCATGAAGGCTTTCGTCTCCGACTCCGTGCCTGGAGAAGCAACGGGGAGAGCCGAGGGGGAGGCGGTGAGTCCTGGGGCGGCTTTGCGGAGGGGGGGGAGCCACTTCTCCCAGGGCCGCTCACGGCTCGGGTTCAAGAAAGGAGATGGCTCCGCACTCCCGCCTGCCGGGGAAAGGAGGCTGCCGTCCGTGGTTTTGAGGCGGCTCCTGCTTCCCAGTTCCAGAGGGAGGGAGGCCCCCCCAGACTCCCAGGACGGAACCCTTCCCCTTACTGGGAGCTACCCTGCATCCCCCCCCTCCCCTCCCCTGGCCTGCCCGCCCCGCTGCCCGTCCCGTCCGTCCGTCCGTCCGTCCCGGCCCACCGGTGGTCATGTCCTCCAGCATCTCCAGCAGCATGTCCTGGGTCTCGTCAATGAGCTTCGTCCTCTGGACCACCAGCTTCCGCAGGCACAGGTAGCCGTTGAGCACCGTCCCCACCAGGCGGCTCTTGAAGTGGCGCTTGATTGATTCCACCTCCACGAAAGAGGAGAGGAGGCCTGGGCGGGCAAAGGGGGGGGCAATGAGGGAAGCGTAGCAGGAGGGGGGGACATGCCGATCAGTGTGGAGAACCCCCCCCCAAAAAAAAAAACAGAGGGAGGGAGGGAAGAAAACGGGAGAGGCCGTGTGTCTACACACACACACACAGAGAGAGAGACACAGAGGTGGCAGGGGAGCCCCTGGGCTCAAGCAGGACAAGGGGGGCGTTTGGGACACGTGGGGGGGGGGGATCCCCTGTATTGAGACCGATGAAGCTGTTTGGATGAACAGCGGAACGTTTCTATCTCTCAAAAAAGAAGTCCAGTAGCCATGACTCAACTTCCAGATAAACCTACCTGGATGACCGAGAATCTTCACAGACATAGTGTGTGTGTGTGGGGGGGGGGGAACGTACCGGTGATGCTCTTCAAGGCATAGCCCTGCTGGAGGTCAGTACTCAGGGTGGCTTCCTCCAGGGCAAGCAGGCGGGCGATCTCCTGGGGGAGAGAAGCGCCCGCTGAGAAGACACGACGGAGGGGGGGGGGAGAGCGACCGCGAGGCATGCCTGCGCAGGATGGGAGCCAACACCAAAAGGGGTGCTTGAGTTGGCGGGACCTCTCCATATGATTTTTGTTTTTTTAAGAAAGCCCAGCCCCCCCCACACACACACCTCCCCCCGAGGCCCAAAGGGGAGGGCCATACCTTCGTGATGAGGTTGCCGACGTAAGGCAGGACCCCTCGGGCCGCCAGGTAGACCTTCCAGCGGGCGGGCTTGATGAGCTTCTGGTAGAGGGCCAGGTACTCGGCCGCGCACTCTCCCGCCAGGCTCAGCTCGTCCAGGTAACTAAAGGAAAGGCGGAGAACACCCCCCCCCCACCCCGGGGATTAAAGCAAAAAAACAAAAATAATAAAAGCAAAGTGTTCTGCTTATATCCCGGCCCATACTTCAAGTCGTCTCTGGGCGGTTTACCATTTAATTACAGTAATGCACGCTACACATTGCCCCCCCCCCAGCAAGCTGGGTCCTCATTTTACCGACCTCGGAAGGATGGAAGGCTGAGTCAACCTTGAGCCTGCTCCCTGGGATTGAACCCCCAGGTCGTGAACACAGTTTTACCTGCAGAACAGGCATTTAACCACTGCGCCACGAGGCTCCGGAGAGGGGCCCGGGCGGGCACAGAAGGGCCGGAGACAGACGGGAGGCCCGTTACCTGGTCAGGAGATCGAGGACCTGCTGCTTGCGGCTGGGGAGGGAGGCCAGGGCTTCCACGATGGTGCAGGCGGCCTGCCGGGCGGCCTGGGTGGCGGGAGTGAACAAGACCTGCACCGGGAGTGGGGGAGACGAGGCCCCAAGAAGGTGAGAGAGAGAGAGAGAGAGAGAGGAAGCCCCTTGGGTTGCTGGCACCGCCATGGCCTGGCCTTCCAAGGGACCCCTTACAACACGGGAGACGAGCCCCCTGGCTGCCTGGGGAATCCCCCCCCTCCAGGGCTCATTCAAGGAAGGGCCAGCAAAGAGGAGGAGTAGGGGACGGGTGTCCCCCCCCCCCGCAGGGGCTGAAGATCGCAGCGGCCGCCACCAGTTAGAGGATTCTGGGAAGGGGATGAGTCCCAAGCCTTGGCTTCCCCCCTGCTTTGCTGGGCCCTCCCTCGACGGAGGGGACTCAGCCACCGGGGGGGGGCATTGGGGGGGGGGAAACGCCTCACCTGCCGGAGCCAATTATTATGCCCGAGCTTGAGGTCCAAGGGGCAAGTCCTCTTTCCCTGCCGGCTCATGAACTGCTTCCACTTCCAGGTGTACTTCTCGGTCAGGTAGAGCTGGCGCAGCTCCGCCCGGGTGGGAGACTTCCCGTTGACCTCGATCCCTGAGGAGGAGGAGGAGGAGGAGGAGGAGGAGGAGGAGGAGGAAGAAAGAAGAAGAGGAAGAGGAAGAAAAAGAAGGAGGAGGAGGAGGAGGAGGAGGAGGAGGAAGAAGAAGAAGAAGGAGGAGGAGGAGGAGGAGGAAGAAGAAGGAGGAGGAGGAGGAGGAGGAGGAGGAGGAGGAGAAGAAGAAGAAAGAAGGAAGAAGGAGAAGAAGAAGGAGAAGAAGCAGAAGAAGAAGAGGAGGAGGAGGAGGAGGAGGAGGGAGGGAGGTAGAGGAAGGCTCAGTGGGGGCCCTCGCTTCTCCATGTGACAGGTGGGCCCGATCCCTCCGTGCAAGAAACAAAATAAGGGGGCCGAAACCGAGGCGAAGCTCGGAAGGGGATCGAGCAAGCCCAGCGCTGTAACCACTGCGCCCCCCTGCCTCCCAGGAGAAAGCTTTGTGGGATCCCCAGACGGCAGACGGATGTGCAGGGAAGCAAGCTAGATGGCTCACTCCATGAGGCTTAAAACAGAAAGAGAGAGAGAGAGAGAGAGAGAGAGAGAGAGAGAGAGAGAGAGAGAGAGAGAGAGATTTCCCTACCTCTGGCTGGCAGGCATTTCTTCCAAGCCTCGTAGGAAGCCTTAGGGTCCCTCTTGAGCCACAGCTGGGCCTGGGCGTGGATCTCGTTGCTGTACGGCTTGACCGTGGTCAGGGAGTCGACCGGGACGTCCTATGAAGCAAAGGGGAAGCAGTGCATGAGAGAGAGAGAGACACACACACAGCCCAGGGAGAGTTCGTAACAGGCTGCTGCACCCACTCACCCTGCCGTGGAAGGGATTGCATGGGTGCGCCAGGAGCTCAGCTATACCGGCCCTGCAGCAGCAACCGACTGGAGTTGGGGTTGGGGTTGGGGAATCCAAGGGGCATCCCCCACCCCCCACAGCCCAGGACTCTTAAAGGCAGCAGCAGACCTGCCCACGCGGGAAAGGGCCAGGAAGTGCCCAACACACAAACGGAGGAGAAAAGTCTTTCGCTTAAGATTTTGGAAAGTGTCTTCTTCCTTTCATAGGGGAACAGCACCCTCTAGAGGTGTGATCTCACCCAGAGACGGGTTGGGGTGTGTGTGTGTGTTCTTTTCTTGACGAAGAGAATCTAAAATTTGGGAGGGAAGCCCTCTCTTCCCCCTGGAGGCTGCGAAGGAAGGGCCCCTATCTGTACCTCCTTCCCAACAACCAGGGCGATCCGTCCACATCTGGAAGGCACTAAACGACGAGGCGAAGGTGGGGCGCCCGCCTGGCCGGGGATCAGGGTGGCCGAGCCCCTTTCCCTGGCCGCTCCCTGGCCATCTCCATCAGTGCCAGCAAGAGCTCCAAAGCCTGGCCCTTCTGCCGGCCACGGGGGTGTCCCCACCACCTCCAAGCCCTGGTCCCTTGAGACACCCCCCGGTGTCTCCCTTCTGAGAACGAGGGGGCCTTCTGCGCTCTCATCAAAAAGGAGAGCCACGGGCAGGCACGTCCCCCGCTCTGCCTGGGAGGAAAGGAAAACCCTGAGGGGTGGAGGGCCAGAGGCTGGGTGATTGGGGGGCGGGTGTACCTTGTTTTTCTTGCTGGTGGGGGCCGGAGGCTTGATGAGCCTCTGGAGGATTCGGAGGCACATCAGGGTGATGTTCTCCACCACCACCGGGGTCTTAATGTTCACGGCCATCAGGAAGAGGCTGAGAGCTGGAGGGGGAGGAAGGAGAAAAAGAGAGAGAGAGAGAGAGAGAGAGAGGGAAAGAGAGAGAGAGAGAGAGATGGGATGGAGACGCCAACTGGAACGGGAACGGAAAAAGACCTGCCCGGCCGGACGCCGGGGCTGCTGTGCATCCGTGTGAACTCTGCCCACGGGCTGCCTCCCAGACCCGCAGCATCTGCCTCTCTGGTTCTGGGGGGGGAGCACACATTTGTCCTTCCCCCACACTGGCTCTCCGAGCGCAAGAGAGGAGAGTCAGCGACACCTGTGGCAGTGCGCCCTAAGAGGCTCTTCCTTCCTCCCGAATGATAAGACCGCTTCAATCCCTGGGTCCTCGAGGGTGGCCCACCTGTGAACCACCTACGGGCTCGCTCACCCAGACCGGAAAGCCCTTTGCGAAAACGGACCCCTGGTTTTTGGCTGGACTTTGGCCCTGCCTGTTTGGCGGAATTGGGGAGGGGTCGTCCCAAGTCTTTACTGAAAGAGCTCTCTTTTAGCTGGGGTGCTACGCTTTCCGACACATCTCCCCTTCTCTGGCAGGCTGGATTTTGCTCCAAAGGGGGGAAACCCATCACTTGAAGGCAGAGGGGCAGCCAAGAGGCGCAAGGGGGAGTCACAATTCTCCTTCCCCCCCCCCCAAAAAAAAAACACACACACACAGCGAAGAGGCCTAAAGATCTGGGCCGGTGACACCCCCCCCAGCTTTGTTCCCTTTGCTGGCTGACCCCTTTGTCTGGGGCAGGCCTGGGTCCCTGGGAACTTGACCCCGAGCCCTCGGAGGCCTCTTCCATCCCACGCCCGGTAGGAGGGCTCGGGGGGTGGGGTGAGGACTCACCACATCGCAGCCTCAGCTCCCAGCAGCTGTCCTCCTTGGCAATGGAGTCGGTTAACAGCAGCATCTCGTACTGGAGGCTGCTGGCCTGCGCCCGGAGGGACAAAGAAAGAGAGAGAGAGAGAAAGAGAGAGATGAGGAATGAGGGCAAGGGCACCGGGCAGGTCCAAGCCAAATCAAGCCACTCTTGCGATGGGTAACCTGCGCAATTGTAAACTGCAAACACTACGGGGCAGCGTATAAGCAGAACGCGTTGCTTTCTTGCTTCTGCTTTCTGTAATGGGGCCACCACCTCTCCTGCAACTGGGAGCCTTTTTGTATGTTTTTATTCCTCCTGCTTTTCGAATTTCACTAGGAACCCAGGATAGGGGGGGAAAGGCAAGGCATGGATCCCATAAACAAACACGCCGGGCCAGGATTCCCACTGCCGGTCACAACCGGAGGACACCCCCCCCCCGAATCGAAAAGAGTTTACGCCAGGGACGCAAGCGCTCAGAAAGGGATCCGGCGGGTCTACTGCAACCGGGAACCAGCCACGGGGGCGGCGGCGGCGGCGGCGGTTTCCGAATAACCGGCAGAGGAGGCAGGAGAAGGGAAAAGAGCCCTCGTTCCCCCCCCCCCCGCCGCCGCCTTGCTCACCAGGTCTGGATTTGCCCAGTGGCCCTTCAGGGCCGAAGAGACTTTGCTGATGATCAAGTCATTCATCTGCTGGGTGGCTTCTGGGTTGTCTCTGGTTTCCCGACAGACAATGGTTTGGGGGCGGGGGGATCACAGAGAGAGAGAGAGAGAGAGAGAGAGAGAGAGAGAGATAAACACACAACTCTTACAGTGTTAGAAGCCCTGCAGTGAGATACCGTGTTTCCCCGAAAATAAGACACTGTCTTATATTTATTTTTTTCTCAAGAAGACACACTAGGGCTTATTTTCAGGAGATGTCTTACTTTTATTAAGTATAATAGGCTTGAATGTCAGCCCTGCACACAACCGTAGCCACGCCCATCACTAGGTCTTATTATCAGGGTAGGGCTTATATTTAACAAACGCATAGAAATCCTGCTAGGGCTTCTTTTTGGGGGGAGGTCTTATTTTCAGGGAAACAGGGTATCTCCCTCCCGAGTGGGCAGGACAGATCCCTGTATCGTTCTGCCCGGTCCAGGTCCAAGCGGCCATGTCTGGTCCGTGGGGCCGTGGGGCTCCTTTCCCTTCCTTTCCCTCCCTCCCTCCCTGCCGGCGGGCCCTCCTTCCGCCCCCGCCCCCCCCAACCTGGTCAGGAGGCACATCAGCCGTCGGACTTCCTCCCGCATGGCGGCGGCCCCGTGGCGCAGGTTGTAGTCAAAGAGCTCTCGGATGAGTCCCTGGGAGACCAGGATGTGCCGGATGGTGGCGTTGGTGGCCAGGGCCCGGAGGAGGGTGATGCAGTGCTCGGTGACAGCCGAGGCGCAACCGTAGCATTTGGTGGAAGATGTGTGGCCGCAGCCCAGTACGGAGAGGGCCCGGTACTGGCTGGCCGTGAAGGTGGGCTGGACGGCCGAGCGCGACGACTTGCTGGCCGCTTCCCGCTGCTGGAGGTCGTATTCCAGCAGCTCCTTCCGGGAGGCAAACACCTTCTGCAGAAGCACCGAGAGAGGAAGAGATGAAGGAGGAGGAGGAGGAGGGGAAGAGGGAGGGAGGAGGAGGGACGCTGGGCAGGCAGGCACCCCCTCCGGCACGATCCCTCTCCTGGCACCCAGAACTTCACCCTTCCCAGCTGATTTCAGAAGCACAGCCAGGCCCGGCTTGGGTAGCTGAAGGATGGGAGATCGGACCCCACCCTTTCTGAGAAGTACCATCCCTGATGCTCTCTACGCCAGGGCTGTTCAGCTTTGAACAGGCCAAGGTCTACTTTTTCCGGCTCAAGGTTCCTGAGGGCTACTACACTAAAACCTCTACTTACGGATTTTATCCGTTCCGAGCACATGCTTATAAGTTTTCTAAGTAGAGCAGCGGTTTCCCATAGGGATGCATTGAAAACCGATTAATCCGTTCTGGAGGGGACCCATTTCAATGCGCCATGGCCCTTGAACTGCCCTGCTCGGCTGAGAGCGTGGGCTGGCAGACCAAGAACATTGCTGGGGCAGTGGTGCTCCTTGGGATGGGGAAGGGAGGGATGGAGAACTTATCCTCTCATTTTTTTTTATTGATGGCTAGAGGGCTGCTTTTGAACCCTTTGCGGGCTACCAATTAGCCTGTGGTCTATCTGTTGAGCAGGTCTGCTCTATGCCTTCCGTGATAGGTCTCTCCCTGACCCTTTCCTCTCCCCCGCCCATGCTGGAGCTCCGCTCTGCGCCCCGGCCGGAGGAGCCCACCTGGATGATCTTGGAGAGTTCGTCAAAGGAATTCTTGCAGTCCCCGCAGTACTCCTGGGCCAGCTGGAGGATGTACCTGTTCACACTGGCAGAGGCCGAGTTGATGCCGCCCGCCGCCGCCGCCACCGCTGCCTGCATCGTCCTGAAAGACCGCGGACAGGAGAGCGCTCAAAGGGGGCAGCCTGCTCGGGAGGGGGCTTGGAGTGGCAAAAGCCCTCCAAATATTCTCGGGGGGCCCCTCCCTCCAACTTTTACAGAAGGCTCGCTTTCAACGTTTCCACACGGCGCTGCGAAAGCGAGTTCCTTCAAACATCCGAAGGGTGTGTGTGTGTGTGGGGGGGTGAGTTCTCTATATTAAAAACTTGACCCTTAGAACTTGCGACACTGGCAATGCCGCAGAAGGGAGAAAAGCGAGTGGCATTCCGGGGAGAGAGCGTGGCCGGCGCTTCTGTTAAAAAAAATTACTTTTTAAAACCCAAACGTGCCGCAGCGAGCACCTGAGTTGGGCAAAGGTCCCCCCCCCATCCCGAGTCCTTAAAGCCCAGAAAGCTTCCTGTTCCCGCCTCCGCCCTTCTTCTCTCCCCCCCCCCCACCGCCGCCGGTACCTGCGGCTTCTCGGGCGCTGCTTCGTTCACTTTACAGAGGAGGTTCTCCAGCTGGGGCCGGTGGCCCATCAGTTGGTGGTAGACGCGGTCGGCCTTGTCCAGGAGGGTGTTGATGTTGGTCACTGCCTGGGAAGTCACCAACAGGGAGCGAAATTAATAATAATATCAATAAACCAGGCAGGAGTGACTCGCCCACGGGGAGAGCAGCTGCCCTCTGCTCCTGGCAAGCTCTTTTAACGCCTCGGGAAACAGGGGTGCAAGCGCTTTGTTCCTCTAAGCCAGGCGTGTCCAAACTTCAGCTCTCCTGATGCTTTTGGACCGCAACTCCCAGAATTCTAAGCTTAGGCTGCCATTGGCAAAGGACTGGGGGAGCTGCGGTCCAAAACATCTGGAGGGCCGAAGTTTGGACATGCCTGTTCGAAGCTCTGAGACCTCCTCCCCCGAGCCCCCTTTTAACCTTCTCGAGTTTTTTTTTTAAACAAAAGAGAATATTTCCTGTTTAAAAAAATAACTACAGTGGGGAGGGGGGTTCTCAGAGGACGGGCACAAGCCAAGGCAGGAGAAGGGCTGGTGGCGGCAGAAAAGCTCCCCCCCCCACTTCCTCTCCTGCGACAGGAGACGGTTCAAAGCCTGCCGGGCCCGAGAGCAGCATGCGACTCCCGGTTTTAATGGGGCCCAGGAGCGAGAGAGAGCGGCTTTTGGCTCTTCCGAAGGGGTGGGGGATGGCCTGCGAGGTCTGAGCGTCCCTGACCTTCTTCCGGTCCTCTTCGTTCTCGATGGGGTCCACGGCACAGCAGGGCTTGGCGTAAAGCATGAAGTCGAAACGGGCGTATTTGCAGAAGCCGCAGGCGTTGCAGAGGAAGGGGTCCTTCTCGTCGTAGTTGATGGACCTGGGAAGGAAAGCCAGAGGGAGGTGTCACCGGTGGGGGGAGCGGGGGCTGGAGGAGGCCCAAACACAAGAGGGAAGGGGCCAAACCCCCCCCCCCGAGAGCCACCAGCCCGAGACGAGGAGGGCCCGAAAGGCACCTCGAGAAATCAAAAGAGGACCCTTGTGTTCTGCCGCTCTAGGACGGTGTCGGTTCTGGTGCTGTCAAGCATCTGGGGGAGTCGGAAACCCTGGGCCATTAATGGCCAAGGACCCAGGATCTTAGGGATAGGAACCCCCCCCCCATCCCCAACCTCAGCACCTACAAAACAGCCCCCCTCCTGTTTTGGGTCAAGGGAAGGGATCTGAACCCCTGCCTTCCCATCCAACCTGTCTAGAACCAAGGCACATTCCTGGGAGAAAATTCTCTCTCTCTCTCTCTCCCTCCCTATCTCATGCGTGGGGTGCAGTGGACCAGAGTGGGCCATCCGGACTCAGAAGGCCTCGGTTCAAATGTGCTGATCTACCCCTCGAGCCGGTCACGGGGGGCGGGGGGAGGGGGGTCCTCAGCTCAACCCCTTTCACAAGGTGGCTGCCAAGAACTTAAGAACAGCCTTGCCGGAACCGGCCACAGCCCATCCAGTCCAGCGTCCTATCTCGCACGGCGGCTCCCCATTTACTTCAGGGTCTTCCCCAGCAGATGTCTCCACCTGCTAACGAATCCCTGCAAATGGCACTAAGAGAGATCTCCTGCCTCTCTCTCCAACCCGGAGGTTGTCCTTAGGCATCCATCAGGATAGCCACGGAGACCCTTGTTCTCCATGAACTCGTCCAACCCTTTCTCAAAGCTGTCAAGGCTGACAGCGGTCACCACTTCTTCTGGCAGGGAGTTCCACAGACCAGGGATCCTCAGGGTGGGAGGAGAGGCAGGCCGGAGAGAAGCGTGGGGAACCCCGCGGACGGACCACCGCACCCCGTCCCGTCCCACCTGCACTTGTGGCACTGGTACACGTTCTCCCCGCAGTTGCCGCACACGCCGGGGTTGGCCGGGACGGAGGCGCTGCAGCGGGGGCACTGGAGGGTCTCGGTGGAGGCCTGGTAGTTCTCGTAGAAGTCGGCGAACTCGATCATCAGGTTGGAAGCCACGATGGGCAACGGCAGGTCAATCTTCACCTCCGTCTGGCCTGGGCTGAGCGGGACCTTCTTAGCCTTGTGCCAATGGGCCGGCCTGGGCAAATGAAGGGCGGACGTGTGTGTGTGTGTGTGTGTGTAAGTAGAAACAAAAGAAGGAAACCGATCTAAAGAGACCCTCCTCCCCGGCCAAGAAACCTCCTCGAAACCTCCTGCGGCAGCACGACAGGAAGCCACGTTTAAGCCCTGATTCCCCCTCCGCCCGCAGCGAGGCTTGTGGCGGTTTTAATAAAGGGCTGCCGGTGCCTCGCGGGAAGGAACACAGAAGATTTCATTCTACTTATGTCACTTTAAAAAAAAAAACCTCTTTTGGATTTCGCCAACTCCCCCTCCACACACACACCCCGCCATTCCTTTTTAAAGGGCGTTTCGGGGCGATCTTGGACAGGGAAGCGGGGAGGGATTTTCTTCCTGGGGAAGGCTCTCCGAAAGACCTCACAAGGACCGGAAACTTGAGGCGCTCCTCTTTAAAACTCACGGGCTCTCGTTCAACGCCCGCCCTCCCTGACCGGAGGTTGCCGGCTGCGGATATTACACAGCCCAACGAGATCAACAGCCAGACTTGGGCACCTGCTGGGCCTCAACGCTGGCTGTGCAGGCTAAGGGTGATGGGAGCTGTGGTCCAAATAGCCTCTGGGGTCCTCAGGATCCCTGCCGCTCCCGTTTTGGGGGGGGGGGCGCAACCGCCTGCAAATCGCTCCGGAAAACGGGAGAGCGCGAGGGAAATCCATCCCGTACGACCCGTTCAAGCGTCCCCATCCCTCCAGGAGAGCGGGCGACAATGGGTGTTGTAGTCCAAACACACCTGGAGGGAGTTGTATCGGGCAAACCCAGTCCAGAGCAAGGCAGGGGGCTGAAAATATGGCCCCGAAAACCTAGGAGAGCAGTAACCCCTGGCTGCTGCGCCCCGCCCGCCCCCCGGCCCCCACTTACTTATTCTTCAGCTCCACGATGGCCTGCACGGTGCGGTTGTTGTAGTAGAGGTTGATGGTGCGGACCATTTTGGTCCGCTTGAGGTCCCCGATCTTGACGGTCACTTTGCTGATGGTGTGGCTGCCGATCAGCTTGACCACCTGCTGGGTGGTAGTGTAGCGGGTGTCCACCTTGATGGAGGACAGCTTGATGTACTGCCAAAAAAGAATGAGAGAGAGAGAGAGAGAGAGAGAGAGAGAGAGAGAGAGAGAGAGAGAGAGAGAGAATGAAGAGAACAGATGCCACCGGCTGAAAGCAGGGCATCCACCCCGTGAAATGGAATAAGACTGGGCAGCAAATGTCTCAGCTGTAGCTCCTCTTCTGTCCTTCCTCGGGGGGGGGGGGTAGGAGGGGGGGCTGCCTGGACAAATTCATTTGGGTGGAAAGAAGGGCCCAGACCCTCCAGATCCACCTTTAGACTTCAAATTCTTCCTTCTGCTTGAGAGTCACTGCGCCTTTGATCCACTTTTCCTTTTCCCAGTTTCTCAGTTTTTTATCGCGGGCTTCTAAAAAGAAGCTCTTGACACGGTCCGTTTCGGCTCGATCCAACTCGAGGGTTCGCCCCAACTTAAGCGGGACCTGATGGGCATTTAAGGAGCGCGGGGGGGGGGGGGGAGAGATCCGCGGATTCGGGCCGATCTCCCCTTTTGGTCAAGGAGACGGAGCGAGGTCTTGCCCTCTTTGCCGCGGCCAAACGGGGCGGCCCTGGCGGCGGGTTGCCTCTTGGGCTCTTCTCTCAGGGCCGTTCCGGGTTTTTACGGCCAACAGGGCCCGTGAGGTGTTGTACAGGGGCTGGGGTGGGGGGGGGGGGGTGGTTGGGGCAGAAACCTAGGAAACAAGCCGTGACTTACGCAGAAGGGCACCTCCGGGTTGTTGCAGACAAGGCAGGGGTCGCTCTCTAAGTAGTAGCCGTCGAATTCCACCAGTCCGGAGAGGGTGCTGCAGGCGGGCGGGAGATGGAGACCCAGGCAAGGTCAGCGAACTCAAATCGGACCCCTTTTTCTCGGCTTTGTCTATCCCCATGCCCCCGTTTCTAAGAAGGGGGAGCCACTCTCGTATTGAGGGCAGCAAAAGGTGTGGAGGGGGGGGCAGGGAGGAGACACCAAAGAGCTGAGGAATGGGGAGGAGAGTCTTGATTTTGGCCCTAGCCAGCGCCGCATCTGCCCTGCCGTCGGGACCGGAGCAAAAGTGGGTGGGTGGGGGGGCTTTCCTTTTGGGCATTGCTTGTCTCCCCAAGACGGGGAAGGTGGCCGGCCGTGGGCTCTCCCTGCCCTCGTGGGGGCCGAAGGGGAGGCCGTGGGGGGGAACACACTCACTTGTAAATGTTGGAGTTGGGATGGTTGGTAAGGATGTGGTTCTGCATCCGGAGAATCTCCACCGCCTTCTGCGAATACTCCTTGAGCTGAAACAGAACAGGAGGAGAAATCTAACCACCGCTGCGGTTTCTCGTGCACGAAGCTGGGCATCCCCTCGCCGTTCGCGGCAATTTCTCTCTCGCATGGTCCACCTCCCCCCCTACAGCCCCTGGCTGCAATTTCCAGAGATTTCAGGACCCCTTGCAGGAAAAGACAGCCCAGGGGGGAGAAGCTGGCACCCTACCTTCTTCTCGGTCTGCTGCGTTTTCAGAGAGAAATAGCCGAGGAGGTCTACAAACTGGGCCGCTTTCCGCCCATAAGCGGGCAGCTCCGGCCAGATCGACCACATCAGGTCCAGAAGGAGCTCCTGCTGGGATCTGTTGGAGTTCCTGATCGGGAGAGGAGGAGGAAGGAGGCAGAAGGTAAGGGAGTGGATTAGAAGAGGGGGGGGCACCCCACAATGGCCAAGAGGGAGGGCCACCCCCTACGGTTCTTCTAACTCCCATATAAGACTTCTGGAGCCACATCTGGCAGAAGATACAGAACAATTAAAACTCGGACCACACGTCTTCTGAACATTTTTATCCCAGAGCTATAATTGCACTTAATGATGAACTCAACGACCACCAGCAGTGAGCACTTGGACAGGATTACCTAGCCTGTTGTGTAGATGCATGTGTTTTTAGAGGGGGTGGGTGGGTGGGTGGGGAGTGTTCGGGGATTTTTTATGTGTGTGTGTTGAAGGTTTTTTTTTAATGTGTGTGAGAGTGTTTGGGGATTTGTGTATATGTGTGTGTGTGTTGAAATCTGGTCTCTGGGTGTCTGAATTTCGTTGTATGTGTATACTGTGTATATACACACAATGACAATAAATTATTATTATTATTATTATTATTATTATTATTATTATTATTATTATTATTATTATTATTATTATTATTATTATTATTATTATTAATCTGGACCCGAGGCTGCATCGCCCAGAAGGGTGAGCTCCGAGGTGTATGTGTGCGTGCGCTTGGGTGTGGCTTCCGTGGCTCACCGGTAGATGTGGAGGGTGAGGCAGTGGGCTTGCCACCGGACGGAGGAGGAGTTGGACTCGAGGAGGAAGCATCGCAGGAACTGGACGAGGGTCTCCTTGTCGGCGAACTTGTTCAGCTGGTTCACGAGCGCCGTGCACAGCTGGTCCTCCTGGCTGCCGGAGGAGCCCTCGCCTGGGGGGGGGGACGGGGGAAAAAGGAGGCAAGCGAGTCACGGCGGGCGGAGGGCGGGCGCCGCGGCTCAGGGAGGAGGGTTTGGAGATGGGGGGGGCAAAAAGGACCCCCCCTTCTCCCCATGTTCAACTCCTGGCATTTAGAGAAACAGCAACAGCAACAGGCTGGAGGCAGGTGGGAGTCGCACACGCACAACCAGACAACCGTGGGAGACTCAGCCGAGAAGCGTCTCGCTCAGTCACACGTCCCGGGTGGAAGCGTCTCCGGACGGAGGCAGGGAATGGGTTCTCGCCGCCCCGGCCGGTGACGGCTTACCCTCTCGGTCTTTCTCCTTCTCTTCCTTCTTGCTCTTCTTGGCCGACGCTTTGCTTTGCCCGGAGGGCTGCCCCGTCCCGGAGCCCGCAGGGGCGGAGGCCGAGCTGCCCGATGACCCGGAGGAGGGCCCGGCTGCCAGGACCTTGCTGCCACAGAGGGCGCAGGAGAGCAGCTGCAGGAGGACGGGCGAGACGCCCTCGTCCACCAGGAAGCTGACTTGCAGAAGGAAGTAGAGCACGGCTGGAGGGGAGGGGAGGGGGGGCGAGAGAGAGGAAGAACCTAAGAACCTAAGAAGAGCCCTGCTGGATCAGGCCAAAGGCCCATCTAGTCCAGCTTCCTGTATCTCACAGTGGCCCCACCAGATGCCTCTGGGAGCGCACAAGACTAGATCTCTGTCTCCTGACCCCACTTTCCTGCATCTGGCCCTTGAAGGACCCGGGTTTTAAGCCTGGAGATGACACCTCTCCATCATGGTTTGTCACCTGTGATGGACTTTTCCTCCAGGAATCTGTCCAATCCCCTTTTGAAGGCATCCAGGACAGATGCCATCACCACATCCTTTGACAGGGAGTTCCACAGACTAACAACGCGCTGGGTGAAAAAATATTTTCTTTTGCCTGTTCTTACTCTCCCAACACTCAATTTGAGTGTATGTCCCCTAGTTCTGGTATTTTGAGAGAGGGAGAAGAGCTTCCCTCTATCCACTTTACTCATGCCCTGCATTATTTTGTACGTCTCAATCATATCCCCCTCCTCAGGCGCCGTTTTTCCAGACTAAAGAGCCCCAAATGTTTTAGCCTTTCCTTATAAGGGAGGTGCCCCAGCCCAGTCATCATTTTAGTTACCCCTTCAAAGCCAAGCGGGGAAGAGGGGGTGTGTGTGTTTGTGCCCCTTTGGGACAGGACAAGGGCAGCACAGCTTGACTGAAGGACAGGACAGATCCTGTGCATTCCATACGCAACCCGTCTCTAGACTTCCCGCCCCACCGAACGGGGCTCTTCTCTCGCTTCCAGAGGGAGGGAACTCACAATCGTCTTTGATGCAGAACTTCTGCCAGTTCACCGTCCGCTGGGTGGCGATTTCAGCGCAGGCCTTCAAGTGTTCCATCTGAAAGGCAGAGGAGGGATCAGAGGAGGGCGGAGGGACGGGCGGTCGGACAGTCGGGCATGTCCACCCCCCCTTCAAAGGAACACCCGGCAGACTAGCAGGTGAGAACGGAGGGACACCCCCCCCCGGCCCCAGAGAGGAACCAAACCTTTAAGAAACTACTGAAAACCTGGCTTTACAGGTTGGCCTTACCTGATTATTCTGATTCAACCAACTCATATAAATAAGACACTGTCATTCCCCCCGCCTTATGATAATTTTCTATTAGTTATTTTTTCCCATTTGTTCTTATTTTGAATTGTCAAACCATTTTGATTTATTGTATTGATGCTTATTTGTTTGTTTGTTCTTTTTATTGTTACGATTGGATTATTTGGTTTGATTGATTAGTTTTTATTTTGTATTTTAAGTCGTTTAATCTGTTTTTATATTTTGCATATGTTTGTAAACCGCCCAGGGTAGCTCTTTTGCTATATGGTTGTGGTGGCTCAGTGGACTAAGGCACCAAAACTGTAGACTGCAACGTCGGCAGCTCCACGGTTCGAATCCCGGGTGCCACGCAGCGGAGCGAGCTCTCGCTGTTCACCCCAGCTCCTGCCAACCTAGCCATTCGAAAGCATGTAAATGCAAGTAGATAAATAGGTACCGCCGTAAAAAGTGGGAAGGTAAAAACAGTATTTCCTTGCAGCCATGCCGGCCACGTGGCCGTGGACTTGCACAACACTGGCTCTTTGGGCTTGAATACGGAGATGAGCACCGCCCCTAGAGTCGGACACGACTAGCACGCATGTGTGGGGGGAACCTTTACCTCTACTGCGGTATATAAATCAAATCAAATCAAATCAAATCAATCAATAAATCCCTTCCCCAAAAGGGTGCCTCTCTGGCTTGCCTGCTGGGACAGAGAGAACAAAGCCGTAAAAGGCCACGGTGACCGTCCACGCGTGCTTGCCGAGGTCTCCCCCCTCCCCCCTCCCCCTCCGCCGCCCCACCACCACCACCCACTTACCAAGTTGATGAGGGTGTCGTACTGGAGAGCCGAGCCGGAGCTGGCCGTGACCACACTGGCACGCAGGAAGATCCCCTGTTCCTCCAGCAGCTTCTTGATCCCTCGGACGTGGGAGTCCAAGGTGTGGAGGTCCCGCAGCTGCCGGTACTTCTCCTTGGAGCCGCAAATGAAGAGGAGAAGTTTCCGGACCTGGCGCCGGACAAAGGGGGTTTGCTGGATCATCAGGTACTGCGGAGGGGCAGGAGGGAGGAAGAGGGCGTCAACGGCCAGACCAGGACACACACACACACACACAAACCCTAATTTCTTTCACCGTTATCCATTAAAAACGCTTTTCACCCGCCTTTCCCCCGAGGGAGGGCCCCAGGTGGCTCATACCCAGCCCACTTCAGCCACACTGAAGAACGGACGAGATCTTTTTACTAGGTCTCTCCTTCTGATCCCCCCCCCAAGAGGATGCACCAAGGGCAACCAAATGGGGGTGGGGATGAATTTTAAAAAACAGAGGCAGCCAATGCAATCAGATATCCTTGTTTAATTTTTTTTTAAGCAGGCATCTGAGGCAGGGAACCCATTTATTGATCTATTTCGAGGGTCCATCGATGCCCCTTGGGGGCCTCCCGAAGTACGAATGGGTGCTTTTCGAGGGACAAAAGGCCTAGACCAGTGTTGGCGAAACGATGGGCACGGGTGCCAAAGGTGGCCCTTGGAGCCCTTTCTGTGTGGGCAACCGACACCGCCCCCTTCACAGCCACCTGGATTCAGGTTAAATGGCTCCATGGACAAAAAAAAAAGAATGAGTGGGTTTTGAATCAAATTGAGGGCCGGGAGAGTTACGAACAGACAAAAGAAAATATTATTTCACCCAGAGCGTTGTTAGTCTGTGGAACTCCCTGCCACAGGAGGTGGTGATGGCCTCTGGCCTGGGTGCCTTCCAAAGGGGATTGGACAGATTCCTGGAGGGAAAAGTCTATCCCAGGTGACAAACCATGATGGAAATGTGTCACCTCCAGGCTTAAAACCGGGGTGCTTCAAGGGCCAGATGCAGGGGGAGTGGGATCAGGAGACAGAGATCGAGTCTCGTGCCCTCCCAGAGGCATTTGGTGGGGCCGCTGTGAGATACAGGAAGCCGGACTAGATGGGCCTTTGGCCTGATCCAGCAGGATGGCTCTTCTTAGGTTCTTATGAATCGCAGTTTGGGCACTCAGTCTCCAAAAGGTTCGCCCTCACTGGCCTAGACTTTGGGGAGGAGGGGAAATCCAAAGAGCTAAGCAACAAGGCCTAACCTTAATCCCCTTCCAAAGGCCCCCCCCCCCGCCGCCCGGATGAGCCTTGTGTTAACCCACTTCAGACAGGAAGTAGAACCAGGAGTGGTCAAAGACCGGAGGCGGGAGGCGGGCGTTGGTGTCCGCGATCTTCTTGATCTGATAGGGCAGCCGGAGGACCATCTCGGTCAGGAGCTGGGTGTAGGCCTCAAACACGTCGGCAGCGTGGCCCTGGAGGAGGAGGAGGAGGAGGAGGAGGAGGAAGAGGAGGAGGAGGCGTCAAAGGCCAAGTGAAGGGGGGCACCTCTTGGCCCAGCCAAGCCCCGGGAAGGGTTTCCCATCACCAAGCCTGTCCTCCGTTGTGAAGCAGCTGACCGAAGACAGACGGAGAACAGAACTTGGGGGGAAATTCTCAAGATTATTAATCCAGCCCCCCCCCCATTGACTGCAAGCCCCCCTGGGCGACTGGCCGGGGGATTCTGGGATTTGTGGTCCCCAAAGGAGAGGGGAGTGTTTTCTGAGCTGCAACTAAGGTCAGACTTCGGAACTCTCCTATTCAAAACCAAAGGCAGCTTCGGGAACCGGGAATATTTAGCCTTTCAAAAAGAAGACTGAGAGGGGATATGATAGCTATGTTTAAATATTTGAAAGGATGTCCTATTGAAGAGGGAACAGGTTTGTCTTCCATGGCTTCAGAGACTAGGACTCAGGGCAACGGCTTCAAACGACAGGAAAAGAGATTCCATTTGGACATTAGGAAGAACTTCATGATGGTTAGAGCTGTTTGGCAGTGGAATAATATGCTGCCCCAAAGGAGGGTGGTGGAGTCTCCTTCTTTGGAGGTTTTGAAGCCGAGGCTGGATGGCCATCGGTCGGAAATATTGTGATGGGGGTTCCTGCCTGGCAGGGGGTTGGACTGGATCGCCCTTGAGGTCTCTTCCAACTCTAGGATTCTATGATTCTATGAACTGTTTGCCACTGGATTCCAGAAGCTGACCCTCCCTCCGGGCTGTCTACCGAAGACCAACATAAGGAGTCTGGAGCGTCGCACAGAAGAATCAAGAGACAGAAAGCCGGCAATCGCGGCTCTTCCTTGCCACAATTGGACGCTCTTCATCTCAGACTCGAGGGAGACCAAAGGTTCTCTTCTGGCTGATACGAACCGACGAGCGCAGCAAGAGACGAAGGGGCCACGCGACGCCTCTCCGTCGTCACTGTGAGGATCGGCGGCGGGGGTGGTGGTGGGGAGGTGGTGGTGTTTGACTCACCTTGACATATTGGCGCAAGAAGAAAGGGCTCATGTCCGGGGGGGAGGAGGTGGTGTGGGGCTTCAGCAGCTGGCTGCTGGAGACGGGCTCCTCCTCGTTCTGCTGGTTCTTCCAGTACTCCAGCAGGGACTTCAAGACGTGGAGGCAGTAGTCCACGGCCCCGGAGCTGAGGAGGGCGGCCGCCGTGGCGCTGGAGATGAGCGAGGAGGACTGGACAGAGAAGGAAGAGAGGCAGACAGAGAGAGAGAGAGAGAGAGAGACAGAGAGAGAGAGAGAGAGGACCAGGCAGGTTTCAGTCTAATGGAGAAGGAGGGCACCCAACTCGGGAAGGCTGGTCGGCGCTTGAGAAAGGGCCGGATTTCAAGTTTTCCAAGCGTGTATATCATCATCATCATCATCATCATCATCATCATCATCATCATCATCATCATCATCATCATCATCATCATCTTTCCTTCCTTCCCGGAAGGACCTAAGGCGGCGTCCGTTGTTCAAAGAGCCAAGAACACCAAGTACACGTGCATTTCCAAAAGAACTAAACAAATTATTATAGAACGAAGATCAACCCTTTGGAAACAGCGTCGCAGAAACTGGACTTGCGGTGAAAAACAAAGAAAAGAGGTCCGGCAGCCACCGCGCAGCTTCCGGACAGCCTTCCCCTGGGCGACGGAGAATCTCCACAGGCGCAAGGTCAACACGAAAGCCCGTTTAGAACGGCGGAGTGCAAGAGATGATTGAAAAGAAGCAAACGGGCCATTTATAAAGCCCCAGGGATAGAAACCCAGATGCCCTTCCGGGGACCTTCCATCCCAACACTTTTGGTTTGCAGGAGCCCCTCGGAGAGAGAGAGGAACTTGGGAATGCCTGGGGAAGGTTCTTTTCCCATCAGGGTTAGACGCTCCGCCAATCCTGGGGGTGGCAGGTCTGTGGAGGTGGTGGGGGGGGCAAGGCATGCTGTAGGGGACGCCGTCCAAAGGAAGGGAACGACCCGGGCTCCTACGAACGACCCGTCTGGAGCCCGGCCCTGCTGCTCGAGGGGCGCCCCTGACACCTTCTGCCCCACGGGGCTACCGTAGACATCATGCTAGGACCACCAAGAAAGCGGGGGGAACAATCCGTGGGCCGTGATGCTGCCTGGGTAAGTTTTGCAGGACGCCAGGGCCTGGCCCTGGCGTCCTGCAAAACTTACCCGGGCAGCATCACGGCCCACGGATGGAAAAGCGAGGGGCGGGGGGGACTCAAAAGCGGGCCAGCCTCCAGCCAAGTTAGTTTACAGCGAAAGGAGCTGACAACCTAATTCCACATTGGGAGGGCGGCGGGGAGCGATTTATCTCCCCTCTTCTGGGTTCCCCCCCTTTTTTCTTTAAATACCCCGCTGAAATTGTATTTACCGAGAGTCTTTTGAACCAGCACTTAGTTCAAGGGTTTTCTTTCTTTTTTTGTGTGTGGGGTGGGGGTGAGGGTGTTGCGTTGTTTTCGGGGAGGGAGGAGAAAAAGAGCGGAAGAAGCGACAAAGACAAAACTGCAACCCGTTCTTAAGTCTAATCTCCCCTCGACACACATGCCACTGGGCAAACGAAGCCAAGGATTAGCAGGAAGGAGAGAGAGGCTTCACCCTCTCCCGTTCCCCCCCCCTCCCGCCCTTAAAAGCAAACAAAAAAAAGTTGAAATTTCAATTCATTTCCCTGGAGCTCGGCCAGGCGGGCAGAGGCAAAAGAGGAGACCGTGGCCGGCGAGAAAGTTTCACTCGGACGCAAGACAGACTTTTCGCTGACCCTGAACTCTCTCTCTCTCTCGTTCTCTCTCTCTCTGATGAACTTCTCCACTTTGGTTACCTTTTCAAATCCACCTTCTTTTGTCAGGCCAGGAAACAACACCCCCTCCCGACACACACACAAAGATACACACAAACACACACACACAGATAGAGGCTGGCGAAAACGGCAAGTGGAAATAAAACCATTAAGAGAAACCCCCTGGCAAATCTAAGCACGCCCCACAGCGCGTAAGCTCATTAAAATCTGACGCACTTCGGTCTCCATTTTTTTCCAACCTCTGCTCTTTTGTTATTAATCTTCCTCCTTCCTTTGCAGGGGCGCTTTCCCGGTTCCCTCTTCTTCTTTTTTTTAAAGCCTTATTACGGCACCGTTTAGCAACCAAAACGGCAAAGGAATCCTCTTACGGATTTTGAGACCTTGGGAGGGGGGGGCTGCAGAAGCATCGTGCTCATTCTGCGCCCCTCCTCCCCCCTTAATCACATCCACCAACCCCCACACCCTCTCTGCCCCCCTCCCTCCCGAGGCAAACACACTTGACTTTTGATTCCCATTTGGGCCGGGGGTGGGTGGGTGGGGGTCTGAAAGGCACAAGAAACCCTCCATCCCAGAGTCGCAGGGATGCCGTGAGAGGTTTTGGAGGGGTGGTGGTGGTCCGTGGACAGAGACTCCAGCCCTCTCCAGCCTCCCCCCCCCCTCCGCAAGAGACCCGGCCCCAAACTCTGGCGGAGAAGATTTGGGTCGTCTTGCCTCTCTCTTGCGCCCCCCCCCTCCAGTGGCTCACCTTGAACAGAATCGTTTGAAATCCACACACACACACACACACACACACACCGTGCCTTTTCCCGGCCTGCCTTCCCGGTTCCGCAAGCGCCACGAAGACCGGCTCCTGCTTTAAGGCCCCTGGACGCGAGGAGCGCCCCGACCTCCCACAGAGGCCCCTACCTCGCAAACAGACGACTTCGATCCGGATTTGGTGCGGGACATGAAGACGCTCAGCAGCCTCATGATCACCAGGTGGACTTCGTTCAGGGCGGTGCGTTCGTTCTTCTTGGAGAGGTCCTGGCAGACGGAAACACAGAGGCTCCGTCTCAATCTACCCCATTCCTCCTACCCCGGCTTGGCCCGACCTGGTCCCCTGGCCTGCCTTTTGACGCCCGGCGGGCAAACCCGGCGGGAGAGGCGAGGCGAGTCCACCCGGGTGCTGTCTTACCTTCTTATCCATACCCAGCTCGGCAATGAGTTGGGCCAGGAGGTTATCAAGGGCCCCTTTGTCTTTCTCGTCCTCCCCGTCCAGGTCGGTCGTCAGCATCAAAACCACCTGGGGGAGACGGGGGTGGCATCGGGTCACACAACGGGAGAAGAGGAGGGAGCGCATCTCGTGGCCGTTTTAGAGCAGAAAGGCCTTCCGTCCCTCCGTCCCGGCCTGGAAGTCGCCGCCCCCGCCGCAGCCTCTGGCCCCCACCCCACCCCTGTCCACCGGCCAGACTCCAGCATTTGAGCGTCCTTCCGAGAACAGCGCTGCCGGATTTTTCTCCAAAGGCAGGCGAGCTCCGGTGCCTCTGCGCCAAAGTCCCCGCTCCTTGCAAGGTCCCCTGGTCTCTTTCGGGGACGACCCACGGCCCGTCTGTGCCCATTCCACAGTTTCAAGGGGCAGGATGGAGATCACGATGGCACACGGGACCGTGGGGGCTGGGATGGGATGGGGGGGTTTCCCTTGGCACTCACCTGCATGTAGGGGATGGCGCGCACCCCTCCCACGTTCCTCAGCTGGGGAAGGGTCTGCAAGAGCCTCTCCAGCAGCATCAGTCGGACCATGTGCAGCCTGCGAAGCAAGGGAGGGAGACGGGTTTTAAGGCCCGGTGGGGGGGGGCTTTTGGAGCGTCAGGTCCCGGAGGCGGGACGCTGGCCGCCTCGCGCCTCACCTGTTGCTGGCGTGGATGTCTCCTTCAGCCTCGCCTTCGCCTTCGCCCTCGGAGCCTTCGCCCTCCTGTTGGCCCGTGGTGGTGCTGATGGCGCCCGTGCTGGAGCTGACGCTTCCGGGCCCCACCGGGTGGCCCTCGGCGGCCGTGTCCCCGTAGGCACTGCTGCGGCCGGACACTGAGCACGGGAAAGCAAAAGCAAAAGAGTTCTGCTTCTATACCGCCCCATACCACTTCAAGTAGTCTCTGGGTGGTTTACAGTTTCATTACAGGATGCAGGCTACACATTGCCCCACTAGCAAGCTGGCTCCTCATTTTACCGACCTCGGAAGGATAGAAGGCTGCGTGAACCTTGAGCCCGCTCCCTGGGATTGAACCCAGGTCGTGAGCAGTTTTACCCGCAGTACAGGCATTGAACCACTGTGCCACCAGGCTTCAGAGGAAGGTGTGAGTAAACGGGACCCAAAACAACCTAACACGTTCCGGGGAGGAGAGAAGTTCGGGACCGGGGAGCCCTGGACGGGAGAGAGCCCACTTCGCTCGAGCTCTTACCGCTGTGCTCGCCTGCCACGGAATCCACGGCGCTGCCGCCGCTCTCCGAGCCCACGCTGCCACCGTGGTCGGCCGGGGAGGTCCGTAAGGTGGAGCCGTCCGTGGCCGCCGTGCTGCCTTCGTCGTCGGAAGCTGGAGCTGAGAGGGTAAAGAGAGCTGTTACAAGTAAAAACACCGCCTCTGAGCTGCCGGAGGGGGGCAAAGCCATGCGGTCCCCCCCCCTCAAGGAAGCACCGCAGGACTTTTCCAACTCAGGGGTGACAAACGGGGGGGGGGGTACCGATGGGGGGGGCACCGGATTAAACCCATCCCGGGGGGGGGGGGTTAAAAAGTCACCATGCTCCGTCAAGCCCAGACGGACGGACACCCACCCACCCATACCCGGCCCGGGAACAATTCCGGCCCCACGTACGAAAAACCACCAGGCAAGAATTGCGACAGGCTGTGAACAGTTTACCTGATGCCGTGGTGTCGGAGAGGGTGCCGGCGTCGAGCGAGGACGAGCTGGGGGCTTGTCCGGAGAGGCCGAGGCTCTGCAGACCGAGAGCGCTGCTGGTACTGCCTGCGAGAGAAGACACACACCCACACACACAAACCTCTCTCTCTCTCTCTCTCTCAATGGGGGCTGATGCCTCCCTACAAAGCCTGGCTCTCACTCCAGCCGGTCTCGCCTTCCTTCAGCCCAACTTGCCTGCTCTCCCCCAGACAGGCACCCTCAGGCCGCTCGACACCACGGGGGGGGGGGGGGGGAGAGCCGTTCAGAGAGGCTCCTTAAAAATAAGCACAGGGAAAGGGTGGGGGGCACCGACACCCTCTCGTCCGGCTTTATTCATCTCCAGGGCTTCACCCGCCCAGACGAGGCCAAGCAGCCAGAGAGGTGTGAAGGCCCTCGGCTCCCTTGCTTCAAAGGGAAAGGAGGAACCCCCCCCACCCCCAGGCTCTGCTCCTTCCTCCCCATCTCTCCCGGACACGCCACAACCCCTACGCTCTCGGCCAGGGGATTCCCCTTCCGGCCTCCAAGAGCCCCATCCGGCACTTCACCGCAGGGAGCCCAGCTTTCATTGCCGATGCCGTTTTATGTTATGAAGCCATCTCCTGACAGCTCGGGGCTGGCTGAGGCAGAGGGCTGGCGCCCCCGAACTGCAGCCGGTGCCCCATATCTTGTGTTCTGCTTCTTCTTCTTCTTCTTCTTCCATGCCATCAAGCAGCCTCCAGAGGGTGACAGGGACCCTATGAACGGGCCATCTCCAGAAAGCCCTCTCCTCGTCACCCTTGCTCAGGGCCTGCCGACGCAACCCTGTGGCTTCCTTCAGGGAGCCGATCTCTCTCGCGCGCCTGGCTTTCCTCCTTCCCTGCTGCCTCCCAACTTCCCCAGCAGGGCCCAGGGAGAGCGGTCCCTTTCCGCCAGTGTGTGTGTGTGTGTGTGTGTGTGTGTGTGTGTTTCTCACCTTGCTGGTCCTGCTGGAGGCTCAAGGCGATGGCCAGCTCGACCATGGTCTCGTCGTCCGCGTCGGGAGGGATGTCCAGCATGGGAGGGAACCCTTCGGCCCCGGCCAGGAGCGCTTCGAGCGGGGAAGGGTTGCCGTTGGTCACATTCTCCGCCGTCTCCAGCACCATCGACTCCGACTGCGGAGGGAAAAGGCGCAGGAGCGTTGCCAAACCAGGCAAGGAAACGACACACCAGCGTTTCGCCCTTTGCAAATCATGCTGTGAATCACCACCTACTTTTTTTTTTAAAAAGTAACCCTATGTTTTAGATCTTTGGTCGCAGAGGGAAAAGTCGGGAGTTCCATCCCCCCCAGAGGGCTTCCTCGCGAGTAGAGCCGGCCTGGGTGGCCTTGGGCAAAGAGACCATCCCAGGAGCACCCCCCCTCAAAAAAAATAAGGAAAGAGGAAACCGCAGCTAAGTATTTTTTTTGCCTGGAAAACCCAGGGAAGGGAAGCTGTCCACCAGAATTGCTGGCACCACAATTATGATTATTATTTCGAAAACAAACCAGCCACTGTACTCTCTTTGAATGCAAGGCGCACCGAGTAATTATGGTTCGGAATGAAAAGGGGACCAAGAGAGAAAAGGAGAGAAAAGGTGGGAGGGAACCCCCCCCCCTGTGAAGATCCCGCATCCGACAGTTTATTAAGCACCCCAAACAAACAAAGACAACAGAGTCGGCACGATTATTTAGAGCCGGATTAAAGGAGATTAACAAAAGGCTGGAATGGCTGCCGTCAGGGAGGCAGCGGCAGTTCAACAGTACAGTAGGACCCCCCGTATCCACTGATTCATTAACCACTGTTTCAGTTATCCATGATTGGCAGAGGGGAAAAAATTAAATAAATCATTCAGCAGCGGCAAAGCAAGCTACTGTCACAAAACAGCAGTTTTGGGGTGGTTTTGTTTGGGCGTTCTCGCTTATCCACGTTTTTTGATATCCACGGGAAGGCCTGGAACCGATTCCCCAGTGAATACCGGGGGTCCTACGGCATGGGAATGGCGCTCTGTTTTGACACCAAAATGAAGACGGGTGACTCCAGCTCCCTGAGAAGAAGCATCCGTTACGGCGACCTGGAAACACACCGGCCGAATGCACCCCTGCAAATTCCACGTTCTCCCAGGGCCAACCCAGAGTGGTGGCTGCCTTCCTCGGACCGCCCAGATGCTCTCGGACGGAGGATCCCAGAAAACCCGGCTCAGGAAGCACAGCTGGGGGGGGGGCAAAGGCTTCTGGAAGCTGGAGTCCGAGCGCACCCCTGGCCGAGCAGGGAGCCGCTGCAGGTGGGTGTGGGTGTGGGTGAGGACTCACCACCATCTCGAAATCCCCGTGGTCCCCCTCGCTTTGCTCCTGGCCTTCCGGGCGGATGTCTTCACCGTTGGGGACGCACGAGCTCTGCAGCTTGTCGTCTGCGTCGTCGTCGTCGTAATCATCTTTGTCTCCTGGGACCACACGGTGGTGGTGGGGGGGAGGGAGGGGGAGATGATGACGCAGAGGCATGCAGGTGCCTAGCGTACACCTGCGCCCCAAAGCTCTCCGGCATCACACCCTGCAGCCACGGCTCACAAAGGGCACTGATTTCATCTCTGATCAATCTTCCTGCAAAGGACGCCCAGCCCGTCCTTTGCAGGAAGACATGCCAATGGAGATGTGCTGCCCCCCCCTCCCGAGACCGGACGCCCCGTCCCGAGGGCACTGCCCGCCCGCTAACACAACATTACCCCAGCGGCTTACCCATGGGGGTGTTGCTTCGAGGGGAGGAGGGCAGGGTCACGTGTCTCCGCTTGTTCCTGGGCCTCAGCACCCGGATCAGGGCCTGTTTGCAGGAGAAGCTGACGGCCGGGTCCTGGAAGCGAAGTGGGCAAAACGGGGTTGGGCAAAGGGCTGAAGCTTTCCAGGGGCCGCCAGGCTTTCCCTTGCCCTGAAGGCCACGCACGGGCCGAGGTGGCTAGCAGATGCCTGGAGGATGCACATGGTGGAGGGCCAGCCGAGGAGGGCGGGCGATCTCACAAAATCAGACGGCAAGTCCTGGCTATTCAGGGCCCTTCTAGGAGTCTCCCAGGCCCAGCCAGGAGAGCCGAGGGCGACGGGCGGATGGGAGACGGAGTGAATGACACCGAGAGGGCCATGCGTTCCGTCATCGCAAGAGACTGTGTTTGGGTTTTCCTCTGCCCTCCCTCCTCCTCCTCCCTTTCCCCCTCTCGCTCTGTCTTCTCTTAAAAAGCTGCACACGGCCAGGCGGGCGAGAGGAAACGGCCTACCGGGCAGAGCAGCATCTGCATGTAAATTCTGGAGGCCGTGTTGATGCAGTCCAACTCGCAGGTGCAGTACCCGTGGAGGATGTCCACCAGAGCGTTGACGGTGGCTTCGACATGGGTCAGCCCTTGAAGGGGGCCCCCCGGGGGAGAAGGAAGAAGAAAAAAAGGGAATAAACAGGTGGTTATTTCGGGAACAAAGGCGTTTGGTTTAAATCTCCAACGGCTTAACTGTCCACCGATTTAGAAGAAGAGGGATCTTGTAAAAGGGTGTATGCAAACCCCACCGGAAGGGTCTGCCCTCCAGCTTTCTATAGGAGCAAGACACCCGCCACCCCCCCTCCCCGAGAGGTCTCTCTTCCACGCCAGCTATCAAAGGAAGCACGGATGTCTAGGAGCCGCCCCCCCCCCCCGTGGGCAGAAATCGCAGGGGAAAGGGCCTCCTCCGGCTGGTACCTGGCAAGCAAGCAGGCGCCAGGAAGGCGTTCTTGGGTTTGGAGGCGTGCAGCTTCCAGAAGTGGTTCACCAGCTGGGTAATGAAACTGTAGTCCTCCCCTTCCGGGCCTTTCCGGGCCTCCTGCCCGTCGTCGGCCACTTCTGCAAGAGGAAGAAGGAGGGCGGCGGGGGAGAGGGGCCGTAAGCGTCCGCCTGAGAAGTGCCACAGACCACTGAGAAAGAGGACGTCGGAGCCCATCATCCCTTCCCGATAGAAACTCCCGCTGGCCTCTGCCTTTGATCGGGATGTTCCCCTGCCAGGCGAAGGAACCTTCGGGCGAAGAACGCCCGCCTCTCTTTCCGTACACCTTTTCCCCCTTGTGCCACCTCTTTTTTAAAGACCACAAAGCTTCAGACTCTTCTGGGAAACGACCCCGAAGGCTTTGGCCACCCCACCGCCTGGCCGAATTCCAACACACCCCCCCCACCGCCCCAGGACAGAGGAGCCGTGGCTTCTTGGTTGCGGCTCCAACTGCTACAGCAGGCACGTCCAAACGTCGGCCCTCCAGATGTTTCGGACCACAGCACCCACAGTCCTTTGCCATTGGCGATCTCAGCTTAGAATTCCGGGAGTGGTGTTCCCAAAACATCAGGAGGGCCGAAATTGGGACATGCCTGCGCTACAGGGCCTCCAAGCTGCCTCCTGTGTCCCGCACAAGGGGTGGGTGGGTGGGTGGGTGGGGTGGTTAATAAAAAGGCAGCCAAGCAGCCCGACACGGAGTTCAGGGTGGGGTGGGGTGGGGTGGCCTGGAGGAGAGGAACCCCCTCCCCCACCTGCTTCCGAAGGAGGCCGCTTGGATTCGGTGAAGTGGACCAAGTTGTTGGGCCGCATGATGGCGATGGAGCGGGCCGTGATGACCAGCCTCTGGAACACTTCCGGGTCGAGGTCCCGGCCTTCTCGGCTCGAGGTGGCCAAGTACTGCAGAGCTTTGCTGAGCAACGCCTGATCCTGAAGAGGGTCAAGAGAGGGGGGGGATGAGAAGTCAGGGGCAAACAGGCCCGAAGAGGGCTTCCCCATCGCAAGCGGCAGCCCCGTCTCCTGCAGAACCAGCGGAACGAACCCCGAACCCGAACCCCAAGCCCTCGGATGCTGGAGCTCCACGAGACCTCGCCCCCAAGAGAGCCCCTGTCTCTGTGCACGGAGTCTGCGCCCCCCCTCTCCCCAGGGGAGCCCCATCCGCCCGGACAGGCCGTACCTTGTGGTTGTGATAGGCCGAGCGGCTGGTGTGGAGGCTGGCCAGGAGGCTCTTGGTTTGCTGCTGGACGCTGGTGGGGGCCGGGGTGGATAGGGCCAGGCATACAAAGGGGGGGGCAGCGCGTTGGAACACGGGCGGCGGCAGAGGGGAGCCCGACAAAGGGGGGGAGGAGCAAGGGAGGGGGGCAGACCCTCGTTCTGGGGCTGCTGCCGTCCCCAAATCTGGGTGCTCGCCTAGTGCCTCGAGGGGAACCCGGACAGTTTGCAGGAAGGCCAAGGAGGAGGAAACCTCCCTCCCCCAATCTCTCTCTCTCTCTGCAAACCAGGCTGGCAGACAAAGGCAGCAGAAGGCAGGCTAGGGCCCTTCCTGCTGATGGAGGCACAGAGAGCTCTCTGGGCTAGCAAAGCCCCTCTCTTGGTTGGGACACCCACCCCAAACCGCTCTCTAGCCTGGCCACAGTCCCGCTCTCCGTTTACTCCCCACTGCCTGGAATGATGGGAAACCCACCTCCAACCTTTTCCCAAGAGGGGCCAGTTTGGACCAAGGCTGGGCGGTGGGATGGGATCGCTGAAGGCCCAAGCTCCTCCTGTCCAGGACGTTCTCGGGCTTTTCTGCCCAAGGCAGGCCAATAGACATCCCACCCACCCACCCCCAATGGCAGGGAGAAGGACACCCCACCCCACCCCGCCCCACTTGCTGGATTTGAGCAGACCAGCCAACGCCACCTCCTTTCCGGGAAGTAAAGCAGCCAGGAAGTTGCTAAATCCCTCTTCCCATTCAAGGCCTGGGTTTCGGAAGGGGCTTGGAGGAACACTGCTCCCCCCCCCCTCACATGCCCCGCCGCCACCGCCACCCGCCCTCCCGTGATGTCCCTAAAACCTCACGGAAAGTTACTTGCCTTCTCGTTGACGGGTCCGACGGCAAAGCAGCTTTCCAGGGCTTCTAAAGAACTCACGACTACCCTGGAGGGGATTTGGGTGGGGGGGGGGAGAAGAAGAAGAAGAAGGGGGGGGAAGAAGCCGGATTCAGAAAAGGCAGGCTCCTTAAGACTCAGCTTCATGGCTCACGCTCCAGCACCGGATGGCTCAGAGAGAGAGAGAGAGAGAGATTGAGAGAGAGAGAGAGAGAGAAAGGGGGAGTGCTCTATCAGGAGCCAATTTCTCTGACTCCCCCCTGCCACCCCGCCACGAAAAATTAAGAAAGGAATCCAGGCGAGATTAAAAAAAAAACCCACAACTGCCTACGGGTGCCCAGCATATCTTGCTCATTGTGCTGCAGACCGGAGCACGGAACCTGGCGCGCGCTCAGAGAAACTTAGCGGCCCTTTTGCGGCAAATCCCACTGGCTGAAAGGCAGGAGGAAGGAGGCTCTCCCCCCCCCCCACACACACACCTCCCTGCCTCTCTCTCTCTCTTTCTAAAGAGGATCAGCACCCTCTTCCTAACTAGACCCCGCAGCCAGGATCACTCAGATGGGGCTGACAGCCGGGATTCATCCTGTCCCCTTGCCTCTCAAAGCTTCTCCTCCTCCCCGTGACGTGCACGGGATGGAGATCAAGGGCTCTGTGTGCGTGTGTGTGTGTGTGTGTGACATGTCTTCCTGGAGGATTGGGGGGGGGTAGCCGGGGGTGGAGGGGAGGGGGAAGAGAGAAAGCCAGCCCAGCTCCGAAGGGCTTTGGGGATAAGCCGTTTGCTGCCCCCGAAGAATCTGCAGCTCTGACGCTGCTCCCCCGCGATTACAGTCAAGTCCCCAATGCGAAGATAATAACTTTGCAAATTTGGTCGGCGGCCAGGGAAATGCGCACCCCCCCCCCAAAAAAAAACCGAGGCTGGAAAAGTAAAATGGTCCCTATCTTAAAGAGAGATGGCAAACTGCCAAATGATTACATGGATCTTTGTTTCTCCCGCTAAGACACAGCTTGTCCTGGTAGAAAGCCCACGGCACGTCCGTTCCCAGGACCCCACAAGCCACGGGGCGATTTAGTGGCCGGTAAGCAGCCGGGCACTCCTTCCCCTTGGTCCGTGGCTCGGTCTCAAACAGGTTTGGGGGTGGCTTCAGCTGCCACCGTTCAAAAGCCCAGAGCCGGCCTTCCAAACCTCTCTCTGTGTGTGTCTGGTTTTCCTCATCTCAGAGGCTCCGAGGACCAAACTTAAGGGGCGGGGGGGGGGACGGCATTCTCCCCGCCCAGGCACCCAGGCAGGCATGGGCACAACAAGCTGGTTATCACGGTTGCAGGACGGAACAGGGTGCGTGCGGGTCCAACACAAGCAGAAGTGGCTACAAGCATTCCCGTAAACCAGCCCAGGTACGGGAAACCCAACTCATCACCTGCAATCTACCTCTTTTGCACCCCTTCCTTCTCTTCTCATCCTATTCTACATGTTAAGCGCCTTGGGGCAGAGACCCGCCTTCTCAGTATCGGCAAAGCACTCCACCCAGAGAGAGAGAGAGAGAGAGAGAGAGAGTGCCCCCACAAAAGACAGCATCAGGGGCTTTCCGTTCCGGTTTCTGTTACACTGGGTGGCTCCTCCACTTGCAAACTCAGGGGGATAAACCCCCCCCCCAAGACCAAGTCCGGCCACGCAGGGTGAGAGGATGCCCGCAGGAGGGTGAACCAAGGCTGAGAAGGCCGGCAGAACATCCGTGAAGGGAGCTGCTCCCCTCACTGGTTCTCCTCCCCCCACACCACGTGTCAAAGACTTGGCAACACAAAGGGACACTGTGGGGAAGCTTGTTGTGTTCTAGCAGGAACCAGACACAATCGAGGGACAGGGATCCGCCCTTCCAGAAAAGAAGGACTCTTCTTCTTTTTTAAAGGAAAAAACAACAACAGATCAGCAGATGTGGCAAGATGCACTTTTGATCCCTGGGGAATCCGTTCCGTTCCTGGCTGTGAATTCCGGCCAGAGATGAGCTTTTGCGACACACCCAGACCCGGGAATCCGGTTGAAAGCAGCAGCTGTTAGGCTCGGCCAAATGCCTCCCCAGCTCATGCCCGCCTCCCCCTGTTCTCTGGCCGCCATGCAAGGGACACCCGGCAAGCAGCGGCACTCAAGACCCTCTCGGGAAAAGACGCAGGGACAGCAGGCAGGCAGGCAGGCGCAAACGGCAGCCCAACGAGGAACCGGGAACCTCCTCCCGCTCGCCGTGCAGAGGAAAGAGACGGGATACTAACCGGTCAAGGGTAGTTAAGGACTCTCCTTCAGGGCTAGGAAGGAGGAGGAGGAGGAGGAGGAGGGGAGGGAAAAAAAGGGGGGAGAGGAAACAGATCTGAATGAATGAAAAGGACACGGAGCTCACAGAGAAATGATTCAAGAAGCACGCCCTAAGCAAAAAAAAAAAAAAGGGGGGGGAAGGAGATGCAACATAAACTACAAGGTTGAGGAAGCAAAGGAGGTTTTGTTTGTTTTGTTTTGAGGGTGGCGAGGTCCAGATCAGACCCAATCCAAGCGCCGGCGGCTTCCACAAGGACAGACCCAGGTTTTGAACTTGCAAACAGAGCTGAAGGGAGCAGCAAGGGCTCTCGGGCGCTAGAACCCAGTCCAGGCTGGCTATAGGGAGATGCACGCCTCCCCCCTGCCCCACTTCCCCTGAACATTTCTGCAAGGGAAACACCCCCCCCCCAGACACAGTGGTGACTTGCTTGAAATGGAAGGACACAGTATCCGGCGGAGGGGGGGGAGCTAGGCCCTTGACTCGGCCGACTGGTTAGGAGTCCAAGGCTATTAGAGGCCGCGATTCAACCACCACATTAAAAAAAAACCAGTGGGGAAGCAGCCAGAGACCATGACATATCTAGGGGGGTCCGCTCTTATCATCTGTGGTGGGATGGAAGCAATCCCTTCAGGATACAGGGGGTCCGACTGGAGCGAATCCCCTATTTCCATTTCAGCCTTTCCCTCCTGGGTAAGTCCGCGATCCCTGTCAGTGCAGGAGGTCCAGACTTTTCAAACAAAGAAGCAGGCAAGCGGCTGGCAGAAGGAAACGGCCCCGTAGCCAAAAAGCTGTTCCGCAAAAAGAGCTACATACCTCTCCAGGACGGTCCCGCTGGTGACGGCCGGAGTGGCCGACTCTGTGTCTCCCGTCCCGTTGCCCTGGTTCAGGTTTGGGGGACAGATGTTGCTCACAGAGGCCGACGGGAAATCTTCGGGGGGCTCGTCCGGCCAGCCAAACTGCTCTTTCGTCTTGCCGTAAATCTTGACGGCGTCCAGCATGGTGACGCCGGCGGGATCCACGGAGGCTCCGACTGCAGGAGGAAAAACAGGGGCGGTCCGTGAGGCCAAGAGTAGAAGAGGGAGGGACGGAGGGACAAAGGGAAGAAAGAAAGAAAGAAAGAAAGAAAGAAAGAAAGAAAGAAAGAAAGAAAGAAAGAATAATTCATGAGTCCAAGTCCAGAAGAGAGAGGAAGGAAGGAAGGAAGGAAGGAAGGAAGGAAGGAAGGAAGAAAGAAAGAAAGAAAGAAAGAAAGGAAGGAAGGAAGGAAGGAAGGAAGGAAGGAAGGAAGGAAGGAAGGAAGGAAGGAAGGAAGGAAGAAGGTACAATTCATGAGGCCAAGTCCAGAAGAGAGGGGAAGGAAGGAAGGAAGGAAGGAAGGAAGGAAGGAAGGAAGGAAGGAAGGAAGGAAGAAAGAAAGAAAGAAAGAAAAAAAAAGAAAGTCCAAAGAAAGAAAGAAAGAAAGAAAGAAAAAAAAGAAGGAAGGAAGGAAGGAAGGAAGAAGGAAGGAAGGAAGGAAGGAAGGAAGGAAGAAGGTAAATTCATGAGGCCAAGTCCAGAAGAGAGGGGAAGGAAGGAAGAAAGAAAGAAAGAAAGAAAGAAAGAAAGAAAGAAAGAAAAAAGAAAGAAAGAAAGAATAAATCATGAGTCCAAGTCCAGAAGAGAGAGGAAGGAAGGAAGGAAGGAAGGAAGGAAGGAAGGAAGGAGGAAAGAAAGAAAGAAAGAAAGAAAGGAGCACACAGGCCTCTGTTTTTAAGCCACTGAAGGCAAACTGGGCCAGGTTTACCGAAGATGGTCAGCTTCTTGTCGGCCTGCAGGGCCTCCTCGCGAGTAAAGGGGAAGTCGAACCACCGGGGCCGGCTCAGGTTGAGCTGCATGGTGCGGCCGAAGATCTCCAGGTAGGAGGGGGCTCGCTCGATGGCTTGGGTGCCGATCTGGACCCGCATGCCGGTCATCACCATCGTGCTGTTGTTGTTGGTCACCTCCACGGTGAAGCCGCCAGGCTGGAGGGAGAGAGAGGGGCCCGTCAGCCACCCGGGGGAAGAGGAAAGGGCACTGGGGCGGAACTGAGATGCCGGGCTCGCCCTGCCTGGGCGGCCTACAGACACTTGTATAGCCGGGCCGGCTGAGACGGGGCCTCCGCCCTCCCTCTGGGCCACCGTACCTCCGTGGGAGGGCTCACCTTGGTGTTGGCCACGTACATGCCGGTGGAATTGAGGCGGTGCTTGATCTGCTGGGCGTTGTAGAGCTGCAGGAGGTCATTGCCCCCAAACTCCACGTCGGTCAGCTGCTGGTTGTGCTCAAAGAAGTCGATGGGGAAGTTGACCTGGGTGGAGGGGCGAGCGGCTGGAAGAGGGAGGGAGGGAGGGAGGGAGGGAGGAAAAGCCACGCCAGAAAGCCCACGTCAGGTCTCAGCCACCGCCGGCATGGGCGCGTGCCTGCGGAAAACCTGTCTCGGATTCCCCCATCCCAAACGGAATTTAAATCTGACCCAGAGGAGGCCGCCGTAGCTGCAGAGAAGACGATACAACTCCAGATGCTCAAGGAAGACATCTAGAATTCTGAGAGACCCTTCGCATCCTGGCCACCAATTTTTTTGAACTGTTGCCATCTGGCAGGAGATACAGGACTCTTAGCTCAAGGGCAAATAGACTAAAGAACAGTTTTTAATCACAGAGAGGTATCCCAAGTTAAATGCGACAGTTTTAGCACCATCTTAATCAGTTTTTAAGTAGTGTTTTAAATTTTGTAAGCAATTCCAAGAGTTTTTAATATTTTGCATGGTGTTTTGTGTGTGTTATGTGTTTTGTATGTTTAGAGTGTCTAGTGCAGGGGTCCTCAAAGTTTTCAAATAGTGGGCCGGTCCACCACCACCCAGACACCACTGCGGGCCGGATCACAGTCCAAAAACAGCTGCGGAGGCTGGCTTGCACACAAAACAGGGGGTAGGTGGGGGGGGTTGCAATTGGTCCCAGGGGCCGGATTCAGGACCTTGGGGGGCCGCATCTGGCCCCCGGGGCCTTAGGTTGAGGACCCCTGGTCTAGTGGAACAGCACTCTAATTTCGTTGTGCATATCTGGTGTATGCATAATGACAATAAAACTCTATTCTATTCTATTCTATTCTATTCTGATGATTTTAAAAAGCACAGCTCTCGAGTCATGGGAAGGGAGCTCCCCCCCCAAACCTGGTGCGCTCAGAGGTGAGCGTGCACACAAACACCCGCCCCCCCCCCGCCCATGTGGCTCAGGCGACCTGACCTTGGGGCGACTTACTGATGGCGACCGCTTTGCGTTTGCGGAGAGGCTTGAGCGTGCTGATGGCGCTGCTGGGCTGGAGGGCCGGCTGGAGCCAGTGGGAGGTGTTCTCCACGTTGGCCATGTAGATGCGCAGGCTCCCGTCCTCGCACAGAAGGATCATGGTCGTCCGCTGCTGGTCGTTGCAGGCCGTGTGGCGGATGGCCACCATGTCCTGGATCTGGAGGCCGGGAACGGACCCAAAATAAACTGAACAACAACAACAACAACAACAACAACAACCAAAAAACCACCCCACCCCACCCCTCTCGGTCTCGTTCATTCCATGCGTTTGTTCTCTCTCCCGTTCAACTTTCCCGGACCACATTCAAGAAAAGTGGCAACCCTGCCGTAATAACAGACTAGATAGGCTAGCCCACCTCCGGGAGATCCATAAAGAAAAAAAGGATCCCACCACTGACACCGAGCCCTACCTTTGCTTTGGCCGGCAAAGTTTTGATCTCCTGGATCAGGAAAGTGTCCGGCTTCACCATCATGACCAGAGGCACGCCGGTCGTCTGCTGGACGCAGCACACCAGCCCCGGGTGGTTCATGACTTCGGACCACTGGCAGAGGGCGGGGGAGGCCTTGCCGCCGCCGTTGGAGCTGCGAGAGGTTCAGGAAGGGTTTCAGGGGCACGTTGGCACGTTGAGCGCCAGAGCCAAGAGAACTCTGGTTTTAAAAACAACCACTCCCTTCTTCTTTGCTATTTAAAAGCAACGAAAGCCTCGTTCCACAAGAAGGAACTGCCTTAACTCGAGTTATACTGTTTTTCTATTTTTTTTCTTCCCGCAATGACTTGGCTGCTCTCGATTATGAAACAAGCTAAGGCAATGCATACAGTGACACCTGAGCCTGGTGCGTGCCTCTTATAATTGTTAAGCTACAAGGTTTGTTAAGCCACGAAGTTACATTACGTAATGTCGTTGTTAAGGTACGAAGTTACATTACACCAAGAGGGCAGTGAGGGTGTGCTGGGCTGCTGAGCTGTACCTCCACCACTGCGGACGTTACAAGGAACCCACCGTTTCTCTGTGATCGTTGCTTTGCCGAGTGCCAAAACGGCCTGTTTCGGAGCTCTCTGCAAAGCAGCGGAGGGAGAGGGGGTATCCGGTTGAGAGGAAGGCCAGGAGGCCGAGGGCTGCCAACCTCACCTCTTGATGCCGATGGGGAAGAGGTGGGTCACCTCCAAGGAGGCTCGGTTGAGGGTGGCAGCAAAGGATTTCCCCTGGCAGTAACTGAAGAAAAGCATCTGGAGGACATGGGAGTAATAGACGGACACGCCGCCCCCGGCCACCTGCCCGTTGCTGTCCTGCAAGGAGGGACATGCGCGCACACACACAGAGAGAGAGAGAGAGAAATCAAGGGATGAAGGACGGCACAACCTTGCATGCAGCTTGGCAAAAGGAACCCCGCCCCCCCCCCGGTCCCTTTCCAACAGCCGTGCGCTCCCCCTCGGGACCGAACGGGCCGGAGAAGGCCGCAGCCTCACCTTCAGGTCCTCGTGGGCAATTTCAAGGACGTTGGTGACGTAGAAGGGGCCGTGCTGGGCGCTGCTGGCCTCCTCCATCAGCTGCGTGTAGATGTAGCCGGCGGAGGACATGATGACCACAATGTTCTTCCCTTCCTCATTGAACAGAAAGGCGATGTCTCGGATCTTGGAGCTCGGGAGCAGGAAGTAGAAAGTGGGGCTCAAGGCGTCCACCGAGAGGTCGTAGATCTGGCGGGGAGCACAGAGGTGGCGTGAGCGAAGGCGGGCGGTGGAGGGGCAAAAGGGAGTTCATTGAGGCCACAGCAATGCTGGTCCCACCCAGCATGGAGTCGGTGTAAGCAAGAAGGCTCAAATCGTCCTCGTCCTCCCCCACACCAGCTCAGATGAAAGCCAGGTGCCCTCATCGCCTCTGCCCTCCCTCCAGCCGGACTCACCTTCACGAAGTCGGCCGTGACGATGGCCAGCTCCGTCTGCGAGCCCGGCAGCCACACGGCCTTGATGATGAAGTTGCCCGTGGCCAGCTGGGGGTGGAGCACCAGGTGGTCAGAGACGGACCCGGAGCTGCTGAAGGTCAGGACGTGGCAGTCCTGGGGGGGTGGGGGGGGGGGTGGGGGTGGGGTGGAGGGTGGGGAGGCAAAGAGACACGCCGATGAACAATGCCCGAATGAGGAGGGCTCAGCAAGCAAGACTCAAGAGCTGTGTCCCTCTGGGTGTACACACATGCACACACGCGCAGAAGGTGAAGGTTAACACCTAACCCCCTTGCAAATGCCTCTGAGGGTCTCTCTCCCGCCTGCCCACGATGGTGTCCTGAGTGGAACCTTCCCCGGCTGCAAGGGAGCCCCGGCGCCATCCTCACCTTCAGCCCGCACACGGCCAAGTAGTCCTCTTTGCAGGGGTTCCCCGTCAGGCTCAGCACGGTGAAGGGCACGGGGGCTGAGGCCAGGCGCGTCAGGGTCAGTTTACGCTTGCTGGAATCGGCTTGCTTCAGCAGAGCCGAGAGTTGCAGGACGGTGATCTGCGCAGGAAAAACAGAAAGACACACACACACATACACGGAGGGGAGCAATGAAGCGCAGACTGCCGCTCCTGACTCCCCAAATCAGGCAAAACCCATTTTGCTGCGGGCGTCAGAGAAAGGCAAATGCATTCGGACCTCCAGATCCTCTAGGAGCAGACATGTTCAAAAACAACACCCAGAATTCCAACCTGTATTTCCAGCGGCAAAGGACGATGGGAGTTGTGGTCCAAAACATCTGGAGGGCCGAAGTTTGGACATGTCTGCTCTAGGGAAGTGGTGGCGAACCTTCGGCACTCCAGAAGTTTTGGGCCACAACTCCCCCAGTCCTTTGTCATTGGCAATACACGCCTGGAATTCTGGGAGTGGTAGTCCAAAACATCTGGAGTGCTGTAGGTTCGCCACCACTGCTCCAGGGAATTGATTCCTGTCCCTGCCCCCCACCCTCGCTGATGCTGATAACCACGGATAAGAGCCAACCCAAATACCTAACATGCTCTCTGCTGCCCTCTAGTGACCCTTTCTGGTGTTTACGGCATGGAAACGCGTCTTTCTTGGGGTGGGGGGTTCATTTCGTATTTTCAGTCCGTGCAGAACAGAAATACCAAGCACGGGGACGGCTCCTCCCCCCCCAAAAAAAAATTCTCTTCCTGCGCTTCCAGACTCACCTTCCCTTTCTCGTGGCTGACGGCCAGGTGCTGGCGGCGCCCGTGGGGCGAGGAGAGAACGCACATGGCCACCCGGCGCAGGACGTGGGCGCTGATCAGCTGCCGGATGGTCTGCCCTTGGTCCCCGCTGTAATTCATCCGGACATTCTCAAAGGCACCTTCTTGAGAGCCCAGGGTGGGCACCTGAAAGGGTGGGGGGGGCAGGCGAGGGAGGAGGAGGGATGGAATGACACCTCTGATGCAGCCGGAAGGAGTTGGAGGCCCAGGACGCTGCCCCGGTTACACCACCTAGAGGAGAGGGCCAGGAAAAACTCCCTGGGGGTACTTTGTCTGTCCTGCAGCTAAAACTGTGCACGCGACTTGGGGTTCAATCCCAGGGAGCAGGCAGCTCAAGGTTGACTCAGCCTTCCATCCTTCCGAGGTTGGTAAAATGAGTACCCAGCTTGCTGGAGGGGAGGGGCAATGTGTAGCCTGCATTACTGTAATTAAAAAAAACACTGTAAACCAACCAGAGACTACTTGAAGTGGTATGGGGCAGTATATAAGCAAAACAGTTTACTTTTTTATGTATACTGTATTTTAGTTTATTGTCTTTCAGCTGCAAAAATGGTCAGTTACTGTACATTTTCATTTACTTTTGTGACAAAAAAAGCTATTTGAGCCTCGTGGCGCAGTGGTTCAATGCCTGTCCTGCAGGTAAAACTGTGCTCACGACCTGGGGTTCGATCCCTGGTAGCAGGCTCAAGGTTCACTCATCCTTCCATCCTTCTGAGGTCAGTAAAATGAATACCCAGCTTGCTGGGGGTGTGGGGGCAATACGTAGCGTGCATTACTGTAATTTAAACTGTAAACAGTCCAGAGACTACTTGGAGTGCTATGGGGCAGTATATAAGCAGAACACTTTGCTTTTTGCTTTATTAAAAGGTGGCAGCAGCTGGGGGGGGGGGGGAGTAGTCGTGAAGATAAAGCAGGAAGGAGCAAACTCTCTCTCCTAGAGGAGAAGAAAGCGGAGAGGGGCCACGCCACGGATCTGACAAGACAACAGGAACCGGAAACCGTGAACGCGAGGAGGTGGTGGGAAGGTTGGTGGTTCCTGGTTGGGCTTCTCGGCCAAGCTTTCACGACCCCTCCTGCCTTCCCCCCCTCTCTCCCTCCGCCACCTTCTCCTCCTTGCCGCCCGACCCCTGCCGCGCTCACCATCAGCTGGTCCGTCATGTCCACCGTCTTGTCCAGGGTGTGGAGCTGGTGGAGAGCCTGCTGGGCCCGGCTGCTGCTGCCCACGGCCGAGGCCTGCTGGAATTGGCCCTGGATGGCTTCCATCAGGAAGTGCAGCAGGTCCAGCACCAGGGGGGCAAAGGAGAAGCTGGCCTGTGGCAAAGTGGGAAAGTGGGGGGGGGGGGGAAAGAAAGGCGTTCAGCAACGTCCACACACCCCTAGGGCCCCCATGCCTGGTTTCCCCAATGAGATCGGGCCAGGCCCTTCCGGGAGGAGGAGGAGGAGGAGGAGGAGAAGGAGGAGGGTGGCAGCCGAGAGGGAGCTTCCTCCTCTACCTGCTCCAACCCACCTGGGCCTGCAGCTGCTCCCGGCACCCTTCCACGTTCCGACAGAGGGTGTGCTTCTTGGGCTTCTCCTCGTCCGGCCCTCGCCCGTCGCTGACGGAGACCTTGGCCTTGTCCGTGGGGGAGGAGCTGGCGTGGCGGGCCACGCTCTCGGCCACGCGGGGCTCCGTCTGGAAGGCTGACTCCTTCAGGGTGGAGCTGAGGCTGCTGCTGGGGGTTCTCTTCACCAAGGCCTGGAGACGGGGAGGGGAGAAGGGAGGGGAGGGGGGGACACACGGACAGAAGGTCGGACGAAGAGCTCCGTTGCAGCCGGGCACTTCCTGGCCGACCGATCCTAGAGATCCGTGGAAAAGCAAGAGCTGTGCCCCCCCCCCCGGCCGGCTAAGGCATTGCCTCCAGCCTCACCTTCCCATGCATCACATTGGCATTAATCTTCTCTATTACATTCTTCTGGGATAAGTAACCCAACCCTAACCCTTACCGTAACCCTAACCCCCCCGGCCCCCTCAATCCTCCCAAACCTGGAGGATCAGTGCAAGGCAGAGCTACCGGCCCCTCTGGCCCCTGACTCCAAGGTTGTGCCTTGCTGCTTCCCCACTTGCCCCCCAATGCACTTGGACTACAACTCCCAGGAGCCCCAGGCACCACAGCCATTGCCAAAAGGCTTCTGGGAGTTGGAGACTGAGGACATCTGGGGACATCCCCCCCCAAAGCGGAGAAACCCTCTTTATCCACGCGCACCACAACATCCCGCCTTGCAATCGGATGGCGGGGGGGGGGGAGGGCTGATGCCCGAACCGAGACCGACGTGCCGTTGCCCGGTCATCAGGGACGTGGAACCCGAGGCCCGCCGTATTTACCAGGCAGCTGCCGTCCTCCTTGGCGCCGCAGTCACAGAAGAAGGAGCCGTACTTGGCGTAGGAGATCTCGTGGTCTTTGTGACAGACCTTGGCGCAAACGGTGCAGACCCCGACGCCGTCCACCATCTTGCAGGTGTGGCAGTGGTACCTGCAAGAGAGGCAGGGAGGGAGGGAGGAGGGAGGAGGCCCACCCGCTGGATCGCTGGCCGGCAACACTTCCGACTGCCATCGTCTCAAGAGCAGGAGAGCGGGCAGGGGCAATCGGGGTCGTTCCCGGTCCAGCCCGCCACCCCTACCCCCTCGCAAGGAGGCATGGCCTCGGGGTGGCGTGGGGCTCAAAGGCCAGCTGGCCAGGAGAAACGGCGTGCCAACCGATGCCACGAGGCCGCAGAGGGATGGGAAGGCCCGACAGTTCGCCCAGGTGTGTCTGGACGCCGAACGACGACTCACCAGTGCTGGTTCATGAATTCTTTCTGGGTGATGGTAAATGTGCAGAGCTTGTTGCAGAGGGAGTCCTCGTCCTGCCCGACCAAACACACACGGGGAAGGAAGCCCTTGAGCTCCAAAAGCCTTAATTTCAGGTCACACAAGGCGGCCAACGGCTCCAGGACTATCTTTGGCTCATTTTTAACGAAGGAACGATTCCTTCCCATCGGCCTGATTGGCCGCCTCTGTTCGGTTCTCCCCACCCCGCAACCCCGCCCTGCAACCCAGGTTACCCACCGAATCCTCTGCCTGGGAGTCCTCTTCCTCCACTGCCAGCTCTTCCACCCAATCCAAGTCCACCTCGATGGCCCGCTCCTCTCCGTCCACCGAAAGGTGGCCGCTGCCCAGGCCCCCCGTCTGGCTCAGGGCGTTGGTGACGTCGGCCAGGTAGGAGATGATGTGGCACGTACACTCCAGAACAGTCACGTGCTGCGAGCGGGAGGTCAAAGCAAGGGAGTGGTGGGTTCACCGCAAACGAAACAGGTCATGCCAGAAACCATCCATCCCTTGCCAAACGGTGGAAGTTCCCCCCCCCTTCCTCCGTGGACACACACCCACTCCTCAAAATCCACTGCCCTCACACAGTGCCACGGCCAGGGACCCCACATTTGCCCTGGAGGTGTGTGGCATAAACCCCCACCCCCACCCCACACACAAAGGATCCAACTCAGGCCCAGCGGATCCAAAGAGATCAGGGCTGGGAAGGGATCGCCGCCGCCACCCCCACCCCCCGCTGCAGTTCTGGCCGACCGAACCTAGAGATCGGTGGAAAACCAAGAGCTGTGCCCCTCCACCGCCACCCCCCCCCCCCGGCCAAGGCATCGCCTCCAGCCTCACCTTCCCATGCATCACGTTGGCGTTAATCTTCTCTATTACGTTCTTCTGGGATAAGTACTTTTTGCTGGAAAGGGGACAGGAAAGGGCGGTTTTATTTATTTATCTATTTGTCTTCAACCCCTGGGCTCCTAACAGGGAAGCACAGGCAAAGTCTCTGGCTCTTCACTTCTCACCTTAAGCCTGAAACTCTCCCTCTCTCTCTCTCTCTAGATAACTACCCAGAATCGTGCTACTTGTGCGATGGATGAATGGATTGGGTGGGTGGGTTTCCCCCCCCCTCCTTCCAGGAGTGGCTGGGCATCAAATCTGGGCCACCCGGGACCCCGTCCTCGGAGGGCGCCACCCTCCCTGGTGCCAGCCTCGCCACCCCACCAGGTTCGCAAGAGAAGCTTCCCTCTTGGCTTCCCCAGAGGTCAAGTCAGGGCACTGGATTCAGGGCACAGGAGAAGGAGTAGATGGAAGCCATCTCTCCCGCCCTGAAAATGCCAGGGAAAACAGGAATTAAGCTCTCCTCATCCAGCAAAGGGGGATCCATTCCCACCCACCCCCACCCACGAAAGTGCCCCACCCTCCGCTTTCCTTACCATCTGCCCAGCCAATTGATGGCCGCGCTGTGAAGCTGGAGGTGTCCGGCCCCTTGCCCGGCGCTGGCCAGGGTGGCCATGACTACCATCAGCTCAGGGAAGCCTGCCCCGTCGCCGTTCGCCAGCATTTCCGTGGCCATGGGGATCAAGGTGTTCAGGAGGACGGTGCAGGCCCCTTCGCCCACTTGGCTGGAAAGGGGGGGGGGAGAAATCAATTGGGCTCGGATCGGGGGCCCGTTTCTCCACCAGCGCTTTGGACCAGCCCACTCGGTCGCGCCAGGAGCGAAGAAAACGCCCCGGCTTCCCCAAAGCCTCCGGGCAAGGGTCCAGTAGTTCTCGAGAACGTATTGCTTCTCTCGCACCAACGAAGAATGCTAGAGGTGGCTGGTGGTGGCCCAAATGCATGAGATAAAAACCTCATTTCAAAGCATTAAGAGTCCCTGTCCACACACACACGGCTCAGACCGCGGGGATCAGACGATCAACCCTGCTGCTAACGAGACGAAGAAAAGGGGTCCTTTTAAACATCCACTGCGTGTTGGACTGATTTGACCGACTGTCGCAATTGCTGCAATGATGTGATTCAACGTGTATTTCACAACGCATGGGAGGTGCCTGGAACTTTGTTTCTTTAAGGGAAACGGGGATACAAACGAGTCAAGGAAAAATGGCCTGACCCATTGGATCCAAGCTCCGCTCAGAACCGAAATAACCCTAGGGGTCCGATCCACCTGGATCAAGGAGGGACCTTCCTGCGGGCATGAACGGAACAGGGGAACAGCTCGCCGTGTTTCCCTCGGTCGGGAGAGTCCCTCCTTCACATACAGGCACACCCTTGACCTTCCGCACGCCCACATGCAAAGAGCCACAGGGACAGGGGCAGGGGCAGGGGCCAGGGCAGGGGACAGGGATAAGGACAGGGACAAGGACAGGGATAAGGACAGGGACAGGGACAAGGACAGGGACAGGGATAAGGACAGGGACAACAAGGGACAAGGACAAGGACAAGGACAAGGACAGGGACAGGGACGAGGACAGGGACAAGGACAGGGACAGGGACAGGGATAAGGACAGGGATAAGGACAAGGACAAGGACAGGGACGAGGACAGGGACAGGGACAAGGACAGGGACAAAGACAGGGACAGGGACAGGGGGCCCACCCACCCACCTGTTCTCCCGCACGATGTAGGTGGTCAGCAGCTGGAGCAGCTGCCGGTTCTCCTGCACCACCTCCAGCTGGTCGGTCTCCTTGGGCAGCGAGGCGGTCATGCGGGTCAGCCAGGCCTGGAGGCGGGCCGGCTCCACGCAGGCCAGCTGGGCCAAGGAGCCACACAGGTGCAGCAGGCTGGGGTTCGGGTTCTTCTCAGCTGGAGGGAGGGGGGGAGGAAGGCGGAGGACGAGAGAAAGAGGAGGGCGAGATGCCCAGAGGAGCACATCAGCAAACACACACAAAGAGAGACCCCCTCAGATATTTAGAACAGACAGAAGTGGCTGTAAATTCTCACTAAGCTACCTAAAGAGTTAGGATCAGAAAGCAGAGCGCGTGCATTCTAAGAATCTATAAGCACCGGTGAATCGCCAAACGTTGTCCGACAGGATGCCCCCTCCAATGGGTGGCCGGGCATTGCAGCCCAAGGGGCCCTCTGGATGTCACTAAATGACAGCCATCTGGAAGTTGAGTCATGGCTACTGGACTTCTTCTTTTTTTCTTGAGAGACAGAAACGTTTCGCGGCTCCTCCAAACAGCTTCATCAGCTTCATCATCCAAACAGCTTCATCAGTCTGATGAAGCTGTTTGGAGGAGCGAAACGTTTCTATCACTCAAGAAAAAAATAAAGAAGTCCAGTAGCCATGACTCGACTTCCACATAAATTCACCTGGATGACTGAGAATCTTCACAGACATAAATGACAGCCTCTCCCCACTGGATTGCTTGGCGGGAACGTCCCAGAGCTAGGACCGAACCGTCGCCAGAGGGACCCGCGTTGCCCACCCCAGCTTCAGGGGAGCTCTACTAGACGGGACAGAGAATCCCCCAAAACACCCCCCCTGCAAAAAAACCTGGTCCCCTCCAAGGCCTAAAGAAACAGATGCTGGTTCGGTTTGAGTGTTGAGCCCTAAGAGATGACTCCCCCCCCCCCCCCCGGATGGAAGGAAAGCAGGAGGGCTGTGGGGGCAAGGAGCAGAGAGCGGGAGGGGGGCAAAACAGAAAGCTGCTGGCCAAAAGCATGACCCCCACCCCCCACCCCCACCCAGGAAAGGCAGAATGGCGGGAGAAAGGCGGAGCGGACGGCGACTCACTCAGCTGGAACAGCTTCGTGAAGAACTTCAACACCCGGTTGCAGAACTTGGCCGAGAGATTCTCGTTGGCCGTGGCCATCATGATCTGGACCAGTTCTCCGCTGGGTGAGAAAGAGAGAGAGAGAGAGAGAGAGAGAGAGAGAGAGAGAGAGAGAGAGATGACCAGCCTGAGCCTGGGAGCAGAGGCCACCGAGAAGCAGGGACGGGCCACCGCCTTGTCCCTCGTGGCCTGGCCCGCTCTTCCCTCCCTCCTGGGGGAGATCCCAATACCCCAGAGCCCCCTCCCCCTCCCCTTGCCCCCCTTCCCTGTCCCACCCTCCATGTGGCTGCCAGCAAGCAAGAGGCTGCAGAGGGAAGCCTCCTGCAAACAGGGTTGCTCCTTTGAGGCATCAAAAGACACTTTTCTCCCACCAGGATGTTGACGACAACAACAGCATGGCAGAGAAACAGAGAAATAGAAACCAGACCCCGCGGCCTCCTCCCTCACCATAATGCCACGCCTCTATACCGGAGACTCACCGGACCCACAAACACTTCCCTCTTCACCCCACTGAGGGCAACGTTTTCCAGAAACAAAACCCCAGGACAAAACTCCTGGCCGTTACGAGAAAGGGGTGGTGGTGGCGGCGGCAGTGGCTCACCTCTCCGAGAAAAACTCTTCCATGGATTTCCGGGCCTGGCTGCTCTCCAGCTGTTTCTCCAGATGCTGCAGGCACTCCTCCAAGATGGCTTCGTTCAGGCCACTAAAAATAGAGAGGCAGGTTTGTTCGGATAAGGGGCATAATTTCTGTAGAAAGAGAAGCTTTCCTTAAGGCAGGTGGAGTCCTAACAAGCACAGAGATTTCTCTCCCCCCCCCAAAAAAAACACCCTGAGACTCCCCACCTGCTTAAAAAAGAAAGAACCCCCCCCACCACCACATCTGGATTGCTGGAGAGGTGAAATGAAAAGCCCAGCTTGGATTTAATTTCTGCATCTCACCCGATTTCAGACGAAGGAAGGGGGAGGCCCACAAAGAACATTGGGGGGGGGGTGACTCGGACAGGCCTGGGGGAGCCCCAGAGGGCCACGGCGGACAACCAGAGCTGGCCATCGTGGGTGAACTAAACCCAAGGTCTACTTTAGTGAAAGGTGGCTTCTTAGGTGCCTGCTGGTCCGGAGAGTTGGCGGCCAATGTCCCCAAGCGGGCTCAGAAGGCACCCAGGTGGCCTCGCGCACGCGCGGGGGGGGGTGTCCTCGCAAGAGCCCACCCTCCCCGCTAGCTCCAGAGGGCATCGGTGGAAGCAGGAGGGCGGGGCACCTGTCAGGGTCGGCGTGGTTGGCCAGGATGTTGTAGCAGCCCGTGATCAGCTTCTCGTAGACGCGGGAGAGGAACTCGTCCGACTCGGCCGGGCCCAGGACGCGCTCCAGGGCGTTGCTGCTGATCTCGGCCACGCTCTCCGTGCTGGCCTCCAGGAGGAGGGGCAGCAGGGTGCGGATCACCTGGGGCGGGTTCAGCTCCTCCGACCACCTGGGAGGGAGGGAAGAGACCAAGGAGAGGCAAAAGGGGGGGGGGTGAGCGCCGGCCCGCTGGCGGGATGCCACGGACCAGACGAGGAAGACGCGCGGCGTTGGGCGAGGTGGGCTTAGAACTGCCAGGCTGGGAAGGGACCCCTGGGGGTCATTCCGCCCAGTCCCCCCCCCACACACCTTAAGGAGGCACAAGTGGGGGAGTTGAGCTCCCTGCCTTTGGTTCCGCAACCAGATATCTCCACCCCTGTGCTATCCAGCTGTCAACGGCCGAGTGTATACAGTGGTACCTTGGATAAAGGAATTAATTCGCTCCAAATGAAATTATGTGAAGCAAATTGTCCTTTATACAAAATCCCATAGGAAGGCATTGAAAACGGAACAATCCCATTTTTATGTAGCATGGATTTGCTCCATAGGAGATTCTGCTAAGCACATTTCCCCTGTTTCCGGAAATTTTTAGGTTGTACGGATTTTATGTAATCAAACTGTTTGTTATACAAGGGTCCACTGTATAAGGCAGCCTCCGGCAGCCCTGTTTACATGGGCCTTCCATGAGGGGCTGGAGAGCTTTGTTCCTTTCCAGCAAGGGGTGTCTCTCTTTCTCTCTCTCTCTCTCTCTCTCTGTCTCTCTCTCTCTGTCTCTGTCTCTGTCTCTCTCTCACACAGCTCTGTGACAGAACCCTTCCCTTGCAGACACAAGGGGCCCAGGTCCAAACGGACCAGCATATCTTCGCACGGGAAAACCCTAGAGACCCGCGTGGGCTGCCTCGATTCAGGGTCAACCACGCACGGATGCCGACGGGCCCCCCTCTGGACTAGCGAGGACCCCTTTGGGAGGTAGCGACCGGGACCACCCGAGTGTTGCCGGTCCAGAGGCCGGAACCAGCAGGGAGGGCCAAGGGCTCCGAAGGTTTTCTCCACCCCCATTACTTACACCACGAGGTCCCCGGTGAGCCTGACCAAGGAGAGGAGGGTGCGCTTCAGAGAGGCTGCGAGAGGGAGGCTCTGGCTGCAGAGAGTGCCGAGGTGGGCCGCCTGCACGGCGCTGATGTAGCTCTCGGCGGGGATCGTGTCGTTGGCAAAGGCGTTGCGCTAGAACGCACCAAAAAAAAAAAAAACCCCAAACAATCCCACTTGGAGGGGGTGGAAGGAACAGGGAGTGACGCCCTTACGTCTCCCGGCATTTATTTACAAGCTAGGAGCTTCTCACGAGTCAGATTTTGAAAAGGAAAGGGAAACTATCAGGAGGAAGATTCAGCGCAATCCACCCAGGGCTCCCCCCAACCTGGTTCCCTCTGGATGCGGATGGACGACTACCCTTCCACCCAGCACAGTCCAGGGCGAGGGAGGGTGGGAGTTGTAGTCCCCCAGGCCCTGCCCTGTCCTGTGGTGTTCCTCCCCGAAGCAAAATAAGGGCCTGGCCCCAGTGAACAAAGACATGGAGCAAGGGGGGGGAGGGCGAGAGGCAGGCTGTGCTGCCTGTACAGGGGGAAGGACGGATCCAAGCCAAGAGGCAGGAAAAGCTGCCAAGCCCAGCCCTTGTCCTCTGTTACATTTCTGGCAGTCCCGGACGTGGAACAAATAAAAACGCAGACTCACCCAGGAGCCAATGTTCGGGAATTCATTGGTGTGGATGCTATTCCAGGATTCACAGAGAGACTGGACGGCGGAAGGTAAGTTCTGGACAAGAGTGGGCCCTGCAACAAGGAGGGATGGCGGGGGGGGGAGAGGAGGACCCTCTGAGCGAGCTCAGACTGGCGGATCTCGAACACAGGACCGACCACTGACAAAGCGGGGAAAGCCTCTCCCTGAAGCAGCCACGCCGGTGAGGTTTCTGTCTAGCCTGAGTGCTTCACGTCCCCACAGGCCCAGGGGAGCCGGTCTCAGACCCAAAGGTCCACCCCCACCCCCACCCCCACCCCAGAGAGGAGGCCGTTTTTTACCTAGAGTGTTGGATTTACACCGGCCGGAGCCAACGGCAAGGACGGCAGCGTAGCCCTGAAGCTTCTCTTCCGACGGCTTGCTGCCAGGAGAGCCTTCCTCAGCGAGGCTCCGGAGCAGGTAAGACCTACGCCAAGAACAAGGAGAATATGGTACAGGGGTGTGTCCGCTTATGAATTTAAATCTGTTCCGAATGCATGCTCTTAAGTCGAACTACTATTTAGAACTCCTATTTATAAAAAATGGGGGGAAAATATTTGTACGTGGAGCAGACTATATCTAACATTTGTCAAGCAGCAGCTGAAATGACAACAGCTTTCCGCACTTAAGTCGAATTGCTCTTAAGTCGAGCTGCTCTGTACCACTGTATTCCTGCACTGAGGCCCCTTCCAATGTCACTCGGTGAGGTTTGACAGTGGTGGCAAACCTTTGGCCCTCCAGATGTTTTGGACCACAACTCCCAGAATTCCAGGCCTAGACTGCCAATGACAAAGGACTGTGGGAGTTGCGGTCCGAAACATCTGGAGGGCCGAAGGTTCGCCTCCATTGTTCTACGAGCTTACCCGCTCTGCAAAACGCAGGCACATCGACCAGAGAAGGTGCCGGGCCTTTGAGATGCAACATGAGAGGATCTGTTTGTTTTTTTGTTTTGTTTTTTGTGGCCGGGGTGGGGGTGGGGGGTGGGGGGCTGGGTTCACCACCGACCTGGTGAAGGTGGCATAGGTGTCGATCAGCTGCAAGGTGGCCGGCAGCAGGTTCTTGGTGATCTCGGAGGAGCGGTGGGGGTCAGCCTCGGCGGCCAGCTTGGAGAAGTGCTCGTCGAGGGAGACTTGGACTTTGGAAATGGCGGCGTCCAGGGTGTAGATGGACTGCAGGCTGGGGACCTCGTGCAGCTTCAGGATGGTGGTGCAGTCCACCCCAGAGAAAGCGGAGATCTTAGAGAGAGAGAGAGAGAGAGAGAGAGAGAGAGAGAACAGCCTCGGTTATTTTCCCCACACGCTCTACAGGCTCCCACCTCCCTCCTTCTGGGCTTTGATCCTCAAAAGGACCTCCTTGCAAGGCAGAGGGGGGGCCCTCCGGGAGGAAAGGGTCATCGCCACCCTGCCCCCCCGAATCGAAGATATGTTGATCTCCAAAGGGTCGAAAGACGGCATGTCGGTTGGGCTGAACAAGGCCTCCGGCGTGGCTTTCCCCTCTGGGGAATGAGTCTGCCCGAAAAAAGGCCCAGAAAGAATTTTCTGGACCAATGTAGTAGAATTTGTAAGCCAGGCCTCTAAGCCCCCCCCCACCCGCCGCCGAGCAAATCTCAATCACCTGCCTGCCACTAATGATAACTGTGCATGGAAGTGAAAAACACACTTGCAAAGGGACACCCGGAGCCTTGCATCCAGTCAGAGGGATTGGCACCTCCTACCCCCACCTCCACCACGCCTGTCCCCCTGCTTTCCACAACAAGAGGGGCCCCGAGTTCCTATTAGTTCAACAGGTGCAGCCAACGGCAATGTTTCTGGCTGGTGTGAAAGTTGGGTTCCTTTCCCCTCTGGAAAAGAAGCTCCGGTCTGTTTGCTCATCCCCCCCCCCTTTTTCAGGCCGCTTTGGATGACCGACCGGACGGTTGCGTTGTGTTGCGCCCATTCGCGGTCCTCCTGCCCTGTGACTCAATCCGCTCTTCCCCAGGCCGAGCGGAGCCCATTTCCGGTGGGGGGGGGGGTGGGGGGGGCGCGAGGCAGTCCACGCACCTGCCTCGCGAAATACTCCTCGGCGATCTCCACGTCGTACTTCACGGAGCTGCACTTGGCCGAGGTCAGCTCCAGCAGGGAAGCAGCATGCTCGGGTTTCATGCCCTGCTTGATGAGGTGGCTCTGGAAGGAAGCCGGGAGACACAGGACGGCAACGACCGGCGTGTTAAGCCAGGCATGCCCAAAGTCAAGCCCGGGGGCCAAATGCGTCCCGTTTTCAAATTCCGAGTGGCCCGCGGCTTCTTTTCCCCACCGGCTCAGGCTGTCATGCATCCCCGCCAGCTGGCCCTTCCCCATACCGGATGGAGGCATCAGTTTCCAGTTTTTTTGCCTGCCCTCCCTGCCTCCGTCCACCACCCCCAGCCACCTTCCCAGCCTACCCACCCACCCCCAGCTCCGTTGCTGCAGCATCCTCCCCCCTCCTGGCATGTCCTACAGACTTGTCCAATGTCCAGCCCGGGGGGCAAATGCAGCTGAATGGTCGCCCCCCCCCACACACACACATTTTCACCTCACCAAGTCTGGCCCTCCTTGCAAAAAGTTTGGACACCCCTGTGTTAAGGGAAAGGCCCCCCCGCGGCCGGTTTCAAGAGACAGAGAGACAGGTGCGTTCGGACCCTCTTTCCTCCCCCTCCTCTTCATTCCCCCTCCTCACAGCGGCAAGGAAGAGGTCTGGGGGGTGGGGGGGGGTTCTACGTGCCTTCTAAGAGTGGCCACCATGTGTCTGAAATCACCCCCCCCCCAAAAAAAGTCTTGAAGCCCCAGAGGGACAGGGGGAAGCCCTCCTCCTGCTGCTCCTGGTTACCTGGATCCAGATGATGTAGGAGGGGATGCGCAAGCGTGAGGACCAGCGCAAAGTGTGCAGGATGTCCCACTCGCTCATCTCGGGGCTGTTGACGGCCAGCTGGTTCATGTAACGCTTGGAGGGTGGCAGGAGGCCCAAGATCCGCCAGAGGATGAGGAAGTAGTACTGGAGAGCGCAGGCCTCCTGGGCAGGAGGGAGGGAGGGAGGGAAGGTGGGAAAAGGGTCCTTGGAAGGGCAGCAGGGAGGAGGACATGGCTGGCCCAGACCCCCCACGCTTAGCTCTTCAGGGGCAGGCAGGGAGGGGGTGGGGTGGTGGGGCTTCGACCCCCACCCTCCGCAGCCCGAGGGGAGGGTTGCTGAGAGTCACAACTCCCCTCTCCCCCCCCAAAAAAAACACCCCAAACATCAGGTGGGCCACAGATGCCCAACCTTGATCAACCCAGTGGACTACGCTGCTCATGCTCTCTTCCCCCAACAAGGACCGGAGCCAACATGGAAGCTCCAAAAGCCCTAACCCTAACCCTAACCCTAACCCAAAAGCCACCAGACTCATCCTGTCGGTCTGGCTGGTCAGAAGCCGTCAGGGTCCCCCTAAACAGGAACAGCGGTCAACCCTGGGGGGGGGGAGAGAGAGAGGGGGGGAGCCCCCCTGGAAGCTGCCGCAGGAGGCTCCCTTACCAGGGCCGTGACATTCTTGTCCTCCTTCCGGCGGAGGGTGTCGAACTGAGAGCCGGCCGCCAAGAGGGAGGTGAGGGCGGAGTAGAGGTTGTCGTATTGGCTGCCCTTGGAGAACAAGACCTCGCACACCTGGGGGGGGGAGGAAGAGGAGGAAGAGGAGGAAAAGGAAAGAGAGGTTAGGCCGATTTGCACCACCCCTTCTGGGAACCTCTCCGCGTTCCCAGCTCAGCCTTAAACCAAAAGCCCTTTTGTAGTTTGGGGGGGGGGGTTAAAATGGAGATGACAGGGGAGGTTTGAACCAGAAACTTCCTGCACATAAGGCAAATCACCCCTTCCCTGCAGGCTCCGGGCATTTCCTGGTGGCACCAACGGCTGTGTACAGACGGCAGAAGTCCCCCACAGCTTCACAACAAGGACAGATCTCGCGTAGTTTAAAACCTGTCCCATCATGACCGGCCGTGGCCCTTCCCTGATTGGGGAACCCTCAGCCCTCGGCGAGAGTCCCTGGGTGGTCATTTCAAGCGGAAGAAATCCCAGGGGACCGGGGGGGGGGGGGAAGAGTTTTCCGTACCATGAAATCCAAGCGGTTCACGTTGTCTTCGGATGCTTCGGGCGAGAGGACGCAATAGAATCTGGGCTGAGGGGCAGCGTCTGTGGGGGGGGGGTGGAGGATTGGGGGGGAAGAAGCAGGAGACCGTTGAAGAGAATTGGTGGCAGAAGAGGCATAGATCATAGAGCGGACCCTCCTGAGAACCTTATGGGGCAGCCCAGTCTAATTTCCACAGTGACAAAGAACAGGATTGGGGGGGGGGGTGAGGAAGGGCCGAGCCTCAGTGCTTGGGCCAAGGCAAACCCTCGGCTCCCTGGCTCGACTCTGAAGCAGGGTAACCTTTTAAGCTCGGAAGGGGACTCCGTGGCAGATCGAAGAGTTTCTGCCCTTCCTGCCCTTTGGACTGGCCCGATTACCCCCACCCACACCCCCACCCAAACCCTGGACGGCTCGTGCCGTTTCTCTCCTACCAGACGAGCAGTGCTTGGCCCAGTTTTCCTCCACTTCCTTGAAGCCGTGGTACAGGGGCACAGGGGCACGTCGGCCACCCTCCTGGGACGCGCCCGCCCGGACGACAGGCGGGGTGAGCAGGTTGTACTGCACCTACAGGGCAAAAGGCGGAGAGAGGAGGGAAGCTGGTTGGCTCGGAGGCCGCGAGGAAGGCCGGCAAACGTCGTGGCATAAACACCCCACCCCTACTTTGCTACACCCCAGAAGAGGGCCAAACGGGCACCAGAGACACCTGGCATCGTTCGCCTCAGGAGAGACGCGGCAGGGAATGGACCAGATCTCAAGACTCCATGTCAGCCCAGCCTGGACAAACGGGTTTCCTCACCGAGGCTGACAAACGAACAAGCTGGGGGGGTGGGGTGGGGTGGGGGGCTTCCGCGGTGTAAAAGCCAGCGGAGCAGCCCAGGTCTTGGCCCTTTCGCAGGCTGCAGGGAGGAACCTGGGGATGCCTCCCCCAACCATGTTCCCAGCAGGGTCGATCTGGGCCCCTGCCCCGGCCGCACCTGCTCGAAAAGGTAGACCGGGACCTTGGAATACTGGTGGAGCAAGTAGTCCAAGACCAGGAGAAGGCGGGCCAGGAGCAGCGGGACACAGGGGAGCTGGGAGTCCAGGTGGGCGGCCAGCTCCAGGACGGTGTGGACGCAGAGGGTGAGGACCGACCGCCGGCCCTTTTCGGAGAAGGCGTGGAAGATCAGCAGCAGCAGCTGGAGGTGCTCGACGTTCAGGTCCTCCGTGTCGCCGGGGAGGGCCCCCTGCAAGGCACTTTGCTTCAAGGTGCCCACAAACCTGCCAGCCCCGGGAAAAAGAAAGCAGGTAGGGGGGGGGAGGGGAACAGGTGTCAAGAGGCAGGAGGATGCTCCAACACGAGAGAGTGAGAGGACCACCGAGCCGGGATCCTTTAGGGTCCCCCACCCAACCCCCATCGACTGCCCAGAAACCGGAACCAGGCCTCTGTTCCTATCCCACAATGGTACCCTGGTTTAGAACAGAACAGAGTTTTATTGTCATTATGCATATGCAAAATATGCACAACGAAATTAGAGTGCTGTTCCACTACACACTCTAAGCATACAAAACACATAAAACATATAAAACGCCATATAAAATATTAAAAACTCTTAAAATTGCTTACAAAATTTAAAACACTACTTAAAACTGATTAAGATAGTGCTAAAACTGTCCTGGGGAGACACGGCAGAGCCTTTAAAATGCTCGTCTCCAACCCATTAGCCTACCAATTTACCCTCCTTAGCCCGCTAAGTATCCTTGGGCCCTTTGAAGGAAGAAAGGCAGGAGGGAAACTGAAAATGAAACCCATCAAGTAATTCTCATGCCCGCGTGGGGCAGCACACAAAATTAAAGGACGCTCCCCCACCCCCCCCCCCCTGGACAAAAAAGCATCAGGAAACGGGGAGTGGGGGAGTGGCTTGGTTTTTCAAGGCACAGTTCGAGGGAAGCCCAGGCCCAGCCTCACCTCTCCCAGACCTTCAGGCACTCGGGCACGTCAGGGTCCTGCTGGAGACCGGCCTTGTGCTGCCAGATGAGGAGGAGCCGAGACAGGACGGAGAGGCTCTGGGGGTGGATGTAGAGGGGCCAGGGGCCATCCGAGAAAGGGGCCACCCCCAGCTGCTGCAGGAGCGTGTTCTGGAGGGGGGGGGAAGAGCAGTCAAGGGGTGCATCGGCTCGGTGGCTAAGCCCGACGCGACGAACAGCGGCACGCCTACACTCGCTCTCCCGCCGGGGGAGGGGGGGCTCACCTGCAAGGTTGGAGACTGGAGGTCGGAGGTCACCAGGGAGTGGTTGAAGTGATACAGAGCGGCTGCAAACTCTTCCTCCTCTGAAGTGCCTACGTCCCCGTAGGGAGAGAGACAGGGAAGGGAGGTAACGCCAGGAACCCCCCCAAAAAGATAGAGGGCCGAGCAGGAAGGATGATCTGGGAAGGACCCCCCCCACACACACACACACCCCACCCCCGGCATCTCCCTGCACAGCCTCCATTCTGCTCCTGCTCTTGGCCACCTGAAGCCAGGACTTTGCTCGGTCTGATGGTCAGGCCGGCCCCGAATATGCCTCCCGGCCCCGTGCTCCAGCTTTAAGGATACAAGCTTCTGCACGTGGCTCCCCGCCAGTCAAATCTCCCAGCTTCTCGGGGGGCAAGGTCCCTTGCTTGGCCTCCCCATGACAGATTTGGGGACCGTCTGCCTGGAACACGTCCCCGGGCCGCTCCACCCCAGCTGCCCGGCTCTGGGGGGAGAGGCCACCAGAGACGAAGGACACCCAAGGCTTCATTTCTGAACACTCACGTGGCTAAACGGTGCACAGCACCCCAACGTGTGGGTGGGGGGGTGGGGGGGGGAGAGGACCTCTCACCTTTCAGGCCATCTTTATCCACTTCCTTGATGATGCTGGCCAGGGTGGCCATGTGGTGCTCGTTGAGGGAGACGCTCAGGTAGTTCCGGATGAAGTTGTTCCTCGAATCCAGCATGGAGGAAGTCATGAAGGTCAGGATGTTGGACGCCAGGCTTAAGAACTAAAGGGGTGGGGAGAGGGAGAGAGAGAGAGAGAGGCACAGCAGGAAAGGCCTGAGTCACAGGGAGGCTGGGAAGGGCGAGGGGAGGAGACGCCGCTCACTCCTGCCCTCACTGGAAGACCTGAGAGCATCCCTCTGCAAGCCCCCTCCCTCCTCCAAAAGGCAATGCCCTCCCCTCCGAAATCAAAGACTGCTCCCCTGCCGAGTGTTCCTCTCCTTCTCTTTTAAGCCTCTAGAAGTCAGCTGTGTCGTTAGCGTGCTGTTCCCAACTGTAAGCAACGAAATGTTTCTATTCTTCCTACTCCGAACGCCTCTCGACCGAGCCGCTGAGGCCTGATGTGTCCGTTTTTGAGAAAGGGGTGGACCATCTGGGGAACTTGTCGCTATTCTCCTCGAGGGATCTCTGCTCTTCCCCGGAGCCGCCGAAAACCCCCACCCCTCAGCCACAGAACCCACGCCCGTCTCAGGTTCCGTCCACTCAGACGGTGGAACGGACCCCCCGGAGAAGACACCGAGCACACGCCGGAAATGCCCACCAGCTCTGGGTCTTTGCGGCTGGCCAGGATGTTCCCGTTCTCCCCGGCGGCCTGCTTGCTGGGACTCTTTCCTTGCGGGGAACTCTCCAGGGGGGGCGGGGGCGGGGGCGGAGGAGGAGCCGCCTTCTCTTTGCTCGGGGAGATGGTCTCCTCAAACCACTGCCCCAGGATGGGTTCGCTGTCGTCATCTTTGGAAAGAGGCAGAAAGAGAGAGAGAGAGAGAAGCCTCAGCAGCATTCAAAGCAAGTGCCTGAGGATAAGAGCCAAGAGCAAAGGAACACCTCTCTCTCTCTCTCTCTTTTTAAGATCCATACTGGAAACCAAGACAGCCCTCCCTCCTGGCACCCACCCTGGCTGCTGTCTTCCGTGCTACTGAAATCGTCCTCGTAGTAAGTGTTGGAATCGGTGGAGGCACTCACGTCACTGCTCATTGAGCCCTTCCGCTGACGCTGCAGGACACAAGCCTTTAGGAGAGAGAGAGAGAGAGATTTAAAAACAATTTTTTTTTTAAATCTGGAAGTGGAGTCATGGCTACTGGACTTCTTTTTTGAGAGATAGAAACGTTTCGCTGCTCATCCAAACAGCTTCCTCGGTCTGAATACAGCTAGTGCTGTAGAGTCCTCCATCGTATAGTCTGCTTTGATCTCTTGTCACCACCCTGGTCTGAATTAGGCTCATAAGGTGAACAATGGCCTGAATAGGCCTGTTAGGGAGACAATAGTATCGGTAGCCTTAAGGTGAACAATGGCCTAAGGGGCTGAAAGCTATCAAGAATGGGTCGTTAGCTATGGCCTTGGTGGTGAAGGCTCCTTGATTTGCCTGGGTACTTTGGAAAGTACAGCCTGATAAGTAGCAGATAGACGATGCCGGAGCCCACCACCTCTGTTGAGGGAGGCGTTTTCAATGCTCACATGAATGGCTTCCCTGACTCCTCTCTCAAACCACCTCTCTTCTTTGTCTAATATGTGTACATCCTCATCTTTGAAAGAGTGCCCTTTGTCCTTCAAATGTCCTTTTTTTATTACACCTTCCCCCCCCCCCCAAAAAAATAAGCCACCCAAATAAGCTCCACCCGGAAGTGTCCTTGCTCCCCGGCGTGACCGAGCCGGGCTGCCGCACCCAGAGTCGGCGGCTCACCTTTCGGTACGAGGTGGAGAGGAGGGTCAGGAGCAGGTTGGTGAGGGGGACGGACTCGGTCAGTCTCTGGACCCGCTGGATGGAGGTGTTCTGGGCCAAGATGTTGAGCACCGCTGGGGGGCCGTCCGCTTCCCGGCCCTGGAGGAGGAGGAGACCAGAAGCTGAGTTACCGCCCCGCCCCGTTTGTTTCTTGGTGGGAAACAAATGTAAAAAAAGAAAGTGACTTTAGGGCCGGGAAAGCTGTGGGGCTGCTACCGGCGTACGCAAGCGACAGCAAGCACCTTCCCTGCCTACAATTAGGGATTTTCCCTCTGCGCCCACGAGGCTCACCTTGTGAAGGGCCTCCACCTGCAGGTCCTGGAACAGGGAGGTGAGGAGTTGGATGGCGTGGTTGGCCAGCACCACGGATAACACTCCGAAACCTTGGTGCCTACGGAGAAGGAAGGAAAGAGGCTAGACTCCAATTCTGAACACCTCCGCCCGGCTCCGCTCGCGGGAAACGATCGTGAAGGAAAGAGTTTGATCCACCGGAAAGCGTTCTCGTGGAGGGCCAATTGTGGGCGTTCAAAAGAGAGCTGGCCCAGCCACAGAACACCCAGGGAAGAAAATAATAATAATAATAATAAGGGAACCCGGTTGAACCCCCTCCTTGGCTTTAAGGCAGGCATGTCCAAACTTCGCCCCTTCCTGATGTTTTGGACCACAACTCCCAGAATCGCAAGCCTGAATTTCCAATGGGAAAGGAGTGTGGGAGTTGCGGTCCAAAGCGTCTGGAGGGCCGAAGTTTGGACACATAAACCCTCTTCAACCCAGAGGCACGGCCCTGCCCAAGGTGCTGTCTGAACTGGTACGGTCATCACCTCCGTGGTACAGTCCTCCCTCCGGTTCTAATCTCTTTGGCTTCTACTGCCTCGTGCAGCTGCTGTGTGGAGAGCAGGCCCCGAGGCAACGGGAAACAAGGGGAAATGCACCCACCCACCCCTCGACCGCCTCTCCTTGGCCGCGCGACACTGACCCTTTCCCAGGCCCCAGCTTGGGGGAGCCCACGCCTTCTTTCGACCGGGCAATGATGTCCCGCACCCGAAGGGCGGCCAGGGGGTCCTTCTCTTTCCCCTTGTCGGCCAGGGCCGTGGGGCTGAGGTTCAGGATGAGAAAAAGGCTGTTGAGCAGACACCAGGCCCCGAGCAGCTGGAAGTTCTGGTAATGCTGGGGAGGGAACACACACACACACACACAAACACAACAGAGAAACCACGTTAGATCCCTGCTGTCTATAGGGCAAGACTGTGCAGATTAACTAGGCTTACAAAGGAGGGGGGGTGCTCTTACCTCTCCCCCCGCACGGCGCGAGCTGCTGATGGCTTGGCCGATCATGTCATAAATTTCAAGCTGCGGAGAGTCACGGGGGGGAAAAAAAAAAGGATTTCTCCCCAGAACTGAGTGGGAAAGGTCTCTCACTCATCATGGGGTGGCGGTGAATAAAAGCTGGGTTTCAGATCTCACAAAGGCATAGAACCACAGTGGGCGACCGGTACCCCTTCAGCTTTCTACTCTCTCCACCTGAGATGCCACCTGCAGCCCTGGGAAAGAGCAGCAACCGGGAAGCCAAAGGGGGGGGGGGTTAACGGCCGTGGTTTCCAGGAAAGGGGGGGTCTGTTGCAGTGAAAACCACCCAGCCTCCTGCGCACCTTTATGGACCCTCATGTTTTATTCAAGCCCGGTTTTCAGGGACCAGTCCCCGAATACTCTGCCGACCCAAGCAAAATACCAAAACCAGACTCAGTGGAATAGTTTGGTAGAAACAAAAGGGTGATATGTACCGGTAAGTATGATCTTCTTAACATAATCAGAACAGAAGTTGAATGAATTGCATTTTCAGAAAATGAATTTAAGGGGACCGTTACAGCTAATATTGAGTGTTTGGGGCATGTTTACTAGTTAGTGGGGTGAGTTAGTGCTGTTGCCATCTTTTGCAGAGGGTATTGTACCTCCCCGCCACCCTATTTTTATTAGTAGTTTGCCCCTGATTTTAATGCTTGTTGCTGTGTTTGTTCTTTTTTTAGTGTACACTGCCCAGAGTTCCGTTTCGGAAGATGGGGCGGTATATAAAGTGTGTATATGTGTGTGTGTGTGTGTGTGTGTGTGTGTGTTCCTTTGCTGCTTTTTGCATACCCCACACGCAAGCGCAGCTTGGGCCCACCGGCTGAATGTGCCTAATTCCACTGCTGCCCCCTCAATATAGACCTATTGACAGGCATCACCATCCACCACCACCACCACCCCCGTTCCGCCAGCGTACACATTTCTGGACGATGGTGGCCGCGTCGTTCTCGTAGTCTTCCTCTTTGGAGCTGGTGGACCCCGTGCGGACTTGCTGGGTGGTGCCCACGTGGAGGATGGCCATGCAGGTCGCCACGCTCACCCCTAAGGAGAGGGGAAAGGTTGGCGTCAGCCCAGCCGTGGCTCTGACGGTGCAGGAGCGCGTCTGCCGTGAGGAGGGCGGTGGTGGGGGGAGGGCATTATTGGCAAAAGCAGGTTTGCTCCAGCTCCGAGGGGTGCAGGTAGGGTGGGGGAGGTCCAGCTGCCCAAGCAGAAGGAAGGCACTCAACCATCTCTGGCTCTCTATTTGCATCCGGGCAGGTGTTTTTTTCGCACTCCATGCTTGAGGCTGCCAACACACACGCCCACACCCAGGCTGAAGGGAAGAGGCACCAAGGGCAGCAGCCTGGCAACATCTGGAGGGCCACAGCTGACCAGCCTTGAGGGAAAGCTCTGGCTTGGAGAGAACAGGAGACGGGCCCTCCCTGGTTCCAAGGAATTGACCATTAAAAAAATGGAAACTAAGGAGAACGAGGGAAAGGAATGGGAAGGCAGAGGGACGAGCGGTATAAACTCTCCTGAGTACATAGATAACTCTCTCCTCTCTGGTTCCAAATCAGCCCTCCTGAAGGGAACGCCTGACGCACAGAGAGGTCACCAAGTGGAACCCTCGTGCTCAAATTCGTTCCATCACGTCCTTGAGAGGCCCTCGGTTATCTTCATTTCTCTGCCCCAAACACCTTTCTGAGCTGGGACAAAGAGGGCTGAGAACACGCACCGCCTCCCCCACCAGCAATGCCAGAAGAGATCCATTGCAACGTTCGCCAGCCCCCTCCTCTCCCGAGGGAAGGGCTCACCTGCGTAGAGGCAGCTGAGTGCCAGGACGGTGACGTCCTGCAGCCGGGTGGGGGTGAGGGGCTCCAGGACGGGCAAGGAGAGGGTGTCCAGCGCCATGGTGACGTCGATCACCAACGAATGGAACCTGCACAGGTGGACGGAGGAACAAAGGTGAGCCCGGGGGCTTGTGGCAGACGGGGAATCGTCTCCTTCCTTCCCCCCCCCCCCCCCACCCACATGCAGAAAATACACTAGGGGCCCCTGGATGCACAGGGAATGGCTCTAAAACACAGCCCCACCCCCAGATGCTGAGAAAATACAGATGATAGCGAACGCTGCTTTAAGTGTGAACGCTGCACACATTGTGGCGTCTGGTCATTTCACTTTCAGAAACATCCACTTCTAGGATTACTCTTTTAATATCTTCAGACCAGGGGCAAGTGAATGAGTAAGTTCTGATTCCACCGACCAGGGGGTCCCTACAGTTATCCCCAAAGAACCAGGGCTGCCTGGTTACATGGCCGAGGGGGAAGAAGGGAGGGGGAAAGGCCCTCTCCTAGACTCTCACCCGTTCCGGACCGCAGTGGCGTCGGCGACCGTGGCAGGCATGATGAAAAAAGAGTTGGCTGCCACAGCGTCCTGGAAGCGGTTGATGTAGCGCAGGAAGTAAGGGAGGTTCAGGCAGACGCGCAGGAGCTTCTCGGAACCCCCTGCAAAGAGGGAAGGCAGAGAAGGTGAGCAGAAAAACAAAAAACAAAAGCAGAGCCTCCACCTGGTCAGATCAGAGGAGTGCAATCTGGCCTGCTACTCTCTCTCTCTCTCTCACACACACACACACACACACACACACACACACACACACACACACAAACACACACACGACATCTCCTGCTCTGCAACTGATGGGACTCCCTAGAGCAGTCATGTCCAAACTTTGGCCCTCCTGATGTTTTGGACCACAACTCCCAGAATTCCAAGCCTGTATTTCCAGTGGCAAAGGACTGTGGGAGTTGTGGCCCAAAACCTCTGGAGGACCAAGGTTAGGACACGCCTGCCCTAGAGAAAACCCCAATGTGAATAGAAAACAATCCTTGGCCAAATACCACCCTGTGGCTTTCTATTTAGGACATTTCTTCATCAATGTGTTTTTAAATTAAGAGATATAAACTTTCCAGGAACAGAGCGTGCCCTGATTCATGAGATTTCCACCGATAACGTTTACAAAACAGAACTTTGAACAGGCCAAAACGTATCCAAATGGAAATATGTAACCAGGGAGGAAACAAGCCCTTTTGTTGGGGCTTAAAGTGTCACTTTCACAAGCGATACAAATGTTTATATGAAAACTACTACTATTGGCATCATTTGGGATGAATGTTTACAAAACATTTGTATCGTACAAGGAGGAGTACAGACTCTTATGTCTCCTTGCCGCTCATCACGTTCAGAGACGGCTCCACCTCCCGAAATAAAGAAATGTTTTTGACCCGCATCACGGCTTAAAGCCTACAAGAGACGAATCTGAAATAGAAAAACAGGATTATTAAAAACAAAACAAAACAAGAAACCACTCTCACCCAGTTCCTGCAGGCTAGCAACATTCTGAGCGATGAAAATGCTCTTGGTCTTGGCGACTGAGGCTTGGTCTGGGGACGATGGGTCCTCACTCTCGCCTTCGCCCTAGGAACCGAAGCAGGGATTGCCCCAAACAGACCGTTTATAAAGCACCGCAAAAGGGTAAGAAACACACCTCAAAATTAAGACTTTCCCCTCAATGTGTTTTATAAACAACGATCTGCCCGTGAGACCTGCTTTTAACTCAGCTGGATAAGGCCGGAATGTGGGGGAGGGGGTCTTCTGCCTATAAATCAAGGGCTCCACCCCACTGAGCCACATCCAGAAGGGCCTTCAAAGGAGCAGCGTATCCGGGGGGGGGGTCGTGCCACCCCCCTCCTGTCTCCAGGATTTCAGGTGGAGGAGCCTCCCCAGACCTTGGAGGTCAAGGCTGGTCTTCCAGTCCAGACAACGGTCTCTCTCTCTCTCCCCCCCCCTTTTTTTTCTTTGGCTCCTTTTTCCCCGACACGTAAGGATCGCGGCACCTGCGTTGGTACCTGGCTCTGCTGTAAGATAGACGAGGTCGCCATCCGGGGGTTGAAGACGGAGGTCAGCTGGTTGAGGAAGTTCATCTGCACCTCCTTCTGCCGCAGTTCGGCGCTGACGGGCGAGGGCAGCTCTTTCTGATCCTCCACTGCCGAAGGAAAGCCGGAAAAAGAAGCGGTCAGTCTCGGCAGGAGGAACCAGAAAGCCAGATGTGTGTGTGTGGGGGGGAGAGGAAGCCGCTCACCGTCCGAGAGAGTGTTCACTGTCTGGGGAAGTTTGGCCGACTTCATCATGGCCGTGAAGGTGATGATTTCCGTCCGGTCCAGGCGGCTGCATCCGGTGCAGAGGCCTTTGATCAGTAGGATGAGGTGCTTCTAAGAGAGGAAAAACCGACGGCGAGGAAGCGGTGAGCAGCCTGGAGCCACTTCGGGAGGGAGACGGGCAGTCCGACGGCTGACAGGCTTCTCGTAACAGCCAGGTGGGGTTCCCAACTTTTGCCAGCCCAGGTGCGCTTGGGCTGCGGCTCCCAGAAACCCCCGCCCGGCACAACTGGCTGGTGAAGGCTCCTGGGATTTGTAGTCCAACCACCCCCGGGTTCTCCAAGGTGGGGAGCCACTGCTTTAAGACACGGGATGAGCCCTGTCGCTTTGCCGTGAAGCTTCAGCTCTTGGTGAGAAACAGCCAAGGGGAAGAGCGTCTCCTGGACTCGAGTGCCCTGCTTTTCCCGCGAGGAGCAGAACAGCTCCTGTGAAATCTTCCCGAGCTTTCAAACGGGCAGGGGGGAGAGAACCTTTGCAAGGATGAAAACCGGGGCCGTTCGGCACAGCGCCACCTACTACACGGCGGCAGGGCTGTCCCCCTCGGGCGGAGGGGAACCACGGGAGGAGCTCTGGCCCCCTGGCAAGAGGAAGCGTGCCGCCTTCCCCTCCTCCTTGTCCTCTCACCTGTGAGACGGCGCATGCCTCGTCCGGGTTCTCCAGGCGCAGCAGGGAAAATTCAATCAGGACTTTGCAGGCTGCGGCCACAGACTGGAGCTGGTTTCTCGGAACTGGGGGGGGGGGCCAAAGAGACCAGGGCCTTTTAGATACCAGGGCACAGGATAAATCTTCTGCAGGATACATTCAATTCTCTCTCTTCCACCCCACTGGTTGGGCCCTGTTTTTAGATCCTTTCCATTTGGATCTGCTCTCTTCCTTTTCTGGTTCTACAGAACCTAATTTCCCCAGAATGCTCCCAACCCGAGACCCTCATGATACGGAAGGCAATTGTGATCCTCCTCTTCACACAGCATGGGTGAAGCTGATGGGGGGGGGGGGGGAAGCACAGTCACGCAGCTCAGGAGTGTCCAGTTAGACAGAGAGAGAAAGAGACTCCCTCAGAGAACATACACTGCTTAAGAACCCAGTTAAGAGACAGGAGACCACTGGAAACAGCCTAGACTCACCCAGTCCGCACACAGTAGTGATGTAGTGCGTGGCCAGGGCCACGAAAGACGAGTAGAAAGGCTCGTATTGCTTGTCATGATGCAAGATTTCAGATTCGCTGCAGAGAACACAACAGCACAGGGATAAACAGCCAAGAAACCACCGGGAATGGCACAGATCCTGCATTGCTGGTGGAAGCGTCTTCGTACTCCCCCAGGAAGCCTCCACAAGGCCGTTGGCTCTAGATGTTTTGGACCACCACTCCCACAGTCCTTTGCCATTGGAAGTACAGGCTTGGAATTCTGGGAGTGGTGGCCCAAAACATCGGGAGGGCCGAAGTTTGGACGTGCCTTTAGCGGCACTGTGAAGAGGCAGTCCCCCAATGGTTAAGTCAAAGCAAAAAAGACCAGCCAAGGATTCTAACAGGCAGAAAAATCCTTTTTCTGGCAGCGGCCAGAGCTATCTGCTATTTTTCCCAAGAGGATAAAAAATATTCTTTCAATGATATTTACAGAGGCAATCCCAAGGAGATTCCAACCCGTCGTCTTCTTGAAAACCAGTCTGTGCACCAGAAGGGTTTGGGCCTCGCTCTGACATCCCACCAGCGGGGCTGTCTATGCCCCCCATCCACAGCCCACCTCAAGCCCTCTTGAACCAGACACCCAAGACGGCGTGGTCCATCCTGGAAGGCTCAGGATGACCTTGGAAACAGCAGCACCCCGAGGCGGAATAATCTGACATGCCAGGAAACAGCCCATGGCATTTGATGATTTCTGTTTTCTTTTAATGCCCACACTGGCATTCACC